>JASTUI010000027.1:0-164560 GCA_031125405.1 Saccharomycopsis oosterbeekiorum
GACATTGTTTCCGAAACCTACCCAGCTTTATTGGACTCTGGTACTACTTTAATCTACGCTCCACAAGCTGTTGCTAAAAGCTTCGGTGAACAATATGGTACTTACAACAGTCAAGTTGGTGGTTATGTTACCTCTTGTGAAACCACTGGTAGTGACTTCAGCTTCAAATTCAATGGTGCTTCCATTACTGTTCCGTTCTCCGACATTTTATACAACACTGGTTCCGGTGACTCCTGTTTGATTGGTGTTTTGGGTGCTCCAGCTAACTACTACATTTTGGGTGATACCTTCTTAAGATCTGCTTATGTCTACTACGATATTGACGATTCTCAAATCGGAATTGCTCAAGCTGTCTACACTTCCGAATCTAACATTCAAGTTGTCTAAACTTTATAAATCTTTCTCTATTGAAATTAACAAATTAACTTAGTGATTAGATAGACCTTGGACCAAATAAGGTAGGTGGTAAAGTCCTTGCTTGTTGTCTTTCATCTGCAATTTGTTCAATATTCACATTTCTTCTGAAGTAATTGATTTACTTCACTCTTTAATTTTCTTCAATTCTTTTATATCACTGCTTTATATTTAGGTATTATTAATAAAGCATATTTTCAATAATTTAAATGTTAAAGTAAGTCATTCAAGTAGATTACTCTTTTCAAAATTGATTATTCTTAACTCTTTCGCACAGAAAATATCCCTTTTTCTTTGTTTTTTGTTCGCAAGCGGCATGCATTTGCATCAGTTTTCATATCTTCCCTGAGTTTTTTTTTTGAAGTTTTTCTTAAGCGAACGCTGTAAAAAACCCCCCGTATAAAAAATAAGAAAAAATAAATAAAAATTGTAAAATATAAGAAGTGTTTCAATTTTCTTCGAGAATTCTTTATTCGATTCGTATAGAAACTAATCTCCGTCGTCGTATTGAAACTTTGGAATTTAAGATTTGATTGATAATCTATAATTTTTTTAATGGATCATATCTAAAATAAAGAGATCCGTTGAATAATAATATAAAATGTCAGAAATTTCAAGTGTACTTTTAATTGGAGGTTCAGGTTTCTTAGGTCTTCATCTCATCGAAGAGTTTCACAATATAAAAACAAATAGACCTGACATCTATGTTTTTGACATCCGTCCTCCGCCTGAAAAATTAGCTTCTTATTTCAATTTCACTCATTCTGATTTTACATTTATTAAAGGTGACTTGACTTCTGAAGAAAGTATTACAAGCGCTTTAGAACAATCAGGTGCAAATATTGTGGTTCATTCTGCTTCTCCAATGCATGGCCTTAAACAAGAAATTTATCAAAAGGTTAATGTAGAAGGTACCGAAAAAGTCATTAAATGTTGCACAGCTGTCAGTACCGTTAAGGCTTTGGTCTATACTTCCTCTGCAGGTGTGATTTTCAACGGTCAAGATATACATAATGCTGATGAAAGTTGGCCTATACCAGAAGTTCCGATGGATGGTTACAATGAAACCAAAGCTATTGCGGAAAAACTTGTTCTTGATGCGAATAATAAAGATCTATTAACGGTTGCTTTGAGACCTGCTGGTATTTTTGGTCCAGGTGATAGACAATTGGTTCCTGGTTTAAGAAGTGTAGCAAAGTTGGGTCAATCCAAGTTCCAAATTGGGGATAATAATAATTTGTTTGACTGGACATATGCTGGTAACGTTGCATTCTCTCATGTCTTAGCAGCTCAGAAATTGTTGGATGAAAAAACACGTGATAAAGTTAGTGGTGAAAAATTCTTCATTACAAATGATGCACCAACATACTTCTGGACTTTAGCAAGAACAGTATGGAAAGCAGATGGTCATATTGATAAATATAATATTGTTTTAAATAGACCTGTCGCCATTGCTATTGGTTATGTCTCAGAATTTTTTGCTAAGCTATCTGGTAAAGAACCTGGTTTAACTCCATTCAGAGTCAAGATTGTTTGCGCATACCGTTATCATAACATCTCAAAAGCCAAAGAAATCCTTGAATATTATCCTAAGACTGGCTTAGAAGAAGGCATTAAGTATACTCTTGAGTGGATGGATGAAACTAACTGAAAAATAATTTCGCTCTTCAATTTATAGATAATACTCCATTTTTAAGTATAGTTGATTCATGCGATTCCAATCAAATTAATTTTTGCTTATGAATCTTAATACTAATTGATTCCGAGTTTGCTAAGCATTTGATATGTTATAAATGTTAATTATGCATATATTCTTTAAAAAATATATATTCAGAAAAATAAGAAAAAGTAGATAGAAAAGACCGGTAGCAAGCATATTGCCTGTTTGCTTAGATCATTCGGATTTCAACTTGATTAGTAATTTTCTTTCTAATTCTTCTAAGTCATAGGTCTATGTGTTCTTATTTTCATATTGAAAATCTTCGATATAACCAAACTACTCTGATAAGCAACTAGAGTGACAATTTTTTATACTTGCGAGTTGATCTTTCGATCCACCAAGTGTAATTTGACTATCGCGTCAGGATCCTTACTAAGCAAAAAAACATTTCTAAATTTTTTTAAAACATTTGGACCTGTCTGATGGACTTCTACTACCATATATTTCGTACATGGTAAACAGCTTACATTCACATCATTCGATGAGTTGTAGTCTTCATACGAGACATGTAAAAAGCCACCACCTAGACTCTCAGGGAATAGCCATGACAATTTTTTCTTGAAGATTGTAAAGCGCCAAAATTACCTTTCTTACAACTATCCATCTCCCAAGTACATCGTTGAAAAATGTGTTCAATCTTTGTAGTTTTTCACCATGCTAAATAAATAAAACTAAAACTACGCTCTCAATTGATAATTTTTAATGCATATAAAGATAGTAACAACTTAACAACGATGTAGAAATATCTATTTAAAAGAAATTAAGGACTTTAAGAGTGTGATTTTGTGTTAACAGTCTGCGTAATTTTTATATGTTGAACATTAAAAATAAATATTCACTTACACATGGTTTTCTTTAATTTGAATTTATGTAAAATCAAGTTTAAATTTTAATGAAAAACTCTAACATAATTTTGAACTGCTGGAGAGTATTTCACAAATATTATCAAAATAATTATGTATCAATATTTTAAGTGTCATTTTTCGTTAAAAGTCATTTTTCTGTTGTTTATGATTTATGATTTCCTTTTTCTTGTTACCAAAAGTAGCAATAATATTTAGATACATTGTTCTAAATTATACAATATTGTTAAGTGTTAAAAAAGTAATATTTTTGTATACAAATTTCAATTATTTTCCATTGATAAAAATAAAACTCTCTTTGAAAATTATTTATTTACACTGCTAGTTTATATTTTTATTATTTCTACGATAAAAAAATAAGCCACCAAATAAAAATAAATAAAACCAAGTTATTTTCAATACGTAAAATAATGATAGTAAAAAATAAAATTCAAAGCAATTATCAACACGATTTCAGAAAGAATAGCGAAATATTATTGGTTGTTGTGAGATTTACGTGTTGACAAAAAAAATTTACGCGTTGAACGCAAACGCGTCCTAAAAAAAACAATTCCATTCATGATACAATTCCATTCATGATCGAATGGATAACTCAAAAATAAAATATAAAATTTTACTTGCTGTCTAATTACTCTGAAATCATTAAAATAATTAATTATTATCATTTCTATAGAAAAAGATTATTGATGTATATATGGAGCAACTAAAAAGTGAAAATCGACTTATATTTCTTAACCTTATCTTCCACCACATCGGCGACATCGTATTTTTGCTGGATATCTAATTCAAAGCTATATCTATCAGAAAATTCATCCTCTGTAATATTAGTAGACTTTTGTATAAATTCTTTGGAAGCTTGGGTATTTCCAAATGAAAAAGCAGATTTGATTTTCTTCTTATCATTGGCTTCAATTGGCTTACCAAAAGCGAACATCGACTCAGCCTTTTTCTTTTCAGCAACTTCAGAAGGTTCTCCAATGCAAAATGATTGAGCTTCTCTCTTCATAGTAGTTTCAACGGGGTTTCCAAAAACAAAAAAAGAGTTGGGTTCTTTCTTTTCAAACTCAACAGGTTTTTCAGATATTAAAGCTGGTTTAGAATCATTCTTAGGAGGTTTAACAGAACTTCCAAATGTAAATGTATCTTTGATGGTTTTCTGATCAGCTCCAACAGATTTTCCAACACCAAAAACAGAACTAGGTGGATTCTTTTCAGTTTCAACAGATAACTTTTCCTGTGGAGCAACATGTCCGTTGCTTGTTATGTTGTCAGTCAATATATTAATATTGTTAGTATTCATAGATTCCTCAATACTTGAAAGCAAATCATTTTCATTATTTTTCTTATAATTTCTAGAGGATTTTCTTGGTTTAGAAACTCTAGAAAGATGGGAATTTGCATACGGATTAATGTAAATAACATTTTTGTTCTTTTCTGCTGGTGGTAGGTCAGAAGCAGCTTTTGACTTATTTGAGCCTTCAATAGTTTCAAGTAATGCTAATGCAGTAGAACTCACCTTTTTATTATTGTTCAAAACATTAGCATTTCCACTTGTAGTATTTTCCATAGGCAATATTATGTTGTTGGTAGTGTTGTTTATGAATGATTGATTTCCTATCAAACTATTGTTATAATCCAAAAATGTGGAGTTGCCTTTGATTGCAAGACTTTTATTCGAACTACTATTTGGAATACCAATTTTATAAGGAGCTCCCATTTCAGAATATCTATAAATTCTCTTTTTTCTTCTTCTCATTGTTGTATTAGAATATATACTCGAGTTCATCACTTGTGCAGCTGTATTATTCGCAGATATCGTAAAGATAGAAGTATCATGATCCACGGTATCATTGTGAGATCTTTCACTATTTAAAATGTTATTATTATTATTCTTATTTGAAATTATCGTTGTATCATTTGGTTCGTTTGGTATCTTTTTATTTTCTGATGGAGCCTTTAAATATCGCAGAAACTTATTACTGTGAGTTAAATAATCAACTTTCTGCAATGTTGTTTCACCAGCATCATCATTATCAACATCTGAGTCTTTAAGTTGCTTTGCAACAGCTAAAATTCCTTCAGATTCGAGATTCGAAAACCCTTTGCTGTTCAAATACTTCAATAAGGTGGTTTTATCCGTTGGGCCATTAACATTTGTTGATGTGGAAAGACGAGCTTCTAAAGAAGAAACTCTTGAAGTATTTCTTGATGTTATATTACTGATGAAACTAGAATCTGGTGGTTGATATTTGAAAGGCCGAGAACGTAATGATGTTTCGTTGTTCAAATTTCTATTACTATCATCACCGTTGCTGTTGTGACTAATATCATTATTAGTACCGTTATTACGGACCTCATTACCAATAGTTTCGGATAAAGTTCTTTTTCCAAAACTAATAAAGTTTCTCATCTTGTTAAAAAAAGAAGGTTGTTTACCATTATCTCTCGAGTCGCTGAAATCATATTGTCCTCTACCACGCATTTTTGGAGGGTAGACTACCTTTTTAACCATTATTTCTTAAGCCTATATGTAGATTATTATGAAAAAAATTAGTTGTACGACGTATATTTTGACACTTTGTAAATACAAGAACTTTTTTATATGATTTATCTGATTGTAAAAACATTTAAAGATTAACTAGGAAAGATTATTTGAAACTTCCGAGTTAATTAATTGTTTATGTTCTTTCGTTCTTCTCTCAAGCACGAGTTACAAATTCTCATTTTTTTTCCATACGCATGAAAACGCTTTTTTCTCTTCTCGAATCTTTTTTTTTTCTTTTTCATAGTGTTTAATATTATTATGAATGGGCTCGTAACAACATTTACTCGATATCTCTTTTTGGATAGGCAGACACAGGTCATCTTTGTCTTTTCTTATATTTTTATGAAACATTCGATAGTCATATTATAACTTGAAATCCTTATTATTATAAACTTAGGGATTGATTTGCGCTTCTTGAGATCAAAAAATACAGATAATGAGTGCAATTCAAGTTAAGGCTGAATTCTTAGGAGGTTTGGATCAAATCTTTGGTAAAGTCAAAGAAAGCAAATTGCAAGTTCAAGAAGGATGCACGGTGAGAGATATACTTCAATTGATCGTGAAAAAGCATTTGGTTAACCAAAAGGATATCTGCATGTTTTTAGATGACGACAATGAGGATATAAGAGCTGGGATTTTAGTCTTAATCAACGATGTGGACTGGGAACTAGAAGATGAATTAAATTACATTTTCAAGAATCGCGATGTGATAACATTTACATCTACCTTACATGGTGGTTAAGCAACGGGATTAATTTAAATTAGATGAACCAAATCATATACATTTATATTTGGACAAGCTTGCAACCAAGCAAACCAAGACCATCCCAGCTAGTTGATGGTGTTAATGTTAGTTCAACAATTTTATTTTCACTGCCACGGATCACCTTAAGTGGGATTGGTGTATCTTGCAAATTTTTGATATATTTACCAATCTCTATGATTTTCCCATTCTTGTTTTTGATACCAGCTGTATTTTCATAATGAAGCTTTCCGAAATCTAATATCCTATCACCGATTTGCAATGATGCTTTGAATGAAGGGGACATAGGTAATACATTTTTCACGACAACAAAGGGTACCGTGTGGTTGTTACCAAAAAACAGTTTTTCAAAATTTGATTCTTCCATAACTTTGCCATCGCTGCCAGTTTTTTTATTATCGGAGCTGAAATGGTTCTGCAAAGAAGTTTCAATAGTTTGCATTATTTTTTCAAAATCATTTCTCAAAACAATAATTCTATTTCTTATATATGTGATACCAACAATATCTATGTCACTTCGTGGAAACCCGTCAAAGGTAAACAAAGATGTATCCATCGTAACTTTATAGTCATTTTTCAAAATATTACCCAATCTGAATAATTCATCTTGCAATGACTTCTTCAAATTTAAAATTTCAGGTATTGGTAACTCGTTCAATTTGTATTTTTCTAACGTGTAATCAGAGCTCAAATGTGAATTCTTATACAAAACTGAAGGAACTGTTTCTTCCATTTTCAATTGACCTTTTACTAATTTATTTAATTATACTGGTTTCAGATGAATGTACCAAGCTGTAAAAAGTGACTTCGCACTCACTTTGCCTGCCATTCAAATATTGAATACTTCGTTTATTGACTGATCGATGCAGCAATAACTGTTGTAACCCGGCCGCTATAAAAACAGTCACAAAGTGACTGTTGCGCATTCTGTTTTAGTACATTTTCTGATGCGTTTCTATAATGCGTGTGTTCTCTTCTTCATAAACTTGTTTATTCAGCTGAAGAAAATTGAACAAAAAAAAAGTGAAAAAAAAAACCGAAAAAATACGTAGAAAAACCTGAATGAATAAAATGGGCGTTTTAATACTATCGATTTACAAACTCAGGAAGCCATCATCAATATCCATAATATATACATATACACCAGCATTTCAAAAATGAAGTTTTCAACTGTATTTGGTTTATTCTCCCTAGCATTCACCTCGGTTTCGGCTACCGCTGAAGAACCTGTTTCTGAAGACCAAACGAGTTTAAATTTCAAAGTTTTGTACACCATTAAGGGTCAAGAAGAAAGCAATGCTTTCCGTTTGTTCAATGAAGACGAAATTGAGATTTTGTATCAGTTTAACAACAATCAACCAGAAGAGGTCTCCATCATTGGTTTTGCTGGCTCTTTGGATTACGCAGAAAGCATGAAATCTGCTTACAATTTAACTGCCAGTTCCGTCAAGCCAGTTACTGTTGAATCAACCAAAATCGGAGCCGTTTCCCAGAAACTCACTCTAGATGTTGCCCCAGGTTCTTATATCTTATCTCCGATTATCTATGTGAACTATTTGAATACGATCTACGGTGTCAGTGCTCAAAATTCTTTTGTTACTGTTGAAGACCACGCCATCAGCTTATTCAATCCAGAATTATTGTTTGCATTATTGTTATTGGTTGCCGTTGTAGGCGGTATTGGTTACGTTATTGCTACCGCGTTTGCTATTCCATACTTGAACAAAAACTATTTTAAAAAGAATGCTGTCAAGAGCGCTTCCAAATCTACTGTTTCTACCGCTTCCAAGAAGAAACCTGTTTCCACCGCTTCTGCCACCGGATCAAAAAAAGAATATGATGCTAGCTGGTTACCAGAAACCCACTTAAAAACCAGATCTAAGAAGAAATAAATTGATTTCATATAGGAAACAAGCATAAAGGAAATTAATAGGAAATATATATATATATATTACTCAGCTTTGTATAATTATATGTATTTCAGAAGGGTGAAAACACAATCCACAAAACTACTCTTTAGTTCTTTCAATTCAATATATTATTAGTCTCAGCACAATAGATTGTGAGTCTACCGTGGAAGATCTTGTAGATAGATATATATCAGTGGAACTTTTATTGTTATACGATTTTCAATCTTCAGAATTATTTTTTGGCAGCATCTATTATATACTAGATAAGAAAGCATTGACTCGTGAGTACCTTTGCTGATACGCATAATTAATAACTATTTCTATGTTGATTGTATTGCAATATTAAGGTAACGCGGTTAAAAAGAAAAAACACAATACTACACTGTACAAAAAGAGATATTTTAGTGAAAATTAGAAATAAATATTATCAATTGTACTCAAACATGAATTAGCCATGCCTTGATAAAAAGAAGATCATTTGAATTAAGCAAAAAAATTAAAATCAAACAACCGTAATAATAATATATAGATTATATGGAAAAATATGGAGAATGCTGCCGATAATGACGACCCAATAACAAGGGAAATTTTTGATGACCTTTGTTATGCGTGTCGAACCGGTGACCTCAACAGTGTTGAAGTTCTTGCTCCACAAATCAATATTAATCAAGTAGATGAATGGGATTATCTGCCATTAATTCTAGCCCTGTTATGCGGTCATTTAGACATTGTCAAATATCTTCTAGGAAACGGCGCGATTTGTGATAAGGATACTTTTGAGGGAGAAAGATGTGTTTATGGAGCTTTAAATGATAACATCAGAAATCTATTATTGAGTTATGATATGAACACTTCCATGAATGTAGCGAATCCTTTTGTTTCACATATTATAAAGCTTGGAAGAGATGACTTGGATTGGGCAAAATCGGACAGTTTGATTACGAAAGATGTCGCCTTTGATTTTAATGAATCAGAATTTAATACTGAAAATTCAGTTGAATCAAGTGATAAAAATCCTAATGAGGTAATGAAAAATAATTCCATGAAACCGGGAGATAAAGTTATAAAAGCTCACAGATTCATTTTAAGTACAAGATCTTCCTATTTTGCTCGGAAATTCAATTCTGATTGGAAAAATAAATTAATTATTACGGCATATGATATTAATGGTGGTTTGTCACCTGCAGAATTTTACATGGAGTTCAAATACCTTATAAACTTGATTTATTTAAATTTTAGCTCTAATAAGATTGATATTCTTAAGCTTAATCATGAAGTGATGTTTGAACTTATGGATTTACTTGAGCTTGATAATTCATTGTTAGAATTAATGAAATTAGAAACGTCGAATCAAACCTTTAGAAAGAAATCAAAACTGCGTAATAATGCAAGAAAAAAGATTTTTGACACTTGTAAAACGCAGTTTTCAGAAGAGTATTCAAATATAAGAAATATGTGCTTACTGGAGGTATCCTTATCGAATGACCACAAAATAAAATTAATTGACAACTCATATTTCGACACAATAATTTATTATTTCGATGAAGAAGTCAATCAAACATGTTATTTTCCTGTTAATAAGGCAATGCTTTTAAGAGCTAATTATTATGAAGTTTTATTTAATGCAAAATTTCAAGAATCTGTTCATAGAAAAATAGATAATAGATATAAAATTGTGGAACAAATTAATGCAAATGGCAAAGACACAGATAGCGATGAGTTTAAAAAAATATTTTGTGATTCTATTCCTGTCATTGAAGTAAATTTAGATTCTAAAGATAGTACTATACTTTTTTTGAAATTTTTATACGGTTATGATAACTTGAAATTTCCACTAGATGCTGCTTTGGAGATGTTATATTTTGGTCATTATTTAGAATTTGATGCATTGAAAGCTTACAGCAGCAAAGTTTTAATTGGTGCGAGAGTAAGCAACTCAAGAGAATTAATTGAGTATGATTTGCAAACTCTTTCTTATTTATTGAAAGCATCATGGACTACTTTAGACGAAAAACTTAAAGAATTTGTTACCAGATCACTCACTATGAAAATTGTAGATTATTATAGTGAACCAATATTTATAGATTTAGTTAGAGAAAGTGCCTTTATGGTTAAGAATAGACATGAGTGGGATAGTATAGAATTGATTGATGAAATTAGATATTATTTAGAGAATTGGAAATATCCAAAGCATTCTAAAATTATCGAAGACAATATTGCATTGCAAAAGGAATTAGATTTTTTGGAAAAATCTTTGCAAAAAGTTGGATTTGAAGCTTAGTTAGATATTATGCTATTTTATTTATATAATAATGATATTTATTGAATAAAATTTTATGTTATGCAAAGAAGATTTATGTATGTAGTGAGACTCATTAGTGAAAAAAGAGAGCCAAGAGATAAAAAAAAAAAAGAATTAAAGAAATTCAAATTAAATTTCAATCATCTCAACAAGTGGCATATCTATACTGGAAATAATACTTTCAACTGAAGATGAATCATCCCACCTTTGAAATTTGCCATATTTGATAGAATCTTTAACTATCATATTTTTAAAACAACTCCAGCCAGTTACATTGATGCCATGCTCACCATAAGGTAAATTAATAATTCTCAAAGATTCAGGTGCAAAGTATTTCAAAAACTTTGCAATCAATTTTTTATCAGACTTCATAAAGGTTAAGGTTGAGGCTGATGAAAAGTTGTATAATGATTGGTTCAAAACTGTTAATGTTTTTAAGTTTGTTAAATTAGACATATTTTTTTGCTGATGATTATCCCATATATTCAATGAAAGGTTCTTTAAAGATTTTACGGAGAAAATTGGCATTAAATCATCAATTCGGGAAAGCTTCAAAACTTCTAATTTTTGTAATTTTGAAATATTTTGCAATGAATTAACTATTGATTTGGTTAGATCTAACTGTTTCAATTCAGAGAGCTCGAAAATAGGAGATATGTTGTTAATTTTGCTTCCAACGAGTAACAACGTTTCTAATTTTTGTAAGTCAACAATTTGTTCAATGTTTTCGATAGGAACAGTGACAGAAAAATCAAGAAATTTTAGTTGTCTTAGTTGTGAAATATTTTTTAATTCGCTCAATTCAGTACCTCTTAAACTTAGGTCAGTTAGCATTGGAAGCTTGAGCTCATAGTCTATGGTTTGAATGTTAGTTCTGTTTAGATTCAATTTTTGCAAGACATTATTCTCATTAATATTCTGAAATGTACTAATAGGATTTAAACTTAGGTCTAAGGCTTTTAAATTAGGAAAATTTTTTATATTGATGACAAATTCGGAAATCAAAGAATTGGATAGATTCAAGCAAGTTAACAACTTAAAATTTTTCAATTTCGAGAGTAGTTTAGCCATATCCGAGATAAAATCCCAAGGGTGATTCAATAATTCAACTCTGCTATATACCGAAAAATTGTTTATTTTTAACGATTTTATTTCTTTAAATTCAAGATTAAACGGTAGTTGATTTACGGGTGAGGACACTATGTGTAAGTCAGAGATGTGGGGCATAGCAAAGTTTTTAGGAAGGTCATCCATGCACCTGTAATATAGATGTTTTAGTTTTTTGAATTCCAAAGGATGATACTTTTCAGGATCAATGTTGAATGGCGATTTTTCAGCAAATAAAAATAGTGACACTAAATTTGGAAATAACCGTGAATTTATCCTATCAACAGTACCATTCTTTTTCCTGGAATATAAAAATAATTTTTTTAGTTTAGGAAAAATTTCATTTTTTTTGCATAGCAATTTAATATCATTATTGGCAATAATACATAATTTCTCTAGTATCGGGAAGCATCCCAAATCAATCTGGACTGGAACTAATTTCTTATTTTTAGAGTTGAATATTTGGTTATTAAATGTGATATGAACAGATTTTAGATTTTTGAAAAATGAATCAGTAAACATCAAACACTCGCCAACCGATACATATGCAAAAGACGTTAGCCCCTTTTTTAAGTGAGTGTAACTTGGAATTTCAGAACCATAATGTGTAAGATTTGGACATGAATCAACGAAATATTTCAATTTATCTACATTTAAGCATTTATTATACTTACCACGAATAGTTATAGACTGAATGTAATCCTTGAAAGGTACTAAATGGTGGAGATCATAGTATTTAATAAATAAACTGTTAGGAGGATAAATTGAATGAGAATCCCAAGTGAAATCAGCTTCATCATAAACATCAAAAAAAACATTTATGTTTTTTTTCTTTGACGATTGAAATTGACTATTTGATTCTTCAAAAATATTGACGGGTACGTATCTTGCAAAATCATTTGATGGACTCCACATAGAAAAAATGCTTTCAACTCTAATAGTATCCACCACTATATTCATGAATAGATATCGACAAATAGTGGTAAAGCTTTGTGTTTTTCTTGCAGCTTTTGAGATAGATAGGGCATTGAATATTTGAACAATATCCTTTTTATTTTCCAAATGATGTAGAACTTTAATGAAGACTTCCTGTGGAATTTCCAATATGTCTGAATAATTTCTATATGGGGTCTGATTACAAACGTAAAGCTGGGATTTTTTACCCAAGTTTTCAAAATTATTGATAGATCGAAGCGTCATTTGAACCAAACTTTATTTGAATCTTCTACAAAGAAGCTTTACAATTATTTTACGATTTCGATCAGTTAATTATTTCTAGAACATTTAATCAAAAGTTAAACCTTTGATATCAAGAGGCAAATTTATGGTATCATATATCAGCGCTTATTTTGCAAGGAGGCAACTTTACTTATTTTTTATTTATTTTTTATGATACTCTGTCATTTTGACTCAAGAAAAAACACTCTGGCCAACGACATTCTTGCATGCATCATCGCATGTATAAACGCTTTTTTTTAGCCGACATGAATATTTCATCGTGTTCTACCATGCTTGTTCACTACGAATGAAAAAAAACATTAATTAATTAATTGAATTCATAGACAACGTATTTAGTAAAACAAATAACATGGAATTATCAGGCTGAAGCGGCAATTCAACGTAGCTCACCAAGAATTCACAATTTCTTTGATTGTTAGAATCAATTTTGAAGGTTCTTGCAACCAGGAATCAACGACATCCAAATCAACAGTTAATTCATCCTTATCACCTCCACCGAGCTTTCCTCTAAATGTTTCCAATACTTCTATCAGAATATTTTTGATATCATTACTTTTTAATTCAGTAATTTTGGAGTTCAATCTGGAATCCTTATTATCGTCTTCTTCATTTTTTGTCTCACTTGATTGTAACTTGTGCGCTTCTTCAACAAATCTTGGTTCCAAATATGATAATATTAAGTCATTTCTATGCATTTTTGTATTTTGCAGATTTTTCATTTTCAAATCACGCAATAAGTTATGCAAATTTGAGAGGCCACCAATATTAGTCTTTGACTTATCAGCGTTGTTGGAGTTACCACTATTGATCTTATTGTAATAACGATAATTATTCGGGTAATTACTATGATTTCCACGACTATTTCCATTTACATGATGACTATGATTTCTGCTGTTGTTATTGAAATTGTTCTTATAGTTGTATCCGTTATATCTCTTATGGCTGTTCATATTCATAGCAGATGAATAATGTCCACCATCTTTACTGGAGACATTGCTACTATTGCTGTTATTATAATTATTATACATGTATGCACCGTTAGAAATATCTGAATTAGGGTAGTAGGACCTATTGAATGCAGAAGAGTTTGCAAAATTAAAAGAGTCATTAGCGATACCATTTTGATGTTGCTGGTTAACCATATTAGCTAAGTAGGGATTCATAATTGGTGGTTGTAATACTCCTCCAGAGTTATCATAAAATTCATCATCAAGAGGTGCTTGACTAGGAATAACCATTCCGCCAATATATGGATCAGGTGAAACCAATGAAGAGCCCATAAAATATCTTGGAATTGGGCCAACAGGCATTCCATTATAACTAAACCCATTATTATCAGAGTACATCAACGTAAAGTCTACCGAATCATCCGCAAATTTTTTGTTAAGTTCCATAACAGCATTCTTTGCAACTTCAAAATCAGCAAAGACAACCATCCCATCATCAAAATTGATAGTCATCACATTGCCAAAAGGCTCAACAGTCAGCTTCAAAAACTCAAAATTCCAATCAGTTGGTATATTATTGACCTTGACTTGAGCACCCTTGAAATATCCTTCAGGAAAACCCGCATTAACATTTTTATCTAACGGAACCATCGGATAAAATGCACTATTTGGAAAAAAATTATTCGGATAAGACATAGGGAATTGAGGCATCATCATTGCATTATTATTCATATGATTTAAACTATTATTGGAATTCATGTAGGAATGTCTACGTGATCCATGATTAAAGTTATGGCCATTATTATTGCTATTATTATTATTGTAGAAGCCATTCATTGTAGGAGGATATGACTTACGTCTTGGAGGTTTATCCATCATGTTTCTCTCTTCTCTTCTTTGTGCTCGTGAAATCTGAAGTCTTTTGCCGTTGAATTCATAGTTGTCTAACTTTTGCATCGCTTCCAAGGCATTATCATGTTCAAAAAATTTGATAAACCCGTATCCTTTTAACTCACCATTCACAGACAGTGCTTCATTATCGACATGCTCATGTTTATGAAATTCATCTTCTGCATCAAAATCACTATTTCCATCAGAGCTTTCACCAACTTTGGGTAAAAAGTATGAGTCAATTTCTCCAAAACTTTTGAACAAGAGTAAAATATCGTCCGGATTTGATTGTTTGTTAATATTTTTTACATATAAGTTCTTAAAATTCATTTTTTCTAGTTTTAACCTAGCAACTCTTTCTTTCTTAGATATATGACGATTCAAATACAACACTTTACTATTGTTCCATTTAGGGGTAGTATCATTAAGCTCTGAAATAGCTGATCTAGCAGCAGATCCATTTTTGAAATTCACAAAGCCAAACCCTTTGCTTTTTCCAGTAGATGGATCACACACAATTTTGCAATCTAGTAATGCTCCATAAGTTTCGAAGATAGAACGTAATTGGTCTACAGCGACAGATGATTCGTCGAGACCTCGCACATATATATTACCAGGATGGGATAAAGTCTCATAATCTAAAACAAATGAAAAAGAATTAGGTTTTAGATTTTTATTTTTGGCAAATTCCTGAAGTTTGGACTCAATATCTTCTGCTTTTTGTTGGTCATCATAATGAATTGTGAAAGATTCGGCATCATCATTTAAAAAATCATTAGTTTTATTTTGCTTAAGGATAAAGGAACGGAATTCATCAAGCTCTTTTACTGATTCCGCACTGACTATTAAGCTGACAGGAGAGGTTTGATGTGTATCAGTGATTGGATTAAAATCTTCCAAGTGAGAGACACCAGGCATTGGCTCTAAAGGGATTTATATTTAAAAATATTTATGACAAATTCTGATATCAAGAATAGGAGAAAGGAAAAAAAAGAAACAAAAGAGAGTGAAATGTATCTGATTCGAAGCCGTATTACTATGGTTATATGGCTTATTCTGCTATCTATAAGGTAAAACACCGAGAATTCAATATGTTTTCCTGCTGAACCTACTTAATCTATAAAATTCTCTGGCCAATATTTATAACCGGTTCGACACCTTATTCTTAATGATTTCTAATTAATTGTAAGTCGATGCAAAAATTTAAGCATATATATTTATTACTGAAGGATATAAAAAATATACTTAATACAATATGGAATAATTGAACTCCAAATAGTAATTGCCAGGTAAAATAGATGTACAATAGTATCGACTGAAAATTCAAAGTATTTATATTGCAACCTTATTCACCAATTTTATTGTGTACTCGAAGTCTCTAGACGTTTTTTTTAGAGCTGAATTTTAATGTCTCCATTATGGAGATTTTGACAGGTTAAAACTTCGGCGGATGCGTCGGAGGATGAAAAAAATTTTTTTTTTTTTTTTCCGTTTGTACTGCAATTTAATGATCACGGGGACTAATGAATCCGACAAATGAAAATTAGTTAAATAACAACATTATATGCATTGGCATTTTTAAAAGAAAAGGTATTTGTAAGAAAGCTTAAATTGAACTGAAAATTATAGCAAAATAAATTAATTTCAACTTTCAACAACCTTACTTTTTTTTGGAAAATAAGTTTTAAACTTATAGTTAATGGGAAGCCATTAGCATCAGCTGCTTATTTATAAACAAGACCAGCCTCTATTTTCTCTTCATTCAGCCAATCTAAGTATGAAGAGATTAGCAGTAATACTTCAAATTTCTTCGAGTCCCCTCTAGGTAATGCAACAAATTTTAAAACTAAATTACTGATTAACTCTTTATCCACGAAATTTCCTTCTTTGTTTTTCTTGATCATATCTAAAGCCTTCGTTAAATGTTCATTGAGTATGATAGCTTCATGACGCAACTTACCAATCAACAATTGCTTTTCTTTCACTTCAGCTTCGAGTTTGGCATTATTTTCCACTTTCTTCTTCAAAAGTTCAATTTGGGTTTTATTTTCACCCAATGTTGATTTAATGGTGTCTACCTTTTCATTACTTAGAACTACTTTTTGGCTAAGCATGGAATTTTCATTTTCGAGCTCATGTATTTTTTCAGTGTAACTGTTAATCTTTGAGATGCTATCTAATTTATGCGCGCTATATTCATCCTTAGTCTCGTTGATTTCATCATTTTTCGCCTGTATGATGTTCTTTAAGTTATTAATCTCATCTGTTAAGCCAATTTTAGCACTTTTGTCTTCATTGATTAATACCAAATATTCTTCAAGCTGTTCTGTTAATGTCTTTAGATGGGTATCCTTTGTTCTGAGCTTGGTTTCAAAATTCAAGAATTTTTCATCATTTAGTTGATTGATTTCTTCTAATTGTTTTTCATATTTCTCAATACTTCTATTTAAATCAACAATTTGAATCTTATTATCCTGGTTTTCATCTAATAATTTTTCCTGCTTATTCAACTTATCTTCATTCTCTTTTAACTCAGTTTCCAACTCTTCAATCTTCACCTTGCTATCTGCTAGTTCTGATTTGGCTTCTTTCATATTATGGAAAATTTGTTTCATTGATGAAATTTTTTCAAGAAGATTATTGTACTTGATTTCATAGTTAGCCGCATCCGCTTGACTTTGACTTAATTGAGCTTCAACTTCTTCAATTCTTTTCCTCTGGGATTCACACGTGGCATTATTATCATCATTTGCAGCATTCTCATCGTTTTCATTTACTTTTGTTCTATCATGAGTAACATATTCTTCGACATTTGTCGGGTTTTCACAAATGTTATTTAATTCTTCTTCATTGGCAATTTTTTTTTCCCTCGTTGTTTCCTCAGTGGGATTTTCACCAGCTGCTTTCTCTTGGGTTTTATTTTTGTTATTTCCAAATTTTTTATTTCTTCCCATGTCTGTCGGAATTCTGTATTAGTTTGTTATATGCCCCAATCAATATAAAAGGAAAGAGAAAGTGCACACATACACAGCGGCACACACACATGAGATGCAATAAGAGATACACTTGAATTTTTTTTCCAGCTTTTTGTTCGTTGGCTCATTAATATCAAAATTAACTGTCTTAGTTTTTTCATTTTTCAGGTGCAACGCAATATGAAAAGCCCATATGAGATAAACATGATGATACATTAGTGTGCATATAGAGCATCGAAACGAATGCTGATTTTTTTCGTAAAAAATTTTTTTTTTCGTAAAAAAATTGATATTGGAGCAAAGCAAACGGTGGTTTCGTTCAAAAAGCTACTAATGTAATGAGGAACAAGTACTATAAGACATAGGTGACAAAAAAAATATCCTTTATAGGGAAAAAAAGAAAGTAAAATGTTTGATAATGAAGGAGAATTGTATGTATTCACTTTTCTAGAGCTTCTAAGGCTTCACTCTACTTGGTGCATATAAGGCTAACTGTAATCTATGTCTAGAACATTACCTGCCGATACATTGGCGTTACTTCACGACTTCCGTACTAAAGAAACTCAAAGATTTGAAAATTTTCAAAAGCTTTATGAGCAAGCGGATAACCAGTTTGAGGAACAACAGCAACAAAAAGACATTGAAGACTTTAAAGAAGACTGGCAATTATCTCAATTTTGGTACAACAAAAAAACGGCAGCTTTATTAGCTGAAGAACTTCTACAGGGTGCAGATAAAGATACTATAATTTTGATAATTTCGGCTCCATCTGTATACGCTGCAATTACTAAAATTCATGCGGAAAATAGATTGCCTAAGGGTGTTTCATTAGCTAAAAATGTTTATTTGTTTGAATTTGACCCTAGATTCAGAATGATGGCAGGTGATTCAAATTTCATTCATTATGATTTCAACCACCCTTTAAAAAATATTCCAGAAAAATTATTGAAGAAATCACATAGGATCTTGATCGATCCTCCTTTTTTGTCAGATGAATGTCAAAGTAAGGCAAGCATGACTGTGCATGCATTGTTGAATCCGGATAAGTCAGTTAAGACTGAAAATGGCAGCTTGCAATACAAATTAGTCAGTTGTACTGGTGAAAGAATGCGCAATCTTGTGGCAAAAGTTTACCCAGATATTAAAGTTACCGATTTTTTACCTGAACATGAAGGAGGGCTAAGCAATGAATTTAGATGTTATGCCACTTACGAGGGTGAGAATTGGAGTTTTGACCAAAATAACTAAAATACTTTTAAGATTAAATTGAAAGATAAGATAAACAGCCTCTAAGTTTAAATAAGCAAATAAGCCTAGTACAATTCGCAGATGCGAGCCTGAGACTTGTAATGTATATATTCTTGAAATATTTTTAAGTGATTATAATTTATTAATTAAATTTAAAAGACAGAATTTTTAATGATTTATCATTTTCAAAATCCGTAACAATCGTAACTTTTGGTAAACTCATAGATTTATGTTGAAATCTTTCAATACTACTTTTGAGCATTTTTAACTTAGTTGATTTAAATTCATCATAATCTTCTAGAGGTCTTTTAGTTTTTTTTGATTCCTTTTCTTCAAGAAGGTATAAAACATTACCTTCCATTAATCGTCTTTTTCTAATATTCATTTTTCCATTCATATATATCTGGTCGTACAATTGTTGTGGATAAAATTCTTTTATAACATTACCATTTTTTTCGAATCTTCTTCTATCATGCTTAGAAATTTTGGTTGTTTTAAATACAGCGCTTTGCGATGCATCTGAGTAATTAGATAATGCGGTACTAGACGCTTCATCCTTAATATTGCCTGCTGTATGCTTACTAGACCTGGATCCTTTACCACCGCGTCTGATACTTGCTAATCCAGTCCCTTTGATGGATTCTTCGATCTTCTTTTCTAATTCAGCCTTTGCTTCTCTTTTCAACCTCAATTTCATTGCTCTTGCACTTTCTCTTCTACCGGTGATAGGATGTGTGCCGGAACGATTTCTTCCCAAAGGCACAGTATCAGAAACCTCATCAACAGGCTTAACAACAATAGCATCAATTGGTTGACTCTTGGCCGCTATTTTAACAACCGAGGAGTCTTTCAGAACAGCGTTTCCTAATGATGCTTCTAAATTATTTTTATAAACTTGTTCAGTTACGTCATCTTCAGCTAAAAACTTGATTCTCTTTTCTTTGGTAGTCTCACCAAAGCTAATCTCTTCCTCAGTATCAACATCAAATTTGATGTCTGTGTCATGAATAGAAATCAAGCGCGGTATTGCCAATTTATTTTCCGAAGTTTCACCAAATGGATTATTATAAATTTCGTCCTTTGTTAAATTAGTTTCCAAGTAGTTATACATGAGCCACAAGAAGCGACGAGCTCTGGAAGTTGGGGTGGTTTCAAAATTTAAAAAAATACAACTGAAAGGAGCCGCATCAGGATCCGTTAAATCAGTTTCATCATCAATTTGTGTATTATCACAGAACAGTTTGGAAGTATTATTACTGATATTTTCAACATCAAAATGCCTCGAAATTAACGGTTCAAAACTGCAGAGCATAAAAATTAAATTTATGACATTAGTTTTTGGAAATTCACTATCAGGAATTCCACTGTTAAACAAACCATGGAAGTTCTTAGCTACTTTTGGAAATTCAGTACAACCTTTCAAAATACTTTTAAGACGAGGAGTGTCCTGCAAGGTTTTATTGTTCATATCATTAAAATCATCATGAAGTTGAAATACAGGAATAGAGTTAAATATTCTCAATTGGGATTTCATAATAGGAACAAAATTGATCGTCGTATTCATTCTACCGACGTTTACCAACAAAGAGATCATAGTGGTCGGCAATGAAGCAGCCTTATCAGTCAACAATTTTTCACGTAAAACTTTAGATACTCTTGCTGATTGAGCCATGGTTTTAATATAAAGATCACAAAACGTAAGTTTTTTATTCCGTTCCTCTATTGGTACAAAAGGATCGGTGAAAACCTTTTTATCATCTTTAAATACAACTTTAAGAAAATCATACTGAATGTCTTTCCTCCAAAGTGGTGTACCATCTGATTTTTTTATATGCAATTGTCTCATGCTAATCACAGGTGTATGATTGACTCTCTTATTTTGTTGATCTTGCTTATTTACTGCTGCTGCAGATTTACTGGCGGGTGATTTTGTTTTAATGCTAGTTATGGTTGGCGAATTTTTGTTTTTAGCCGCAGAAGGATTCTTTTTAATTTTACTGGCCTCTTTTGAATCATTTTTATTAAGAAGCTCAACCTTTTTTAATGGCTTAATAATCACGTTTTTAGACTTGTCCTTTGTGCTTGATGCTTTTGACGCATCTCCTTTATTTTTCTTGGTATAATTCCTCTTTGGATTTTCTGAAGTCTTTGCTGGTTTTTTAGGAACATCCTTGAGCTCTTCAAGACCAAGGTCATCTTCATCATCATCATCTTCTCCACCATCATTATTTTTGGCATGCTCATCCACATCAGATGAATCATGCATATAGAAATCTGGCGATAAAATTGCTGATTTTATACCATTACCTGATGATTCGCTTTGTGGTGAATAGGGCTCTTCCTTATTGAGAAGGTTGTTTAGTTTCAAGTTGGAAAGCGGTGTCGTTTTCTTCTTTTCAGGTTCACTTAGTAAACTCGATATGTTGACTCTACTTTGTCGAGGAATCGGGTTAATAGCTCTAGGAGGTTCTGGATTTGTTAGACTACTAATTGAAATAGTAGATTTAGAAGTTTTGGGTGTCGATGGCGAGAGCGAGGTATTATCGGTACCCATACTATCGTGAATAGGATCGTATATTGTTCTCTTTGACATGATATTTTTGTGGTATTTGGCTCTATAATCAACTACTTGGTATTACGCTGCAGAAACTATATTTGATTTTCAGATTGGTTATATCTACGGAATAGTAAATGTCACACAGCCAGTTTTAGTGTTGTTAGCAAGCCAACTGATATTCTATCTTGAATAATTGCAATTTTTTTTTGTCACTGCAATATCGCAATTTTTGTGTGTATGAAATGAGCGTGGTAATCAATGAAACCAAAATAGTTTCACCATTATTAGTACCAAGAAAAGGAAAAGAGAGACATAAAAAATTTAAAAATACTAGAAAAAGCCTTAATATATCATGTGCAACACGTGCACATGATTACGCACGCCTTCATATTGGGTGTCCAGGTTTTCGTAAACAACATTAATCATCTAACATGTTCTCTGATGAGAATAGGTTAACTACAAACAGAAATTTGTGAAAGAATGTACCCATAATGATTCAGGAGCGGCAAGCTGAAGATTACATATTATTTTGTAGGCGTTTGCGAATAAACTTACAAGAAGAGAAGGAATGATTTGACGTTTTTTTCTCCCCACTTATTGAACATCATCAATGTGAGGTGATGTTATGCTGGGTAAAAGTAGGTGCAATTACGGGTTATTCCTATGTGCGGGTGATAAGAATCTAATATCTTACCATGGAGTATTACACCGTAGTTCTCTTCGGAGCGGCTTCAATTTAAAGTTAGTAACGGAGATGCTAAAGCGATTCTACAGGCTATAAACGTGTACCTGAACTAAAAGAAAAAGAAAGAGCTTCTAATCGAGTAATCAATGTTAAGAGCCTGAGAGATATATAACACCGCCTTACCAAGAAGTCGATCCCTTGCTTGCCACAATCAGAAAGAGAACACAAGATTCGAGCCAGATCGAAAGAACTACACTTAATATTTAGACATAAACGTGCGTTTTCTCGTTTAAAACAATAAAATACTTTTCTGTTCACCTTTTATCTAGTTATTTTATGTCTGCCTATTTTACTTTGTATTTATTTATTTTTTTATGGAGTATAAATTTATTTTAACTTATTTCGTTGCATTTCAGTGAATATTATTTGATTTTATTATATATTATCTTACTGTATATTTTATTGTCTTATTGCATTTGCTGACGTTTTTTCTGTTCGCCGAAATCATCTACATGGGGAAATTAAGGCTAATGAAGCTCATTATCAATATCACAACATCATTTTCCTAATATGTACATAAATTAAAACAGTACACAGCATGTGTTTTGCCGGAGATGTGCGTCGATCTTCTCATTTAGTTTAATCTTTGGTTGGTGTATATTATTCACAAATGCAGAATCCTTCCTTCAAGCGAGCTGGAGTCGCCATATGGAGTAGCATGTGTAGCATGTGCGGTATTTTCAGTTGAATCACCATATATTATACTCCGGTTGAATCTTTTTTTTTTTTACGGTAAATCGTAGCGTGCTGTGGCCGGTGACATGTGCACTTTCCGAATCAAGTTCTGCTGACAACAGCACTGGATATGTGCGGCGTGGGTCGTGTGCGTTTGAAGGATTCGCTAAACAACATGCGTCAATGCTTTGGGCTATATATCACAGCCAGATTTGCGGCATAACAAACCACGAATATTAAGTGTTGAATCCATTATTTTTCCCCTATTGTCTGTTGGTATCGAGTAACCACGTTGAGCTTGGGGGATTCTTTTGTTGTGATCTGCTGAAATGCTGCTTTTGTTAATGCACATGGTCATCTTGATCCTATTGCTACATACCTCAAAGTAGGCGAAAAACTCATCAAGGATCTATGAAAGTCTCTCGCTTGAAGCTCTCCCAATATATAAAGTATGTTTTTTCCTTTGCTGATTTATTAACTTGCTTTTTCATTAGCTAGTTTGCTTATTAATTCAAATACTGGCATTTGTTTATCGTTCTATTTATTTTTTTTGCTATTACTACTATTGTTGCTACTATTGTATAAATAAGTCAATCGCTTTCTCTGTTTGTATAAATTAAGGTAATATAAGTGCAGCTTTCAAGCCAATAACAGAATGGAAACTAATAATACAAACGCTGATGTTCCCGGCGACGGCATTGTCAAGCAGGGTAAGAACGAGTTTGAAATTGTCACTAGAGAAGTCACCAGTGAATTGAAATATGATGCTGAATTAAGAAAAGATCGGATGCGACTGAGAACATGGTCCTCGATTTTCACTATCATTTGTTCGGGGTTTGCATTGATATCCGATGGCTACCAGAATAATGTCATGACTATGCTGAATCGTGTCTTTGCCACCAACGCTTCCACCAAGCCATACTACACCTCCAAGGTTTCCACTAGAGTCTCTAATGCTAGTATTGTTGGTACAATCTTTGGCCAACTTGGATGCGGTATCTTCTGTGATTACTTTGGAAGAAAATGGGCCATTCTTTTTGCTACTATGATTCTTGTGTTAGGTACCATCCTATGTGCTGCTTCCCACGGTGTAACTGTCGATGGCATGTTTTGGATGTTAACTGTGTGCCGTGGTTTGGTCGGCATTGGTATTGGTGCAGAGTACCCAGCTTCTTCTGTCAGCGCCAACGAAGCTGCTAACGAAGCTGTTAAGAGAAGAGGCGGTGTCTCCGTTCTTGTCACCAACCTCCCCTTGTCTTTAGGTGGTCCATTTGCTATTATTATTTTCTTAATTGTTTACCAAATTACAACCGAAAAACACTTAGATGCTCTTTGGAGAACTTTGTTTGCTATTGGTGCATTTTGGCCATTATCAGTGTTCTACTTCAGATGGAAGATGACTACCGGAGAATTATACAAGAAAAACGCAATCAAAAAGAGAGTTCCATATTTGCTAGTACTTAAATATACATGGAAGAGGTTAGTTGGTATTTGCGCATGCTGGTTTCTTTACGATTTTGTCACGTTTCCTAATGGTGTTTTCTCATCTGAAATTATCTCTAGTCTTTTAGGTACAACCAATAATTTAGAGAAAACAGCCGAGTGGACCTTATTGCTTGGTATCATTGCTATCCCAGGAGTTTTTGTTGGTGCATGGTTAACTGATGTTATTGGTAGAAAGTACACTTTGATGCTTGGCTTCGCTGGATATTTAGTTTTTGGATTAATTATCGGTATTGGATACGAAAAATTAAAAAATATTATTCCGTTGTTTATTATCTTTTATGGGTTAATGAACTCCTTGAGTAATATGGGTCCAGGCGATAACTTAGGTTTGGTAGCATCTGAATCTTTCCCAACTTCTGTCCGTGGCACTTGTTACGGTATTTGTGCCGCCATAGGTAAGGTCGGCGCTGTCGTTGGCACCCAATCTTTCCAGCCTATCAGAACCAACTTGGGTGCTAAATGGACCTTTATCATTGCTGCCTTGTGCGGTATTGCTGGTGTTTTGGTAGCATGGGGTTTTGTTCCCCACTTGACGGAAGATGATTTGATGGAGAATGATGTTAAGTTTAACAACTTTCTCATTGAGCATGGATGGCATGGTGAATTAGGTGATGGTGAGGATAATGAGAAAATTATCGTCAATAAAAAAAAAGATAATATTGATGACAGTAGCAGCTAAACCGTTTACCGAAATCTCAATTAGAAAAATAGGGTCTTTCTTTTTATTTTTTTTTATTTTATTTTTTTTTCTTTCTCATTTCTCAAGTTTCTGCAATATTTTTTTTTCTCTTACTTTTTTGCAGTTCTAATCGATATCTGACTAATTAATTAATCATTATCTTGAGCTATTTAATAAAATGCATGTTCTAATAAATCCACAATTATAATTATTGTAGATGTAATGTTGCGCAACGTTTTTGCATGTTACACCATCTACTCATTAAAGCGTTCGGCGTGCCGCCCGCCTGTCATGAATAATAGTTTGTAGTATTTCATGTTGAAAAAAAATAGCTTTAATTGAGAAAATACACAGTGTAATGGTTTAATAATGTTGTAATGAATAAAATACACGTTGAAGTGAGTTCTTGTCTTAGCAGAAAAAAAAAAAGCCAAAATAAATGGGAAAAATTTGTGCGCTGGAAAAAAAAAAATCAGACACACAAAATAAATACTTCAAATTACTTGCAAGCCGAAGCTTGACCGCTGGCAATCAATCAGCAACTTGACTTGTTCTGCTGAAGCTAAACCAAAAAGTAACCCTTTTGAATCGTATTTTGAACAGCGGAAATCTTGACTTAGACTAGATCGGAAGTACACAGAGCTAAGTTGGTAATCAGAATACAGCTAATAATGGAAGCAGCAATCAAGGAATACGCTAAATGCTTGGAAGGAACAATCGACTATGCGGGACAAGAAAAAGCGGAAAAGATAGTGAGCAAGGTTCTACAGCTTGCGCTGGTTTGCGGCGTGGTTTTCGGCGTGTTATACCAGGACATGAGGTACACTATCTATTGCATGGGGCTTGGAATGGCTGTCTGTTGTTTGTTGGTGGTGCCACCATACAGAATGTACAATCAGCACAATTTGGTGTGGTTACCGAGCCCCGGCATGGATGTTAACAGCGTGGATGTGGACGGCAGCAGCGGGGATGCCGCGCAGGTTGTGCTCAGCTGAAGATGGAAAACACACGGACGGACGGACAGACGGTTTGAGTTGCGCCACCCGGCAATCCGTGACGGGTGGCGGATGCAACACCCGCGTTGTCTGGAAAACGAATAGCGCGATTCACGTTTGCAGCGTTGTCGCAGCCGAAATGGGCAGAGCTTAGGCCGGATGTTTTGAGGTCATGTCTGGATACAAGTATGCTAGATAGACTACAAATACACAGAACGTTACAATGTGGAGTATCCCACTCGATATAGAGCGCCGTCCTGGTTTAATATGAAGTCACAGGATTCGTTTACTGGGATTAGTTGCCACGAAGAGAATTTACACGGGAAGAATGGCTATGGTGTCTATGCGCACGAACTAGCTGTGCGAGTTGGCGTCAAATGGACTACAAACAGTAAAATAAATCTGTAGAAACTCGGATGTGAAAAAAATGGTTTGTTGTCTTTTTCCTTTGCGGTCTTGTTATGTTTAACATTACATATTTTTTTTTTCTCATTTGTTAAGAATGGCAAAAAAAAAAATTTTTTTTTGTATAAATAATTGCGGAAATTCCTGAAATTTTTTTTTTTTTTTTTTGTTTTCTTTTTTTTTTTTTTTTTCACACTGTTTGTATGTATATTTGATATTTTTCCAGTTAATCAATCCTTTATTTTCTTTATCTGCACAGGTGCCGGTTCAAAGTTAAGTCAAGAGACAGTAGCGAGTAAGTGAGCAGTTTGCATATCTTCACGCACGCACGCACTTTTAGTCTCTGAAGTATACACATATTTGATTTCTAAAAGGGAAAAATTCAAAAGAGACAAAATTTTCATAGTTGGAAAATTCAAAACATAGAGAAAAAAAGTAAATAAACAAAACAGACGCGTCTTGTTCCTCTTTTTTTCTTTTTCTTTTTCTTTTTCTTCTTCTTCTTCTTCTTCCTCTTTTTCTTTTTCTTAGTCTACCCCCAATCCTATATTACCTGTTAGCACAGCTTTTCATTCTGGATTGACTTCGCCTCCCCGATAAGTTTTCATCATAATAAAATGTCTCATGACCACGTTGAAGCTGCGGAAAGCGGAGCAGCTTCCGAAAACACAAACAATGTTGCTGCATCCACTCTTGCAGACGAAGCCGGACGGCGAGAACCCGAAAAAGCGGCTGAAGCTACTGATTCAGCGGAAAATCCAAGCACGAGTGCTGTTGTGGAGCCCGTAGAACAGCATGCTTCCACGACAAAAGACATTGCAAATGGTGAACAGCGTGATCCCGACGCCCCTGTTGTGAAAGATGAGGTAACGGCCGATGAGGTCGCTTTGAAACAGGACGGCACACCAGACACATCAAAATTGACTCCTGCCCCAAAACCAGAGATCAAAATCGTTGAAAATATTCCCAATGCAATGCCTGATTATGCAAAGAAGTATCTAATCAAGTCTTTGAAAACCATCAAACGTATCAAAGATGCTGCACCCTTTTTGGCTCCGGTTGACATTGTACAATTGCAGATCCCGTTCTATTATAACTTCATCCCACATCCTATGGATTTATCCACCATTGAACATAAGCTTCAAGTCAATGCCTACGAGTCTCCAAAGCAAGTGCAAGATGATTTCAATTTGATGGTGAGCAACTGTACTAAATTCAATGGCGAAAAGTCGGGCATTTCAAGGATGGCCAGTAATATTCAAGCCAGCTTTGAAAAACAACTACTCCATTTGCCAACTGGCGACTCTGCTAATACCAAAAAGACTAATAATAGCCTGGGTAACGGCACTCGAAGAGATTTAGCAATTGGGACGAACAGTAGACCTAAGAGAGAGATTCACCCTCCAAAGCCGAAAGACATGCCTTACGATATAACACCACGCAATAAGAGATTGCTGGCAGATTTAAGATTTGCCGCCCAAGTGGTCAAAGAGTTGACTTCCAAGAAGCATGAAGGTTACAGTTATCCATTTTTACAACCTGTGGATCCTGTAGCTTTAGGTTGTCCTCAATACTTCGACTATGTTAAGGAACCTATGGATTTATCCAGTATTCAAAACAAATTACAAAACAATTTATACAATTCCATCGAAGATTTTGAGTATGATATGCATTTGATTTTCAAGAACTGTTACGTTTTCAATCCGGAGGGTTCCCCTGTGAATTTAATGGGCCATAAGCTAGAGAGCGCTTTCAAAAAAAGGTGGGCAGAGAAACCATTACCGCCACCAATGAAAGACGAAGATTCAGATGATGATGATGATAATGACTTTGCAAGTGATGAAGAAGATGAGGACGATATAGATGAAAGTAATATTAAGGTTGATGAAAAGGCCATTCGTCAATCTGTTGTGAATAATCAAGCCATTATGTTTCTAGAACAACAAATTGAAAGGATGAAAAAAGATTTAGAAAAAATGAAGAAAGATGAATATGAAAAGGCTAGAAAGAAAGCTGTTGCATCGCAGAAGAAATTGATTGCTAAGAGAAGAGCATCTAGTACATCAAGAAGTGGTAAACAGAAGAGAAGTAGAAAGGGAGGCAAGGGTGGCATCAATAAGAGACAAAAAACTGTTGAATTAACCTTTGCTATGAAGAAGGAACTAAGTGAAAAAATGGCAGACTTAAGTGATAAAAAACTTCAACATGTCATGAAAATAATTAATGAATCAGTACCTGATTTGCCTAATGAAAATCAAGAAGAAATTGAGCTTGATATGGATCAACTTGATGAATCAACAATTTTGAAACTTTACAATTACGTGATCCCTAAGAATTCTTTGAGTAAGAAGAATGGTAGTGGTGGAAGAAAAAAGAATCAAGGAAATAAAATTGATATCTTGAAACAAAGATTAAAAGAATATGATGACACACAGAAACAAAGCATTTCAAGTATGCATAGTGATTCCAGTGAAGTTGAAGATGATGATAGTGATGAAAGTGAAAGTTCAGAAGAAGAATAAATTAATGAATGATCTAGTAAACTTTTCATTAATTTATTAAATATTACTATGGTAAATAGAACAGAAATATAAACTAGTTTTCAAAAAGAAAAAGGGTTGCAAAATCATTGCTTTTGTTTCTTTGTGTAAATAAATGTGTAATATATATATATTTGTATTCATTTTTCTTGTATAGATGTATAAATAATAAAAAATTAATTATCGACTAAAAAAAAAAAAAAGTTGAGAGATAGATGTATTTAATTAGATAAATTCTCTTGGAGAATATCCAAACTTTTTGAAACACCATTAAGAATTTTTTCCAACTCAACAACAAGTGCTTTCTTTGATGTAGAATCCAAGAAAACAGAAGAATTCAAAACTAAAGGTTGACTCATAAACAATGTAGCATCATTATCACTATTTGTAGCATTTTTATTACTGACACGATTCTCAGTTGCAAAACTGTTATTTCTCGATTCTGCAGTCGACGTACTGTTTCCTCGAGACTCTGAAATACTACTGTTTGCAGTATTGGAATTATGTGTTCTACGAAGCAGCGACAGTTGTGACAGCAATGGCAGTCCTGATTGGAGTGACCCTGTAATCTGTGGAGGTTGTGTGTGAACTATTCCACCTGCAGATGTACTACTAGCAAGAAGATTAGAGGCACTTAAGGAAGATACCGTGAAGTTATTTCCTATTTCGAGCGCGGAATGTTGTTGTGGTTTAGCCTCCTGTAAAGACACCGATGAAGGATCTTCCAATTTTAACTTATCCATATATTGTTGCATTTCTGAAAGATTTGAGTTTTTTCTGGTAACCAAAGGTGACAGTTTACTTTGAAGAGGCAGCAGTAGCAGCAGTGGAGCTTCGTGGTGATGTAAATCCATAGGATTGACCTCTGGATGTTGTTGCAGTTGCTGTTGTACTTGCTGGTTAGGCTTTAGAGAGTCCTCAAGCGTAATCTCTGTCAATGGAGTCATGGTTCTTTGCCCACCAAGGGCTGCATTAGTAGAATAACCAAATTGATTAACATCCTCATCAAAGTTTGGCATATTGTCAAGCTTTAAGTTATGAAGATTTCTTCTCAGCAGGAGTTGCAGCAGAGAGTTATTCAATGGCAAGTTATTATTCAGTACTGAACTTTGCTGCTGTTGTTTTTGTAAACTACCGGAACGTGTTATACTTGAAGATCTGGATGTTTGAGGAGATGGGGAAGCAGTGAGCAGGTCTGCGGTTATTTTAGGGTCCAAAGATGGAAATTTTTTGGGAGACGGTGAATCAGAAATCGCAACTTTTGGTTTCTTAAGTTGAAATTCAGAACTGATATCATAAGAAAAGAAATCACCGACAGCATTATTACCAACTTGTTGAACATTGTTATTGCTATTACTACCACCGTGTTTATGAGTAGAATGCAATAAGTCAGCAGAAGATGAGGAAATATCAACATCTTTCATATTAGTGACAGAAGATATTTGTGTGTTGCTAGCAGAAGAAGTTGCAGCGGCTTTTGCAGCAATGGTGTTCATCTCTTCCATACTTGGGATCTCCACGGTACCTACTGTTCTTGTCGAATTCGCTCTATTTAAAAAATCTGCAGAAGCTTGTGGTTTATTATTTCCAGACATATTGTCTAGCATAAGATTAGATGAACTATTATTATTACCGACTGGATGTTTCTTTACACTATTGGACGTGCTACCTGGATGATCAAGAAATGAAGTTGAAGATTGCAACTGTGGTATCAGCGGGACTGCTGTTGCTATACTAACTGATGATGCTGACGGATCTGGAAATTCCGAAATGGAATCTAAAGAACTATCTGCAAACAAATCCATCAAAGACTTTGGAGGCTTTGCGGAAGCAGTGGTATTATTGCTGGTACTAGACGTCATTGTTTGTGTGCTCAATGTAGATGTATTATTATTATGAATGGTGCTGTTATTATTGATGGTGCTGTTGTTGAAAATGTAGGTCTGCTTACTACTGTTGTTGTTATTAGTTCTATCGAAGGTCATTTCATCAATGTAGTCTTGAATATTTTTATCATTGAGAGTCTCTGTTGGTTCTTTATCATTAAATTGACCGAAACGGGCAATATCATCAAGAGCACCATTTCCCATACCGTTGCTATTTGTGAAATCAAATTCGTTGTACATCATATTATTTTCATTATCGTTGAGATTGGTTACTTGAATGTCATTTTCTAGGATGTACTCTGAGCTGTTTAAAGAATCAAAATCCCATTTCACATCCGATGTCATTGCATTATTACTAGCAGTGGTTGATTGACTCGATACTGACAGCCTTCTATTATTATTTTCATTCAAGATCGCAATGCTGTCTCTGGATGCTTTTTTCTCTCTCCAGATCAAATACCTTGTAATAACATCTTTCAAAATCGTCACACTGACATTTTTGCATGACTTAATAAATTTACTCTTTAATAAATCATCAGCCGTAGGTCTTTCCTGAGGATTTTCATCCAAACATAGTGCGACAAACTCTTTAATTAAAGGAGAATATTTTGTTCCTTGCAATCTTGGAGGCTTATGTTTGGCGATCAACTGCATTGCCCATTTGGCATCTTTATCACAGTATGGAGGATTTCCCGTTACTAATTCATAAATGGTAATTCCTAATGACCATATATCAACTTTATACGAATAAGTCGCACCTTCCAAGATGACTTCAGGCGCCATCCAGTATGGAGTGCCTGCCATGGTGGATCTTTTATTATTATTTGATGTGAGTTGAGCAGCTACACCGAAATCGCAGAGCTGTACATTACCCTCTTTGGTAACCAACACATTAGCAGCTTTGATATCTCTATGAATTACGCCCGCTTTGTGAATAAAGGAAAGTGCAACTAGAAGCTCTCTGGTTATAATTGCAATGTATCTTTCTTCCAATTTACCAGGTTTAAGCAAGTTTCTCAAACTGCCACCAGCACAGTATTCCATAATGATCCAAAGCTTTGTGCCTTCAAGAATCGAACCATAATAATGTGTGACGTTTGGACAGTTACGCAATTTCGAGAGAAAATTCACTTCAAGTTGAATGTCCTGGATTTCTTCCTCATTTTTATCAACATCTAACACTTTCACCGCGAGCGGTTCGTTTGGTTTGCTATGACGATATGCCTTATATACTATACCAAACTTACCACGCCCGATTATCTCTTTACGTTTGAAAAGAGCGGATGGAGGAGGTTTACTGGCCGAGGAGGAAGACGAAGAAGAAGCACTTTTTGATTTTGAGGATTGCTGGGTTGTAGAAGATGTGTTTGACGAAGACACTGCAGCAGATAATATCGAAGATGTGGCCGCAGATGATGTGGAAGGTGGAGCTGTAATATTCGAAGAAGACATTCTTGTATTGATATTCCTATTATTTTGAGTCTATATATTTATATCTTTGAGAAAGCGGATACAAGTTGTCAAGAGGTTCAATTAGATCAACGGATCAACGTTTTTCATGGTAAATAGATCAGTATATATATATGTCGAATCAAATCAACAGGTAAGATCCTTTAAAGATTTATTCGCTATGGACGAAACGAAAATAAAAATAGTAAGAATGTGGCGGCGTTGCGGTGTCTGTTTCCTTACCTTTTGGTGCGCCAGTGCACATATACCAATGAATCTCCATCTTCAACATTCATTAAAGAACCTCTTCATAACCTGTGAGATTCATAATATTTATAAGTCCTCTTGGTAAATCATTGTTATTCATAGAAAAAAACATGGCAAGAGCTTTGTATGCTCTGGCGATGGTGTGAAAGGTTTGTATTTCGGAACGAGTCACGCTAGTACAGTTGGCATGCTCAATTCTGGAATACTGACGAAAACCTACTATATTGAAACGACATATAAGTGATTTTATTGATAACTGAGTATTGATATCTATATATATGCGTACTAAAACTAATGAACAAAGATATTGTTATTAGTATTATGGGTTTTATTGGCGTCAGAAGCATTATTGATACTGATATCATGTGTAGAATCGCAATTAGATGCAGAAAAACAACAACGATGACACAAATTCGTTTTTAATAGGCTAACGTAATTGACATCATTGCGAAGGTGGCCGCCGTGATCCAAATTCTTGAAAAACGTATCCCAAGACACAAGTGAGACAGAAGAATTCGAGAAGCCACAAATATCACAAAAGAAAGAAAGAACCGAGACCCATCTAGCCAATGTGGATTCGTCAACAAATAAGGAGTAATTAAGTGCTTTTAAAACTTCAACTTCACTAGCTTTTAGTTCCGAAACAGACAAGCCAGAGATAAGCGACCAAGACTTCAAGTTGTAGGATCTGTCAAAGAGGTATTTGCCGCTAAGGATCAAGCAAGTGAGAAGTGTTCTTCTAGGACAGAAAAGAGCCGAGTTGCCGCCAGGGGAAGAGGTGTCTCTTGTGTAGACCGAGCCAGATAGCTTTACAAGATAGTAAAGGGCGAGCTGTAAAGTTAAGCGGCAGGTCTTGGAACGCTTCAACAAATGTGAGATAAAATTGCTAAGCTGAGATTCCTTTGTGGAGGGCTGTTGCCAGAGCACGGTGAGCAAGATAGAAGAAGTTTTGACCAAGGCAATAGAGTCAAGATTGGAAGCAGCGAGCAAGATCTGAGAGGACATGAATAAGAAAAAAAAAATCTATAAAATTATACCGAGATACTATGACAAAAAAGAGAAAGGCTATAGAAATGGGGAAAAAAAATAATGACTATGAACTATGTATGAAAAACCCAAGAAGAATAACAGTAAAAAAAAGTAAGGATGGTAGCTAAGTATGAAATAACACTGAGAAAAATACCTTTTCAGGGAAATGATAGAAAAAGAACAAAAAAAGAACAAAAAGGTGCTGATTTGGTTGGTTGGTTGTTGGTTGGTTTGTGTATGGGAGCTAATCCTAGAAAGGATGATTTGTGTGAACAAGAAGAAACAAAAAGTTACATCCAGAAGATATTTACAGAGGGTTCAGAAGAAGCTTTGAAGAAGGCAATCCACTGGATATTTATAAGAAAGAAGCGGCAAGTAATCGGAAGCGGCAAACGCAGCAGTGTGTGACTCATCCGCCGTTGATATAATTCTTGGGTGGTGCGAATGAAATTATTGTGTCATACAAGAGTGCGCGCGCGGGCCACAATTACTGAGCAAAAGAGAACGCATATACAATTGAGTCATCGAACCATCTTTACCAATATTGACGACGATTTAAACATATTTAGCCTCATTTCCAGTATTTTCTTACAAAGGCTGCCTCAAAGGCTGCCATATGATTCTAGTGTGGGATAGTGCCATTACTGTTACATGTTCAAACAACTATCTATGGTTCATCTTTATTAATGTCAAATAATATATCATGCTGTTACTACTACGCTACCGCCTCCCACAGGTCTCCGTTCCAATCAACACCGTCCAACTCTTTGTTCTTCACACTCCAGTCAACCTCGGTGTCAAACCACTGGTACACGCCGTTCGCACTGCTTTCCAATCTCTTAAACCAGCCAAAAATGGTCTTATGGAATTTCCACTCTCTGTTATATAACTCCTTGAATGCGCAGTACTGCACATATGTGCCGTTATCGTTGTTGTCGAAATCAAACACAGAGCTCATCTCATTGTCTTCTTTGACCAGCTTGCGGCTCTTCTCCATTGAAATGCTGGTGGCCTGGTAGTTTGGATTACTTCCGTTATCATCTCCGTAATAAAAAATGTAGAACAATGTCTCTGTAGACAATTTGTTAAATAACTCCTCACTGTTCATCGCATTCACCAAACAGAAATTGTGTAGACTGTTTACCCCATTGCTGTTATTATTGTTATTGCTTCCAGAACCGACGCCATCTTTTTTCATGTCACCGTTGTTGTCAATCCCGTATTCAAAGGTAGGATAGTCAATCGATGTAGGATGTGGTTTCGATGGATAATAGCTGAAAGGCTTCTCAGAATCCACAGCATCAGGACAGTTGATTAATGAATTGCTAATGTATTGCTGGAGTTCAACATTCTGCATTACTGGAACCATTTCTACTTGATGATGGAGTAAATCGTCAAACTCATTTCTATGCTGTTCAAAACTTGGAATCAAGTCATCAAGACCTGGCAAATATGTCATCACAGGCTCTTCCTTGTTTGGTTCGGTGCTAGTATCACTGCCCTCGATACTGAGCTGTGCAGCAGCTAAAATTGGCGTACCAGTTCTCGATGGTAAGTTGCTAGAGCTTCCATTAAGTGCAGCAGCCATGCTTGTAGCACTAGCACCGCCACCCATAACACTGACACCAAAACTTGGACTCTTACTGATACTGGCAGGAGGTGTGACTGGAGAACTGGAAGTAGTGGCACCAGTAGCAAAAACTACTGTACTACCTTTTGTAACTTCCTTGTCTTTCTTGCCATCAAGATGACTATGAAGCAATGCAGAATACTTCACTTCACTCACTTTCGGAATAGGTGCTGGTCTCAAGTTGTTTAACACAGAAGGAGAACTACTATTACTGTTCGTATTAATACTACTTATTGGGGTAATATTAGTGCTGCTGACACTAGAGTCATTTGTTGCTGTAATTCTATCCACTGGGGTACTCGGAACTTCCTGTTTTTTGTTACTGGTACTACTTATGGAAACCTTGCTTATCGACTCGCTGACTTCATTTACTTTATGATCATTGTTTTGTATAATCTTGTCTACTGGCTCGCTGGTAATAATATTAACAGATGTTGGTGCTGCTGTCGATGTATTTGATGCAGCAGCAACTGAAGCAGCGTTGTTGGTAATATTATTCTCAATATTATTATTAGCAGTATTAATACTGCTATTAATACTGTTACTGCGGCTATTATGCTCCGAAACACTGACATCTTGGTTATCTTCATCATCACTATTAGCAGAAACAAATTCTCCCACAGTTCCAAAAGCTGGTTCAACTTCATCTAATCCCAATGTATCGTAAATCGTATCGTCATCATAGAAATCAGGATCTTGATTACTCTCAATGTAATAGTTAATCGAATCTTTGATTTCATTGATCTGTTCAGGTTCAACTTGCCCGTTCTCTAGGTATCTTAAAATGACCTCTAATTTACTTAAATGCCAGTTGTTTTTCTCCATAGATTCTTCTAAAGAATCAATCTGTTGCTGTTTAGACGCTGGTAATTTCTTGTTTTTCTTGACCGAGGATCGAATTTGCTGAATTTGTGCTTCCAATGTCTCATTTTGCTGGTTCACCTTATCTATGGTGTCACTGATGAAGTCAGAGCACTCCAATTTCTCCCTTTCTCTAGGATCCAATTTTCTTTCCATGTTCAACCCTTCTTTGGAAAACGCCTTAGTCTTCATGTCTCTTTCAACAATCTTGAATCTTTCCATTTGCTTCTCGATTTTTTTTCGATAGTCTAGCAACTGCTTTTTATCTTTCACCTCATTACCGCTTAACCAGTTCTTGATCTGTTCTCTTTGTCTTTGTAGCTTCTTGATTTCTTTTTTCAAATCACTTTCTAATTTGTCCTTTTGTGATGGATTTTCACTTGAGGTGAGTTTTTCATAGAGATAATCAAATGCTTGTAAACCTTCATTTACTCTCTTAAAAACTCGGTCAATTTCTTGTTGTAGTTTCCTTTGTGCCATCATCTTGTATTTTTATCTTATAACTTGTGTACAATCGTCTACCAACAAAATCCTTATTCTTTCTTTATTTATGTTGCGATAGCTTTCTAACTATACAATTTATAATATAAGCAAGTATTAGCTTTTTTTTTGGATTTATCGATCTTCGATGATTATCTAGTTTATTAGAGTATATATGTTGTTAAGTTTTGTATCGGTACAAGTAGACTGAACAATAATTGTATTAGCAATATTAACAACAAATTGTCGTTTTACTTTTTTTTGTTTTTTTTTGTTTTTTCCTGAACTATTATTCTTTGTTAGGGCGCTAACCAACATTAAATTTACTGCCAAAATTTGTATGTGAAGAAAATTTTTTTACTGATTTTTATACTGGCAATATGAATTTCTGAGAAATATACTCGAAAATCAAAAACAACCCAAAACATCACGTGTATAACGTGATATAGTTGTAATTATCTACAGTTTTTGTTCCAATGAAACAGAGCCAAACTAGGGAGCAGTAAATAGGTCAACAAACTGTGAAAAATGCGAAGATACAATAATTGTTAACAAAAATTTATGTATACTGATTGTAAATAAGATCCATTATAATAACTAAAAATACTGTAACGTAAAATACAGAAAAGGAAAAAAAAAAATCTATTCATTAAACCCTGTTATCCATTGACCTCAACACTTTGGCAACTGACAGAACATCCACCATCATGTCAGAATCGACGTCCAACATTTCGACAAGCGCTCCAAAATCCATATACTTGAAATTCTCGTGACGCAGAAGAGTCCTGTATGCATCCTTGCATGGAATAAACAACTTGTCCAGCTTTCTCAAACTTCCATTTTTTGCGGCACCCGCAGCAATACCCATTCCCATCAGTGGTATCACGGGGAGTCTGGACCCATTTGTAAGAGAATTGTTTCTTCTAGTTCGAAGTACTGGAGGAAGCGCATTATTCTGTGGAGCTGGGGAAGGCGGCGGCGGAGCAGCACGTTCATGGGATACCTTGGAGGCGACAGTAGTACAGAAAAGTGTAGACATCGGATCCGTCTGACACTGTCTGCAAGTGCCTGGATTCCCTGTACATCCTCCATCATTATCAGCCTCTTTTCTGTTGCCAGCATTACTAGAAGTGAATGAAAACAGAGAAGTCGACGATACCGCAGAAAGTGGAGAGAAAAGATCAGGAACAGTATAAGCACCCGGAATTAGTGGTGTCAATTTGGTTTCTTCTCTTTTTGAGGTTTCAACAATTGATGAACTTCCAACAGTGATGACTGATTTGCTTTTAAAAGTAGTTGAAGCGGCTGACGGCTTTGGCATGGACTTGCAAGGTCTGCTGTTCATAGATAATGCGAGTTCTTTAGATGCTTCTCTACAAATACATGGCGAGTCAACAGAGCAGAATCCACAAGGATCAAAAGAGTTATCAATTGGTGGATTAATGGATATCACGTCATTGTCGATAGATTCAAACAAGTCAGTGCTAGAAGACTCATATTTATCGATGTTTTCATTGGAATTATCATTATTATTTGCGGACTTTAAAGTTGTAGGCATTATTATGGCTTCAAACTTCAGGTTTAATGTCTTTTGTGTGTTGTCATTCTTTGAATTTTTCAAGAACATAGAAAGCTTAGCTTGTTTCTTGGAGATGCAATTTTTCTTTGATTTAAATTTGTTTGTAAAATCAATTTCCTTCAGGATAGGAGAATTAATGGACTTTCTATTGTTACGCTTCTTCAAGGAAGAGGCTCCTGTATATGAAGATTTATTGTATGCTGATGACTTCATATCTTGAGATTTTCTAATGTTTGGTATAATGTTAGTAAACTTACTATTACCATTATTATTAGGAGACTGAACCGATTCAGAAGTAATACTAGCGAGAGATTCAAGCGGGGAATTCTCGTTAAATGGACTGTTTCCGACAGAATACGGAGATGCAGATGCTGTCGATTTTTCAAACTGCAATTGCTGCTGCATTATCAAATCTGCATTTTTAGTAGGTTGCTTGATTCCCATGGATTCACAAAGACATTCGTCTTTCGAGCAGACTCCACATGAATCATCCACAAACTCGGGTGACGCATGCTGTGAGGATGGCGTAGGCAAAGATTCATTGTCCGTAATCAACTCAGTAGGATTGTTATTATTGGCCATGATGGCCATATTACTGTTTGATGAGGCCATAACCCCCGAAAGGGTCTTATCCTGCTCTTTTGAAATTTGCGACTGTCTTGCTTGATATTGTTTCAACTGGGATCTTAAAGACATAACCAAGACCTCGTTTTTTTCGCAGGATGGACATTTGGAAGCTATGTTAGCGCTATTGTTGCTATTCAAGCCTTGGTCAGCGCTCAGCAGGCTGTGCTTCTTCGACAAGATTGAATAATTATTAAGCAAGTTGCTGTATTTTATCTCGATGTTGTTTCTTTCATTTTTCATCAGCTGTAAGCTTTCTTCCAATTCCTGGATCTTACTGGCTTTTCTCTCCCTAAAGGCTCTCTGGGCGGCCCTGTTTTGCGCTTTGCGCTTGGTTGTAGGAGTATCCAAAGGTTTTCTGCCTGGCTTAGGCCGTGGCGGCAACACCCAGGTCTTTGAGGTCAGTATACGGATTGGTTCGGGATCTGACATAATGTTCCACATGTATTATAAATGGCTTGCTATTCACAACAATGGTATTATTCTTGGAAATAGCTGGAGAATAATGTGACAAAGCTTCCGGATACTACAATATATCGTAGAGAGTTTCAAATCAAATAGTTGAAGGAATATTCAGGAATTCTAAAAGTTCAGAAGTATTATGCTAGTTGTTGATGTTTTGCTTTTTTTACAGAAAAAAAAAGTCACTTAATCATATACATATATATATATATAAGAGATGGAAAAGATAATAAAACATACCAAGAGAAAAGAAAAGAAAAAAGAAATGCGAGAACTCACCCGTCTTAATATTTTCGCGAGAAAAAAGCATAAAAAACTGTGGTGCAGTTTGAATGCCATATATGACGCACCCCTAGCCAATCGCTGAGACTGACCAAGCGGAAATGTAGGCATTGGCAGGTATATCAATGACTTCAAGTGCTGCACTTGCAGCAAAGAGATCATATATCAACATGTTGCGTACAGATATACCAGCAGGGTAATCCAGTTGGTGTCTGAGATACTCCATTTTTCGGCATGTTGTCTATTTAGGGCTGCGGTGATCCTTGTTGACAAACCTGAACATGTATTAACGTCAGCGCTAATATTCCTGAATGTTTTACTGGAAAGCCAGGGTCGGAGCCTCCACCGGTTTCTTCGTGCTTCAATTTTGGGTGTTTGAAGGAAGGATAGCTCTGAAATAATCCGGGTGCAACTGGCCGTATCGGCGTAGTGGGCTACGAAGCGCTGTCTTGTGGCTGCTTTCAAGACAAAGCTGGCGCTTAAGAAACAATCTACAGCCACTTCTGGGTAAATAAAAACAAAAACAATTCATCTATTATCAAAAATCTATAAAGGCTGGTGTTTCTTTCCTCAAAATCATTCAAGAAATAGTTCGGCACACTTCACAAACTCCGCTTACAACCTTGGAATCAACCGTATAATCAATAACATGATCAAGGGAACAACCACTAACGCAACGGTAACATAAACGTAGAACCAGAACCCGTACTGGTTACTGTACTCCGTTGTGTATTTTTTCAAACCTTCCATGATAACCGTGGCGTTACTGCCGACTGTTTCAAGCTTCTCGTTCGCGGTATCCAATAACTCTTTATCCTCATTCAAAGAGTCGTTGAAATTTGTCACATTATTTTTCAACTGGCTCACCATTCCAAACATGTCTGCCAACAATGACTCCTGTTTGTTCTCATGCACTTTGTTTCTCTCTTCTGTTGTACCACTGTTGTTCAACTTCAAGTCTTTGGAATTTTTCGACAATAATCTGCTTCTCAACGTTGTTAAATCATCTTCATTTTTATTTTCTGAGATTTGAGTGGACTCACCACCTCCCATATTTATTCCTCCATCTTTGATAATTTCCTGTTCTTGGGAAGAATGTTGTGGTGTCTCTTTCACTTCTGCTGCTTCTAACGCCTTTTGTTTCTCTACTTGAACTTTTTGCTTTCTTAATTCTTTCATTTTCATGGCCTGCTCATCCTTGATCCGGAAAATAGATTGAAATCGAAATTCGCTAACTTTGCAGTCTAAATCACTTAACCTTGATTTGTTCTTGTTATGCTTGCTGCTATCTTGAGGCTGGTGGTTGTGCAGCGGATGATTGTCCCCCACAGAAGCAAGCACCATTGACTTTCTAACGTCAAATATATCATACTCTAAAGAGTTGCCTAATATCACATTCAAAAATTCATCATTGTTGTTGTCTATACTTTGATCTAGTTGTTCTTCTACTCTCTGTTGATCTCTGAAACCGCTATTGCGATCAATGATGATTTCATCTGTAAGCTTTTCTAAATTGTTGAGAAGTACTTCTGTCATTATAAGTCACTTGGTCAACTTTCTGCTAGTAAAAAATGACTTCACAAGAACTATTATAAATGTTGTACTTTTTTTGTACTTTGAATCAATCAATTCTAATCTAAACCTTTGTTTTGTAGTTAATCAATTGGTGAACTTTTTCGCATAAATGCTACTTTAACCAACTTGTTTTTGTTTCTGTATTTCTATTCTTTAACGAGTTTTGCATATGTGCCCTGCAAGATTTTGAGAATTTGCAATTATATTAAATCTATTCTCTATGATTCCAAACACGTGATATAAATTCAAGATTACCACCCAAAACTATGCTGACACATTATACCAGGCAATATTCGATTCTAGCACAAATTAATATTTTTGGGTACTAGATTTGCAATTCAGTTATATTCATATGAATATTCGGTAATTCACGTGACAGATTTTTGCAACTGTTACTCCCAGTATTTTGCAAGTTCTTCATATCTCATTCTATTTGAAATATTGCCTTCAGCATGATTATCCTCTACGGATTATTGAAATAAAACTTATATGAACCAACTAAAGATTCAAGTATGGGATTGTATGTATATTCTTTGTTTTCAATAAAAATGAACAACAATTATATATATATATATATTATATAAGAAAAACAAATTATTGTAACTCCTTCTCTGCTTTTTCTTTCAAAGTGTCTGCAATTTTTTGTTGAATCTTAAAAGTGTCAGTATCCACACTGGTACCCTTGATAACAGCTATTCTCATGGTAGCTAATAAGTTATGAGCAGCATTGGAATGGAAATAAACACCACCGCTGAAAGCCTTAGTGGCATCTTTACCAAAAGAAGTACGAATCAATGGAGCACCACCTGGATGTTCACCAACAAATTTAGAAATGTCATGAACAATACCGGAAATCAAAACTAAACCTTTCTTCTTACCGTTATCGTCCTTCTTGCAGTTTTCATAAAATTCTTCGAGGGTCCAGACTGGAAGTTGCAGCAATGGAGTACCCCAGTTTAAGGAAGCCTTCATACGGTCCAATTTCTTTTGTTGTTGTTGAACCAAACCCTGCTCAATGGCATTTTGAGAAAAAGTTTTCAAGTTGTATGCAAGACCAAGCTTACTCAAGGTCCAAATGAGGATCTTTGTTGGATCATATTGATACCACTTGATGGCATTTCTGTAATCAGTTGGGAATTCGTGATGGAAGTTATGGTAACCTTCACCCATGGTGATAAGGGCAGTCAAGACGTGATCACGAGGAGTACGAGTGTCATCAAATGGTTGCTCACCAATCCAATGAGCCAAGGAGTTGACACAGAAGGTGGCTTGTTGAATGAAAAAGGTACGGAAGATACCAGCGTAGATGAAACCACCCAAGTAATCGCCATCGAAAACATAACCGCAGAATAAAGTTGGGACAACAAATGCAGAGAACAACATGATACTAAGGTAGTGCTTGTGTTGGAAACGAACAACCCAGTCATCAGCAAGATCGGAGATATCAGCACGAGCACGGAATCTTGGATTTGCCTTTTCAAGCATCCAGCCCATGTGGGAAAACCAGAAACCTCTGGTGGCGTTGTATGGATCTCTGTTGGTGTCAACATATCTGTGGTGAACTCTGTGAGAATGTCCCCACCACTTGATGGAACCCTCAACGGCAGAAGCGCCAAAAAAGGCATAAAAGAGTCTTGGCAACAAAGAAGCGCGGTACGCCTTGTGGGCCCAGAGTCTGTGGTACCCAGCAGTTATGGAAAGACCACCAACGAAATAGTAGATGATGGCAAAAATAGCAGTGTTGAGATGAAGCTTGACGTTGTAGGCGTACAAGAAACCAATGAGAGGAAAACCAACCGTAAGATACATGTTGAGCCAGTTGATGTGTTTGTACCAGTTGGACCATGTCCAAGGCTGTTCTGAGATGTGCATCTGTTTCTTGTACTTGTCACGCTCACGCTGGTCCCTGAGCAAGAGGTTGTCCAAGTTTTCTGCAGCGATTTCCTCTGCAGTGACATTGACAGACTCTTTGTAGCCCATGAGCTTGGAGGCGATACCGCCAGCCACGACTCTTCTTGTTGGCTTGTTGGTGCCGGCGGCGACCGCGGTGGCAGAAAAGATGTCGACGTCTTCAACAATGAGATTGTCGGCAGGAGCAGTGGACATTCTGGTATTGTTAGGTGATAGTTTTTGGGATGATGATGTATAAGCTCAAAACAAATTGGCAGACTAGATATGCTGTATGTGTGTGTGTGTGTTGAGTGGAATATGAAATGGTACTACTGTAGAATATTCGTTGTGACTTTGAAAAAAGAAGAATTATGGTTCTTAAATCTAAAATATCGAGCTGAGGAAAGGAAAGAGAAGAAGAAAGAAAGAAAGAATGAATCACTCAGGAAATCAAGAAAGAGCTCAACAATAAAGTGGCATTAAAGGTTGATATATATATATACTTTTAACCACTTATAAATATTTATATATAGCTTTTTTTTATTGGGTGACGAAAAAAGAAAGAAAGAATAACAAAAAAAAATGTATTGAGTATGAGCGACAAGAATAAATCCCAATTGAAGAGCAGCTACTAGTCTGCAAGTAACTTTTATTGAGCATCCAAATTATTATTTTGTGTATCATTGGTATAACGTTATGCGGATACATTTCCAGGGAAAAAAGAAAAGCAAGCAAAGTAAGCAAAGCAAGCAGGCTGCCTGCCCAACGGGCAGCCCGTGCAACCTCTTCCTGGGGCAATTGCTCCGCACAGGTGAACCCCTGGCGAGACGTTTAGTCGCAGATCAGATCTGTTAGCAGGGCGGCGGTGGCGCATAATTGGAGTATCGTTTAGCGGGAAGAAAAAAGTGTTGGGAAATTCAGGGCTTAATAAATCCATCATCTCGATCAGAGAGGCGACCCTGGGGAGGCGGACGGGACGCCTCCGCACAGGCGACCCGTCGCCCGAAGCTTGGGCAAGCTTGGAGCGGCCTCGGTTCCAATGGCGGGACTAGCGTCAGCGGTGGCGATCCAGACGAAGACCTTTCGTTGAGTCGTCCAACAAAAGCGGAACTGCAACAACGCCACATGCTATGCGCGCTTCGGAGTTGGTTTGTTGAGCATCGGTGATGCAGCCAGTTTTGTTGGGAAAATCAAGCTAAGCTGACACAAGTCTCTCTCCCTTAAAAGAAAAAAGGAAAAAAAACAAAAAAAAAGAAAGCAGCAACCGCGATATTCGTGCGTGTAGCACAATGTGTCAAGCAAAGTGTCCAGCAGGAATGGAATGGAGCACAAACACACCGGGAAAAAGAGTTGAAAAGAACAGAAAAAGAGAGGAGAGGATGAGATCACCACAATCAGGCCCTTATCTAAGACATTTTTTTTGCCTGCTGTCTCCGTAGTATGGTGCTCAGGCCACTCCGCGTCCAGACTGTTGTCCAGGAATCTGACAGGAGGCTGGTGAGTAGCCACTCACAAGCAACACACGAGAATATTCTCGTACATGTTCTGCTGTTATTTTGCTGTTGATAGCAACAAAGACAGCGCGCAATATTTTTGGGTCTTTGCATTATCGCGAAAGCCGGTTGCGTGCCCGCTGCGGCTGGAAAACGCAGAACAACATCAGCCTCTGCAAATGCGAGGCTGACTCTGCAGCATTGAAGTCCCGGCGGCTGACTGCCAGCGGCAAATATCTGACAGGCGCCAGGGCTGCAATACTTTTTTTTTTTTTCTTTCGTTGGTGTTGTGTGGGGACTGCTGTAAAGACTCCTGTGCAAGCTCCATGGCCGCAAGCGATATTTTGCGCACGCGTTTCTATTTTTATCTTTTTTTTTTTTTTTTTTATTGGTTTTTTATTGTTTTTGTGGAATCTGGCCCTTGACGAGCTCGCGATCCCAGCATCAGCCAGTTCAAGAGCTGTAAGACACTCCTTCGACCCACCAATCTAGCGTGAGACTCCGTTGTCTTGAAACTTGTTAGCCTAAAGATATTATGCGGGAAAAAAAAAAGAGACAAGTCGTGTCTCTGAGGCCTGGCCCTCTCCTACGGTCTGGCTCTCTGCGAGACATGTTCACGTTCCCATCTCTGTACTCTCTCCCAGCTACTGGCCCACCGGTATGGTCGATTGGAAGGCCACGGCTCAATTCACTTCAAGTGTATATGTGTAACTAATTCTGTCTAGAAAATGTAAAATGTTGCGAATACCGGAAAAAGCTGACGGCAGGTGAATGGAAAAATTAGCAGATCTCGGAACATCCTGGCGTGGGTTTCCATCTGGTCGCGCCTTTCGGTTAGGAACAGTTCCACCAAATAGAATCAGTTGGTACGTACAAACTGTACTTTCGGATGCCAGCGACAACCCCATTTTCGCTGGAATCCGTATGCACGCAACTTTTCTTTTGCTTCGCTGTTTTCACGTTGGACGCTCATTCCCCAGTTTTCTCTGCACTCCGTTTTGCCCTTCGCTGAACCCTATTTATAGGTGGCCCCCCTTTGCATGTTCCCCACAATCTGATCGTGAACCGGATTCGTGGTTCAGATCTAATTAACCGTATCACCTAAATTATTTGCAACAGTTTTCTTTTTTCTTGCCAAAACATTGGTGTTTTTCCGAAGTTTGTGTCTGCAAGTGCCGAAGCGGCTGGTTGTCCGGAACATTATTGTGAATGTACACACATGAACAAACGAAAGAGACTGTTCCTCAAGATAGCTACCAGGCCGTGAATACTAGCTACATAATTATACTTTTGATCAAAGCTAGAAACCCCAAAACACGAGGCGCTACTTTGTGGGGTTTCCCCACAGAGCAGGAACGTGGCAAACTTTCTGTGAGAAGACAGATTCAAGCTGCTTTTCCTGAGTAGAGGAACCACGAGCAATGCAACAACAAGAAGACTTTATAGTTTGTTGTTCCGTTGCTGGTGGTCTGTCGCGAAAATAGTAAAATACCCCTAATGATGGTCCTTCATCGCGAAGAACTCTCTGATACAGTCGCGACAGATGATAGATACTCGCATTCACGCTTAACAAGTCTGAATTTGAACTCATCGGCGCTTATTTCTTTTTCTTTTCTCTTTGATTGGGGGGTTTATTTTCCCCCAAGTTTGCTTGTCAAATCTGGAGAAGACATTCCAGTTTGTTTTTGTTAATTTTTGTATTGTGGTGCATGCTAAAATGTGTGTACACACGCAAGTTTTGCTGATGGCATTTTCGCCCGTTGCTGACCCCGAGTTTTTCAAATCGCCTTTTTATATCAAATTGTTCGATGACAAATAGCGAAAAAAGAAACAACCGATTGATTTTGGTTTGTTTTACTCTTTGTTTACTAGTTATTCATGTGACTTCTTTTCTTTTTTTTCCTAGTATAAATACATATGCTAATTCCACACTTTCTTCATCAAGGTTTAAGTGTTTCTTTATTGTTTTCACTTTCTTGACTAATCAACTCAAACTTTCATATTTGCAACTCCATTAACTTGATCTGGCAATAATAATAGATAGGATTAACATATAGCATACGCGCCACGTATAAATTATCAACATATTGCTGCCTTTTTTTTTTGCTTTGTATCATTTAATCTTTATTTTCAAAGTTAATCAACTGGTATTATAAAATAGCATTACTTTTAATAATGTTGCTGCTCGTCACTTACCTTTCATGGTTGCTCTTCCTTAGGGCATCCATGGCCTTAGTTATCCCAAACCATGATAAACCACAACAGCAAGAGCAAATGCTGCTTTCTACAAAATCTCTGTTCTCAGTAATCAACAGAGATAACTTTGACGCCTGGCTTTCCCTTCAGCCTGAGATCTCCTTGTCCCATATATTTGACAATATTGGAGGTGCTCAGGCTAGTTCAAACTCAGAACTTTACAACGGTGTGGTCGTTGCATCTCCAAATACAGATGAACCTAATTATTTTTATCAATGGACAAGAGATGCTGCTTTGACTATCGATGCTTTGAACTACAAGCTTGCCGCCATTAACAACTCTGATGTACATTTAGCGTCTGTCGTTGAATCTTACATTAATAACACTTATGTTGTACAAAGAATCAGTAATCCTTCCGGTAATTTTGAAACCTTGGACGGCTTAGGAGAAGCAAAGTTCTATTGCAATGATACTGCTTTTGAAGGCGCTTGGGGTAGACCTCAAAATGACGGCCCCGCTTTAAGATCAACTACCATCATGAATTATTTATCTTTGGTTAGAGAATTCAATAACAGTGAATTGATTCTTGCCGGCGCTCAAGCTTCAAACTATAAATCCGCTGATGATATTTACCACAATATTGTGAAACCTGATTTACAATACGTTTTGAACAAATGGCAAAATGACGGTTTCGATTTATGGGAAGAGATTTACGGCCAACATTTTTTCACTTCTCTTGTTCAGTTAAAATCTTTAAAAAAGGGTTTAGAAGTTACAGCTTGGTTTAATGAAACCGATCAAAATTTCATAACAGGATTGCAAGAAACCTTCACCAGTATACAAAAATTCATTGTTGACACTTTTTATGATAATGATTTACAACACATTTATGAAAACCCTTCTGTGTCTTACAAATATGGATTAGATGTTGGTTCTATCATTGGTAGTATTGTTGCTCATAGTGATGTTTTGAGCAAAGAAGAGCAGGATTCGCAGTATGTTATTCCTGGTGATGTTGATGATCCATATGTGCTCAATTCTCTTTATTTATTTATTAATGATCAAAAAACAAGATTTCCTTTGAATGTCGACACCGGATCTCTTGCATTGGGAAGATACCCAAATGATGTTTATAATGGTCTGGGCACATCCTTAGGTAATCCATGGTTTTTGGCCAATGCTTATGCTGCTCAATTCATGTATAGAAAACTCAACAAATTGTACTCCGCTAATCAAGGTTTTAACATTTCTAAAGTAGAATATCCTTTCTACAACCAATACATTTACAATTTGACTCAATTATCATCCAACTTCGATGCTACCACAGATGATTACATTTATTTTGACTTCATGTCTGATTCATTTAAAACTTTAGTCAACCATGTATTTAGCTTTGGTGACTCTTATTTGAAATTGATCTTGCAACACATCACTGACCAAGGTGAGTTGAGTGAACAATTCAGTAGATACGATGGTTATTCTGAAGGTGCTAGAAACTTGACTTGGAGTTACACCAGTGTCATTAATGCAATCAGCGAAAGAGATGAATTGTTAAATTATATCCAATAGGTTTTACTGTTATTCACCTCTTAATGTTTTCATGCATATCATAAAATAATCTGAACGATATTCTTTCTTGTAATGTTTCATTTTTCCAAAGCATTTCATTCAGTCTATTTGTTCATATTAATGAATTTTATTATTATTATTATTACTTGTGTTTCTCATCTTGTGTTATTTCATTTTGTTTTTTTTTCTTTGCATTTCAATTTATCATCATTCTCTTCATCATTAATATAAAATTAATATTTTATACTCTATTAACTATTAGAAAGTAGCAAATTTGAATGATAGGCATAGTGTTAACCCTTCACAGAAAAGTATATGAATACGAACGCGTCTTTTTATTTTGTTTTTTGTTTTGGTTCACCGTAAAAACCAGAAAAACAACCCAAAAAAAAGTCGCGTCAATATTTTAGAATAAAAATTGAAGTTGAAATAAACAAAAAAAAGGAAAAAGAAAAATATTTAGAATGAGAATGGAATGTTGTTTTTACAATAATATCTTTCCTTTGTTTTCACGAAAGTTATTTCCCAAGTCATGAAATATTCTAAGCATCCGAACAATCAATCAATATTCTAATTAAAAATAGCTAAAAAACAAGATAGAATAATGATCATTAAAATTCAATACAGTTTCAGCAATAATGAAACTCTTTATATGCATAAAATATCAACTCAGAAACTTTCAAATTCACAGCTTGGAAGTCTTAAATTTGGAATCATCAAAATGAAAGGTGTGAAATCGTCATCATCTTTCAAGAATATACAAAATATCTCCAAAAATAGTGATGATAGCGACAGTGGTGAGAAGTTAGGATATATAAGCCTACGGCAGTGTGTTAGAATGCTTATATCTTCATCTCCCGAATTATTCAAAATTGACAATTTTGTAGTACCCAATAGCTCGACAATAACAAATAATCCAGATATAGCAACACATGCTGATAATAAAAAAGAAAAAATATCCAAAGATCAAGAAAAAGAGAACGAAAGTTTACACAGCAATAATTTGAATAATGATGAACATGATAGAAAAATTGGTCAAAAAGAGCAACTTTCAGCCGCTGCCAGTATACAACCAATAACCGCAACATTCAATGATATGAATAGAGTGATAGATTATTCTGTATATAATAGAGATTTTTTAGAGTTAGGCAACCCACTTACAGGCCATGGATCTATGAAAAGATTATTAAGTACAAAAAAGCTTTTGAAATTAAAACATCATCAAAAAAATATGAGCAATAATCAAGAAATACTCAAAGAAGTTAATCACGATAATTTAATAGTTGGACAGTTTCTGAAGACTTCGAATTTTCTATTTAAGAATGATAATGAAGACGATAATGATGAGTTAGAAGAAGAGCAATTCTACAACAATGGTGATAATAATGCAACCATGCAACATAAAGTAGCCCTGGTTTTTCAAAATGATAAATATTCTCTTATTGTCAAACTTAGATTTATAGAATACACGAGAGATTTGAATTACAAATATGATTTCAATCTAATATCTTCAGAAACTCTCCCTAAATTACAATCAACCGACCGCAGTCGCATAACGAAAGAATTATTACCATCAGCAACTAGAATACACTCACAATCCAAGTCACACCATAGCATTGATAGATTGAAAGCACCAAAGGCTTCAAGAACTCTTTCGTTACCAGTATTCAATAGAGAAACGTTTGATCCATTAAGGAAACAGGCAAACAATAGAAGAAAGCTAAAACCGAATTACAAAGAACTTAGTTCCAATAGTGGCGTAGCTCCTTTAGCTACAAGAACAGCATCCATGATCGTTGCACCACATGTGCATACTTATTCTACTTCTTCACCACCTAGTGTTCAAATTGATGAACAAGATAAACAGCAAGTTATGCGTTCAAGATCAGCCTCACCTCACTTGTTACAAAATAATTTTCAATTCCAAGAGATTAGCAATGGGAGTAAAGACCCAATGAAAAACCTACCGCTGCAGCAAGGCAAAGACGAGATGCCACCACAGCGACCTATGTGTGTGAATTGTCTTGCTACAAAATCAGTGCGATGGGCATGGTTTTGTGGATATACCAATCCTACCCTTTCAGAAACAGAGAAATCAATGGAAGGATTATTTTGCAAAGAGTGTCACGATTATTATAAGAGATACGACAAAATACGACCACCTAAACGGAAAAGAAAACAGTCTGTGTCATTTTCGTCTGATGTTATAAAGGAAGGAGTAATAACGGATCATTCCAATAAAAATAATAAAGTTCTTTTGAACAATGCTACAGCCAACAAATCTGTATCTATTGCCGAGACTTTGGCACTTAATAGAACAAATATAGATAAAAAGAGAAGCAGAAAGAAAGCAAAAGCTGCTACAATCAACAATAATTGTGCGTTACCACAAATTGGAAATCTACCAGAATTCACTAGTATGAATATGAATTCTATTATCAATGATCCTGAATTCCAAAATTACAATGATTCTGACTTCCAAAATTATAATAATGGCGTCAATGCACCATTGATGGCTCTTGAAGTTAACGATGCTACTCGTAATGGATGGATTAATGATTTATTTAAAGACGATGCAAATGGATTCTCGACGGATGAGAGGGTTATTAATTCAGAGACCGGTGAATTCAACAATTTTGCTAATCCTGATAATATTGATATTAACGAGGAAGAAATAGAGAATGCTTTACTTTTGAATTCGATATTACTGAATATGAAAACTTTCGATGGCAATAATATCAGTAAAATGGGTACAAATAAAAGCCTGTGTGATACTACGAAGACGAAAGACATTAAAAAATCCAACGATGATGAATTACTTTTAATGTGTTCATCAGCTAGTTCTTCGTTACCATCTTCACCAGGATTTTTAGAAAAGAAGTGAGCGAGCAATCAGTGATCGAGTGCCAAGAATGCGTTTTTTTTTAATATTTAAGGTTGATCATTTTGCATAAATGGAAATAGGAAAGATCAATTATTAGAGAAAATTCTTAGCTCAATTTGCGCTCAACTTTAGCCTCACCTGTTTGATATCAATAATCATCAATATGATTTTTTGTAACTAAACTTCTCTTTGGCTTTTAGTTTCATACTCAAGGCACAACTCTGCAAATCTCAATATACTCAATATTTAATAATTTATACGACTATATAACTATAGATATACTCTTTCTAAATACAGTGCTAGGTGAAAACTTTTAACGAAATATATATGTATTAATAAAAACTAGTTAATTACATAGAAATAGAATTAAACAAACTTTGCTTAATATCAGTTTTTTTCTTTGATTTTCTTTATCTATTTTTATGTTAACCATTTAAAATAGATTAACAGACTAACTACGTGTCCATTTCCAAATCTTAGCCTTTGAATCACCAGAACCAGTAGCAAACCAACCATAATTTGGAGTTGAAGCATTTGAACTATGAACTGAAATAATAGAATTCTTATGACCTTGCAACATAAAAATAGCTTCAGCAGATTCTTTATCCCACATGATAACGCCTCTATCTTTTGAACCTGAAAAGATGTAATCATTGATCGGACTCACTGATAACACAAAATCGTAATGCCCTACATAAGTAGCTTTACAAGTTGGTGAGATCTTTTCATCACCTTCTTCGAGTTTCAAATCCCATAGTTTAACGGTGTTATCTAACGAACCAGTTACTATTTCTTTACCGCTGCTGGTAAAAGCTACAGAGTACACGGAATCTCTGTGGCCGTTCAAGTTGGCATCACTTTCAGGATCAATTTTCTTACAAATCTGACCATTGGCAGCATTCCAGATACGTATGCTTCTATCTAACGAGCCAGCGGCAATATATTTACCCAGTGGATCAATGGAGACCGTCGTAACACCATCATCCAACGGTAAATCTGCAATAGGGGCAGCTGTCTCGATATTCCAAATCTTCACAGTACGGTCACCACTTCCGGAAGCAAGCCTTTTGCCGCCTGTAGGGGACGATGAATTATCAGGGAAAAATTCAAGAGAATAAATATCTTGTTCATGACCCTTAAGATATTTGACGATAGTTTGGGTAGCGAGGTCCCAGATACGGATAATACGATCTTCGGACCCGGTTGCAAGATACTTGCCATCAGTAGAAAAGCAAAGCGCACGGACATACAGATCAGGAATACCAGCAGTTTCGACTTCTGTGTTTGCGACTGGTTTATCACTAGTGGTAGTTACTGCGGAAGATTCAGAAGAAATACCACCCTCAGATGCTTTAGTGTCTGTTATCTTAGCAGAGGCAGCCTTAGCAGCAGATTCATTAGGATCATCTGCTGCACCATGATTACTCTCATCAACCAAAGTATAAACAAGTTTTCCGGTATCGGCATCAAACACCTTAGCTTGTCTGTTGCAACCTGTTGCAAGATATTTTCCATCAAAGCTGAATTTTACCGAACACACAACGGAATCGTGATCAAAGCTGTGTGTGAGATCAAGATCGAATTTGGATGACGGAGTCTTTGTAAGAGACGGGTTAAAAAGAACAAAGTAATCCGGAGTTTCTTTTTTGTGAGAGGGTGGCACAAGGTCCGGGTCGAGTTCTTTGAGAAATTCTGGAATTTCTTTAAAATGAGAAGTCTTGTTGACAGGAACAACACTGAGAGTTTCGTCTGTCTTCACTTCTGACTCAACATTAGTATTGACAGCAACATGCAGGGTCTGTTGTTGGGGAGTATTACTATCCTGCTTTATTGGCGGTGGAATTGGCGTATGTTGCGGCTGCAGCAACGGCAACTGCTGATGAGGTGGTCTTGGAACAGCATGCTGCTGTGGAGGAGGAGCTTGTTGTTGATATGCAGCGTTTTTGTACGGATACCCTTGAGACTGCATGTAAGGAGATCCTCTGTTCTTTGTTGGAACTACTTGAGGAGCTGCAGCAAGCTCGCCGGGGTGATGGTTGTGGTGTTGTTGTTGGGATTGGTACTGATGTGCTGGAGGAGGCGGAGGAGGAGGAGGTTGGTGATGCACTGGCTGATGAAGAGATTGTTGCTGATGAGCAGCAGTAATTGACGCTCCAGCAGTTTTGTATTGCATCAACTGCATTTCTCTATCGTTCAACTCCTGTTTCAAAAGAGCCATTTCTCTTTCCAAGTTATCCTTGGTGACCCGGTGGTTTGCTTCTAGTTCAAAGAACGATTTCCGTAACTGTTGGAGTTCATGGCGACTGACCGACCGAAGATCTGACTCGTCGTTCTTGAGTTTGTTGTACATCTCCGAGCGCGAATTATCGAACTCCGAACGAATCATTTCAAAAAGATCCTCGAGCCTTGGGTTGGCAAGCCTTTGTTGGGGCTGGACAGAGTTGGGTTGTGGAATTTGTTGAAGTGGCTGCGACTGTGATGGACCTTGAGGAAGAACTGGAATGTGCTGTTGTTGAGGCGGAGGACCGGCCATTTGTGGGAGAGGTGGCACAACCGCTTGCTGTTGCTGTTGAGGCGGTTGTTGCTGAAGGATAGGATGTGGCCTGTACGACATTCTGAAGTGTTTGACAAATAGATGCAGAATATAAAAGGGAAAAGCTCGATACTTGTTTTTGTTGTTATGTCAATCTCGTTTCGTACCTTTCTCTGTACTTTATTTTTCTGAAATAAATGAAAAGCTTTGAAAATATAAAAGAAAAAAAGCTCCGGTTAATTTGCTTAGAGTTAAAGGAATAATCGTTTAATTTGAGTAATTCTAGACGTTTTGCTTTTTTTTAAAGAGAGAAAATATTCATGTTAAATGCTGTCGTCCTATAAATTTAGACAACAACTTGAAATATTTATTGTTCATTCAGTATTTTTTTTTTTTTTTTCTATTTTCAAATTTCCTCTTTGAATTTCTTTTTCTTGTCACGCTCGTCAATTAGAGAAAAAAAAATCAAAACAAAACACAGTTATAAAGCAGCACAGCTTGTAAAATATTTCGAGTGCGCGCATGCATGTCTGACAGCCTATAAATGTTACCCTGCGAACGTGTTAATTTCTATCAGAATAGCAGTCGGATCTTGCCGGTGCTGAGATCCTGACAGTATACATTTATGTTACACCAATGATGTTTACAATTAATCAAGTAAAAATTAAAAACCAAAAGACCTAATCATTTTGGACTAAATAATATATCTAGGACAGATTTGCTGTGCAGTGTTCGAGGCGATTTTTAGCCTTTTCATACTTTTTACATTCAATAGAATTACACACATATATATATTTGTAAAGCATATTTGTCAAATTTCACCTGGTTATTTTAAAAGATATGGGGTTGGTGAAAACATGATTAGCATAAAATAAATCTAAACTTATGATAATTTTTGAACAAATTTATATCACTATATTTATTCTAGCAGCCTTTTCTTCTGATAATATTCTCTCTTCCTTTGCTAATTTCTGCAATTCAGCTATCAAGAATCTTTTAAAAATAAAAAATTTAAAAATAGAAATACAATTTTTAAACATCGAAATACAACAAAAATACATAATTCATACGCGTAAATAAAACAATGATTTTATATTTATTGTGTTGACTTATGGTCTATTTCGTTTGAAACGAGCTGTTTATCTTCTCTTGTTGCTGCTACTGCCCGCATTCTCTTTTTCATCATCTAAATCAAATTCATGTCTCTGCCTCTTGTTATCAAGCACAACGCTGGTACTGCTTACACGAGCATCATTTTGCACAACCTCTTCATCCACCTCACAAATGTCATCAGCTTGTCCATCGTTGAGTACCTCCAATTCATTGTCTTGTTCCAACATGATGTAATCTTCGCCACTTTCTTTCACGCCATCTTTTGTGCTTATTCCGTTATCGTCTTCTTCAGTGCCGCTATCTGGATCAAAATGTAATGAGGAACATTTCGTTATACTATCGAATATCATTTGCAACCTGCTCAATCTGTCCAGCCTGACAACATTACCAATATTCGCGTAGAAGTGTTTAAACAACAGGTTATGTTTCAAGTCAGGACTGTTTTCCTTTGGGGGCCTAAGCCATACTTCATTGACCAGCGCCGATTCTTTATCAGTTTGGATTTGCAAGTACAAGGAATCGTTTTGTTTGGCATGCAATATCACGTCTGTGTACATGTGTTCCACACCAATGTTGTATTCTGTAAACCAGAAAACAAGACATGTATCAAGGACAAAAATATCAACTGTATTTTTTTTTGTATTTGTTATGCTGGAATATATCCCTGTGTCTGTGGATAATGTCCATTGTCGATCACCACCGTACAAAACGGGGTTTTCTTGAAGAGCGAACTGTGCAGGAGTGGAACGTTGCCAGTCGGGGAACAAGGTGACATTTTCAGAGGACGGCTTGACAGTCGTAGTTGACATTGATGGTTGTATTTTATTGCACTGTTGTTTATTGTAATTCAATCCAACTAATTCTAACGGCGGCGCCTAATTGTATTACTTCAAAGGGCCGAGAAATGATCAATCACAGTGGTTGGAGATCAGTATCTGTGTGTCTGGCAAATCAAGAACCCCAGAAATATAGAAAATTTGTGATATGCCTAATACTGGTCAATCAATATTATGTAATGTCGGCTATTTGACAACCAAATGAAGACGAAGACTCTTTTCTCTTATTCTTTGCAAATATACACCATTTCCGCTTTTGAAGAGTAAAACAGAGTCATTAATAATTGCGCAATAGTACACACACACACAGACTCATCGCTGAAAGACTATAGCAGAAAATATGAGTAGAACATTTTTAACACACCAAATATATGACTCTTGACACCAGTAAACCATTAAACGCTGTATCAACACCTAACATTGATAAACCATTACACTATGCTTGACATCACGTAGGAGAAAAAATTGCGTACGACCAAGTTGCAGATAGATACAATAATAGCGCCTGGCAAATTCTTTCATTTTTTTTTAGTTCAAAACCCCCACATAATACTGACTAATGAATTGGATATCGTCTCTGATTCATTTTTTTATATCCATTATCATTGTTGTGCAATTTGCCCTACTTCTCGATAAGATTTTGCCTTTATTTTATCATTAGCACTCGTTCTCTCATTATGAAATTCGACCATTTACTTCCCGTAAACGGCAAATGGAAACAATCCATCAATTCGTGGCTCTCCGAAGACGTTGCATCTTTTGATTATGGTGGGTGCGTTGTTGGCGATGCTCCTAAAAAAGCTCATTTATATTGCAAGCAAAAATGTGTGCTCAGTGGAACTGTGTTCATGAAAGAGGTTTTCTTACAATGTGGAATCACTGAAATCGAATGGTTTTTTGAAGATGGTGCAGAATTGAACCCATCAAGTTCTGCAGATGGTAAAATAATTGTTGCTACTATCAGCAATACCCCGGTTAACAAGATCTTGCTTGCTGAAAGACTCTCTCTTAACATTGTGTCTCGTGCCAGTGGTGTGGCTACTCAAGCCCATGAGACAATCGCGTTGGCTAGAAAGCACGGATACACCGGCATAATTGCCGGTACGAGAAAGACCACCCCAGGATTCAGACTTGTCGAAAAGTACTCTATGCTTGTCGGAGGCTGCGATCCTCACAGATACGATTTATCTGCCATGATAATGTTGAAAGACAATCATGTGTGGTCGGTGGGATCTATCACCAAAGCCATCAAGGAGGCCCGAAAGATTTCTGGGTTTAGTGTCAAGATAGAAGTCGAGGTCCAATCCGAGGAAGAAGCCATTGAAGCAATTGAAGCAGGCGCCGATATCATTATGTTGGACAATTTCTCTTACGAGGGCTTAAAAGTATGCTCTGCTAATTTGAAGGCAAAGTATCAGGAACAGTCATCTAATAAAAACTTTTTATTGGAATGCTCTGGTGGTTTGAATTTACTCAACTTATCAACCTATTTGACTAATCATATAGATATTTACTCAACTTCCTCGATCCACCAAGGTGTGCCTGCCATCGATTTCAGCTTGAAAATTGTCAAATAAGAAAGATGATTAACAATTAACATTGTATTATTTGAAGTTAAACATATTTTATTTTATCGAAATTCAGCTGCCACATGTTTGCATTGCAAATAGAAAGCTCGCAAGAATTTTTTTAAAAAAAAGAAAACAAAGCAATAAAAAAGAGTAGTGCAAAAGTTACTTGCAGTCACTCGTAGACGTATATATCTCATTCTGTAACTTAGAAGGCGTTGAATGGAACTGAGCCATTATGTATATACAACTAAATACAATATACAGCGCAATATGCCTACAAGAATACAAAATTAAAAAATAAGTTGAACTGACTGCAAGGCAAGACTATAAAATAAATTCTCATATATTTCCTTCAGCCCTTACTAAAGTGCTGTCAATTGAGCTCAATTCCCAATTAAGGTCAACTTTCATGTCAACAATATTGTTCAGAAAAGCCTGTTACTTCATAATTCTTGCAATGTTAATCGCCACATTTATTCAATTATGATAATGCCAAAGAGTCTTGAGAGGAAAATCGATTGCGAGTAGCCAAGCAGCACCGAGAGGTGCCTTTAGATTCAGCTTTGCGAAAAATGAAAAAGCGCACATATAGAAAATAATATTACACACACTGCTTCTACTTGGGTTTTTTTGTTGTTGTCGCTCTGTCGATTGAAAAATATCATTGGTCGAGCATTCTAGAAATAAAATAACAATTACACATATTACATCTATGAGAATCACAAAACCAATAAACAATAATAATGATATACATGATAATCCTTAAACACTAAGTAAAATACGAAGTGAGCACAATAAGGACCACAACAACAACAATTTCCCCGATACCTATTAAGCAGAAGTAAATACACTAAGTCAAAATGAACACTACCTCGACAACCCACGACTTACAACAATACCAAATATCCAATACCTCTGCCCCAAACAGCCAGCAGCCGGAGAGTTTTCAGCACACACCGCAGCAACACGGAAATTTCAGTAATGCTGTTCGGTCCCTGAATACGATTATTCCACAACAGCATCTAGTGCCGTCAGAAATCCAGTCTCAGAATACGCGTATTAACAAAAGCAATACTGCAGCGTTACCACGCGTTTCTTCCCTCGAGGGCTCAGTCGAACCACCTATGCCGCACTACGTGCAACACGTACAACAAGTTTCACAACAGATATCACCGCAATCACAGCCACAAGTTGCCGCGATGACTGCATCCATTGCTACCAATGCGGCCGCCGCTGCTACAGCAATCCAACCTACAGCAGAAGAGCCGTTTTACGTGAATGCAAAACAGTACCATAGAATTCTAAAGAGAAGAATTGCAAGAGCTAAACTTGAAGAGTCCTTGAAGGTTGCAAAGGGAAGAAAACCATACTTGCATGAGTCAAGACACAAACATGCAATGAGAAGACCGAGAGGTCAGGGGGGTCGTTTTTTGACGGCGGCTGAGATTGCGGAGTTGCAGGAAAAGGAGGCAACTGAAGCGTATTCATCAGGTGCAGCTGACATGGTCGAGCCGATAGAAAATACGGCAGTTGCTATGAAGGTCTCCAGCAGCGCAATGGAAAATGGTAACACAATAGCTCAAACTGATAGTGAAAAAACATCAAATACAATGAAGGCAAGCGTGAAACGTGAACCAGCACAACAGTCGGTGGAACCCACCGTGCAGGTCAACAATGCCGCAGTCACCGAAAATGAACAGCATGAAGATGAAAATACCACTTCAAATACCGTGACTAATGGCGGGACATTGCCGAATACAACAGCTGTAGCCGAAGATGTGAGAAACGGCGAGAGCAGTAATGCCAATAGTAATAATACTGTGGCGGCAGGCTCTGAAGTAAAAGATTAATATGTACTCTTTGCTATTTGCGAAAATGAATATAAATTTTATGGAAGGGGAGGTTCATGTACGGCTACATATGCCTTTATCTAGTTCTCAATTACCACATAATTTTTGATAATATCTGTCAAATGTATATAGTCCTGCAAGCCGAGCCAACTTTTGTGCCGTCATCCTCAGCACGTTGAAATTTGACAGTTTTTTATTAGGCTTTGGAATTAGCTTTTTATAATCTCTTATTGCTTTGTATAACGTTAAGATCTGCATTTATTCCATCTATTATATATGTCAGTATTTGGGAATCTGAATGAACTAATGCAAAGAATTTCATGGGATCCCAATATTCTGGAAGATAAGTTAAAACTTTCCAATCTATGATTACAATCCATAAGTTTTTTATTAAAGTATTTAATAAACGCAAGTCTCCATGAGGCAATACAAATTCACTGTTTTTGGGCAATATTTTCTTACAGAGATTCTTTAAATTTGTATTTTCTAACTACTTCCAAATTTTGATATATATATATATATATATATATATAAATTTATACAAAAATAAACTAAATGACTTTCGATGTCAGCTGAGCATATCCCTTTTTCCATCGCTTGTCGTGATATTCACTGAAGGATTGAATCTGTTGACAAATAATCTGTAATAACACTTTCTTTAATGTTGAATATTAATATGTTACTCAAAACGGTCTGCGTGCGGATTGCATAGGAAGATTCAGAATAAAAATTAAGAAAAACAGAAAAATTTTTTTTTCATAGTAGAACAACTTAACAACCTCTTTCTTTTTCTTCGCAATAATAAGTACAACAACAACAACAAAATAATAATTTTTTGCGTGGTGAGAGAGTGGGATGGAATCATTAGGCCAATATTACTTCAGTTTTGATTAATACATTACTTTCCATCTTTTGTGGATATTTTATAATTTCTTATTGTATACTTTTATTTACCTATAATCAATCAATCGAATAGAAAGTTATTTTAAAAATGTCTGAAGATACCAAACCAGTTGCTGCTACTGAAGCTAAGCCGGAAGAAGTTAAGGCTCCAGCCGCTAACGTATTTGCCATGTTTGGTGGTAAGAAAGCCGAAAAGAAAGAAGACAAAAAGGATGAACAAGACAAGGAAGAAGCTAAGGAAGAAAAGAAATCCGGAGAACCAAAGAAATCAGCAGATGAAACTGAGGAAGAGGCTGATGTTCACTTTGACCCAGTTGTCAAATTGGAAAAGGTTGACGTCAAGACCAACGAAGAAAATGAAGACGTTATTTTCAAAGTTAGAGCTAAGTTGTTCAGATACCACTCTGACGCCAACGAGTGGAAGGAAAGAGGTGTTGGTGATGTGAAATTTTTACAAGATAAAGTCACTAAGAAGGTCAGATTATTGATGAGAAGAGACAAGACTTTGAAAGTCTGCGCCAACCATATCATTTCTTCTCAGTACACTTTAACCCCAAACGTTGGTAGTGAAAAATCGTGGGTTTACAGCGTCACCGCCGATGTTAGTGAGGGTGAACCAGAAGCTCAAACTTTGGCCATTAGATTTGGTAATAAAGAAAACGCCGATAAATTCAAAGAACAATTCGAAAAGGCTAAAGAAGCTAATAAATAAGCTAGTCATTTCCCGACATTATGAAATTTACTGAATTGTCATTATATATACAAAAAAGAAAAAAAAGAAAAAAAGTTCATAGATAAGAAGCTACTTTTTTTAATATGTAATACCCTCCAAATTAATGCATCTGTTTTATTTGAAAAATTTCGTAACAATTATATACCAGCTACACTAGTAGAAGACAAAGCTCAAACTTTTGAAAATAAAAAATGAATATTTACTTGCAATTGGTAGGGTTAACCTCATTGATAGTTAAAGTGTTGTATATATTGTATGTGAGTTTGAAGATTTATTAAACATTGCTTACAAAAAAATAAACATTATTCTTCACATATTGAACTTGATTATCTTTCAGCTTGCTCATCGACAGGAACCGCAAATGGACCCGATAATTGAATAGCAGGTTCATCGATATTATGATGCGTGTAACTCAAAACTCCAGCACCAGAAGTGTCAAGCAAAAAACCTGGATTGATATTAATAGGTCTACCCAACCAAAGAGCGACAAAACATCTTAAGATGTGACCATGACCAAAGATGACGACGTCGCAAGCCTCATCTTTTTCTAATGCTTCTCTATGTAACGATCTAATCTTGGAAATCACTCTATTTAAACGGATAGTCACTCTGGAATAATCTTCACCATTTTCACAACCATCTGCCCAAATGTTCCATTTGATAGGTTTACCAGTATTGACATCCAAATGTTCCACCAATCCTCTTTTTTTACGTAATTCAATAATTTCGTTAGTGGTTAGCCCCTCATAATCGCCATATTCCCATTCTCTTAAATCGTTATCTATTTCAAAAGTAATTTTGTCAGCTTGTTCTTGAATAGTTTGGAAGATCAATTCTTTGGTACGGATAGCTCTTTTTCTAGGCGAAGATATAATCAATTTAACATGGTTGACATCAATTAGACTAGTATTCGAGTCCCCCACTAAAACAGAACCGGTTGCAATGGCTTGTTTTTCACCGTATTCTGTCAAACTTAGATCCGTCGCTGATGTGTATTGGCCGGATTTGGACCACTCGGTTTGCCCATGACGAATAAAGATACATCTTGGAGTTGGAGCAGCTGGCATTTTGTATTTCTGTTATCAGTCTCTTTTTACTTGTTGGAAATCCTCTGAACCATATGTTGACAAGCAAGGATACGGATATATGAAATTTGAATGTTTATAAAAAACCAATAAAACAAAAAAAAAAAAAACTTAATCCCCCCAATTTTTAGAATCTCGGAAAAATCGATAGGACTTCGAGAATTTGGAGAAAACAAAAAATCGTAGATAATGCAGGACGGAGTTCTTTTTTCTCATTTTTTTTTTTGACTTTCAATTTTCGATTCTATTTTCATTGTCATTCTTTGCTGGAAACGATGTGATTGAGAGATGCTATGTAATATCACCTATTATATATTCTAACATTACGGAGATTTACCATTAAATATTGAACATCAACAAAAAAACACAAATTGAGTGCATGAATATTTTAAAAACAATCGACTGGCTTTAGTTATAGAACAGTAGAAAATCCTATCTAGAGGTAGTAAAATATAATGAACCAGTTGCTTGTCAAAAAAAAGAGAAATTGTACAAAAGTGATGCTGTTGAAGCCTAATGCGCTGCTTCCAATAAATACATAGTTGATAAGAATGGGATAAGCCAGTAACGCGACTAACATGAAATGGACAGCAATCATAACCAAGAGGGCTGCGGAGTAGTTACATTACAAGCAACTGGTTGACCAACTGTTACATCAAATGGATGCATGATTAGAGTACATCTTTCTGTAAGGCTTACGATAGTAACAAAAAACTGCATTAAATATGGCAAATATTCACAGTGTTAGCTGAAAATTAACAGCGGGCCTTACCCAGCTTTTCGATGGCTTCTAAATTACAAGATGTAAGAATCAATACGGTTTTTCAGCGATTTGCAACTCCAACGTAAGGCTAAATCACCATCGGAGATTTTATTCCACGAGTAAAAGCATTTAATATTACAAAAACGTTAGATAAAATCAAAAACTTGCTTTAAATGTCGAAAAAAAAAACGGTATTACTTCAAACACTCTACTGTGTGGCACCTGCTGGTTCTTTCTAACTATGCTTGGAAGGGTTTTGAAAATCTGTATCTAATGTAAATCCAATGAAAAGAAAAACTTAAATACCCATGCGTACCAAATAAAAAAGAAATATACTTAAATACCATGCATGAAACGTTTCATAGTGATAAATTGGTGAAGAAAATATTGAAGATCTCCACATACATGCGAAATTCACGTCAAATTTATCATGGCATGTTATCAATCTTTTTCAATTTATAGTGTTTATATTTAGAATTTAATTAGAGAAAAAGTAGAAAAACATTTTTGATGAATTCTTTAGCTTTTTTTCTCTTTTGTTTTCTTTTCTCTTACTTTCAATAATTGCTATTATATTGACGGTGTAAACGACGTTCAGCAATATTCATCAAATTAAACATCTGTTGCTAAGTATTACAATCAAGCAAAAATAAAATGTTTTCAATATTTAGGATACTTCTACTACTGTTGCTACTTCCCATCATTAATGCTGAGGTGAATTTCTATAGCAGAGAATCTTCCACCGCTACTTCAAAATATAAAGTTGACTCACTACCTCACATATCCACACTTGATAAGTTGCCATACATGTTTGCAGGTACCATAGACAACAACAATTTTTGGTTGTTTCGAGAAGAACACAATTTGAAGGATAAATTGATAATATGGTTTGGCATAGAGGAATCAATAAAAGGCATGGGACCATTTACCGTCAACTCCAATAAATTTCAACATAACGACAATACATGGCTCAAGGAGGCAGATTTGTTGTTTATAGATATCGACTTACAGACTTACTTCTCAAATCCAGATTATAGTTTTTGGGATAACTTCTTCAATGAGTTCTTAGCTACTTTCTCTTACTATAAGAATAGAGACTTGTATTTGGCTGGTGAGGGAATAATAGGTGGCCAGTTAAGCCCTACAATAGCCAATAGCTTATTGGCAAAAAGTGTGAACGTAGATGGAATGCTAATAAATAATGATTTCAAAGATATTAATCTTCAAGGAATAATTGTGGAAAATGGAAACTTTGATCCGGTATCACAGAGTAAGTCATTGCTACAATTCGGTCAGGATAATTCCTTATTAAATACTCAAACATCTTCAGAATATTCCGAATATCTTAACAATTGCAACAACGATATGAACTGCTTTGTTTTGGCACCTGAAATGTTTTTGAATATTTCCAGACCTACAGCATCCACTTGCTACAACAAGTTCAACTATAATGATAACACTCAGTCTTTTCCTGATTGCGGCTTATCAAGGAACAGCACAAGTTACCAGTTTTTCCAGGACCAAGACATTTTATCGAAGTTGCACTTTGAGACTGCCGTTAGATATATTGCCAGTGGTGATAATCCTGAGCTGTTGGTGAGCTCAATAATTTCCAGTGAATATTCCGCACTGTCCCAATATTTAGCTGCCGTATTGGGTGAAGTTCCAATTTATGCTTACAATTCCGATGAAGATATTGCAGCTAATTATGTTGGAGTTAGAGATGTAATTAATTCGCTAGGGGGTGAATCTTTTTTGTCGATGTCATTAACGAGTTTGAAACTCAGAGATGAATTTGTTGCCCAATTTAAAAGTCAGAATCTGTTAGCATTAGTAGAGATACCACAGTCGTCGAAATGGGTGAATTGTGATGTTCCTGATTTAGCTAGAGCTTTGGTTCACTCTTTCATATTTATTGAAAAATTTGATAAGGTATCTAAGGCAGGAACCACCTATTATGTGGTACCAAATTTATCAGGTCAGGCAATACACCCTGGTTTCATCACTATTTTGTCAATTGGAATAGTAGGACTTTACACTGCTTTAGGATACGCGATATACAAGAAACTATTTGTTGATGTGGAACCTATTTTTGCTAATACTGTAAGCAACTTCGAAAATAATGAAATCAAAGCAGTCAACTCAGAAGATGTCACAGAGAAAAAGATTAACCCATTCGAACACGTCGATGACGAGTCTGAAAACCCTAATATTTGTGATGGTGTTGCAGGTGTAGGAGAAGCGGATTTTGCAAATAATAACAAGACAATCAATGTTGATGCTTCCATTGAGAAAATGAAAATGCAATATAAGAATAACATACCATATAATAATTTTAATATTCCTACAAGATCGAACACTACGGTTAATACCCTTGTTAAGCCCAATATTGTTAAACAGAATTCATCTAGAATTATACCACCATCTCATCAAGGTTCAAGTCATTATCAGCGTAATTCATTTGTTTCAGTTTACAAGAGTGACTATGCTCCAAGCACAGTTCTAGATCCTAATGACAGTATATTGCAAGACATGGTTTCTTTTACAGGTTCAGAAGGAAAAGGTACACAGTTGTATGAACTTGAAAACCCATTCAATAATGCAATGCCCGAAGCAGATGATCATTATACTGAAGACAACAAGTTTTTCAATCTAGTTAATGATAATATTAGTGAGAAAACACCTTTGCAGAGTGACGTTTATGAAGTTGGCGTTAATGCTGACGACGTGTACGATAATAGACACTCTTTAAAAGAATATCTTAAAAGAAAGACAGTGATTCACTGATTTATGCACAGTAATCAAAAATAGGTATTTAGTTGAATTTGGTTTTAGTGTACGAGATAATTTAATCATACTTAAGCACTTAAATATATATAGTATTAATAGTAAACAGATAGAGAAAAAATGACATTTTTTATACATTATTCTAAAATAAACCTAATAGATCTTCATTAGGTTTACCAGTAGATGTCTGCTGTTGATGAGGTGGCGGTGGAGTAGAATCATTCAAATTCAAGTTATCTAAGCCTTTAGCAACACCAACATTATTGAAAAGATCCATAATTTCGGTGTTACTCTTCGTGGCATCATTGCTTTCTCCAGAAGATGCATTGTTATTCGAGCTACTATCAAAGTTGAACAAATCATTCAACTCGTTCAATACATTACCTGTATTAGCCGAATTTGTAGAAGATAGCTGGCTATCAAACAATATATCATTGTTGGACGCCTCATCATCATCATCATCGAAGTCTAATAAAGTCTCTGATTTCTGAGCACCTTTAACAATCTCATTTTTAGCCATTCTTTGAAGCTCGTCAATGTTCTTGTTGGCGATACCGTTTCTGTTGTTGTTTTGCAAATGTTGAGCAACTGCGGTGGATGGGTTATGGTAAATGGAACTCAAAGTACCCAATTCTTTGATTAATTGGTCCACCTTTTCAGAACTCATTTTTGGAACTATGGAATCAATCACAGGTAATGGTTTCAAGACAATCTTGCTAATGATTTCATTGTTTGAACTAGATAATAAACGCCAGTAGATATAAGCTCTGTCTCTGATATCCAAATTGGAAGATTTTTCTGTACAAATAGTCAATATTTTTTGTAAGTATTTTTGCAGAACATCAGTTGGTTGAATAATATTAATTCTTACTATTGTGACTAATAATTGCAATTGGGTTTGATATTCCTCATCATTGATATAGTAACTCTCAAGATCTTCATCTCCGTAATATTTATTCAATAAGTTTGTTAATTCCAATTTACCGAATGATAATGGATACTCACCCATTAACCAAATAAAACTAGAAATGGAGTTTGGATCATCCAATTGATCATGGTAATTGATCAAAATAGGAATAGTTAATCTTAGGAATTTTTCATAGTTAGGAAATTTTCTAATAATTGAGATTAATGCCATAGTAACATCATTCAAAACATATTCATTTCTGGTGTTTATTAACTCAAGTAAGATTTCAATGCCTCTATTAGATACAACTTCGCCAAGTTTGATGGACACTTGAGCTATGGCCTTTATAGCGCTTTTAACAAACTCGTAATCGATTTCCATCGAGTATTCTTTCAACTCATTGAATAAGATTTTATAGTTCTGCATATTGGCCAATCTGACCATAATTTCAATTTTTTCCAATTTTAAATACAAAGGATCATTGTATTTTATGTAGAAGATCCTTAATTCTTTACTTAATAAACTAGGGTATTTCTCAAGAATAATTCTGATATTTCTCAAACTGATAAATTGAATTTCTGGAGACCCAGTTATCAAAGAAATCAAAGGTGCAGACAACTTCTTCAAAGTTGTATTGTATTCGTTTTGCGAGACATTATCGATATGAGTTAAAATAGCCTTTATACTTGACAATACAACTGATGGATTGGCATGCTGCAATTGCGGAGTCACTCTTTCAATGATCAAAGAACTTTCTGCCGAACTAGCGTTAAGATATTCACTTAAAGCGGTCAAAATTGTGATACGACCCCATTCAGTACTTTCATTCAAAACCAATAATATTTTTTTCAATATTTTTGAATCTATCACAAATGCCTTTTCATTTGGATTCAATTGATTGATTTCACTTAAAGCATTGATGGCATTCGATACTACTGCTGGGTTACCATCATCGATTAAGCTTTGCAACTTTTTCAAAAAACCTTGCTCGATACACATCTCGGCATTTAATTCATATAATTTGGCTACACAGATAGCAGCGGTTTTACGAACATAAGGATTTTCGTCATTTAAAGTTCTCTGTAATGGAATGTGAATATAATCAACAATTTTATTAACTCTAATATACCCCATAGTTCTGATGGCCAAAGCTCTAACCAATGGGTTTGGATCTTCAGTGTCTTGCACGAACGTGTTAACCGCCAAGACAGCTAATTCTGGATTGGTCTTCGCGTAGTTCATCAAATAAAGGTAAACCAATTTCTTTTGTTCCAAGTCTTTTGTGGCAATATTTTTCAACACGTCAGGAAACAAGGCGCTAACGTCTTTACCGACAGTCATGGCCTTGATTACCCTTTTGATTCCTTCTTTTCTCTCGTAGGCATATTGAGAAACCAAAGCAGATTTCAACTCTAATGTTTCACCCTTGGCCACACCATTGAGCATTTTCTTGATTGCTTTCTGAACAGACATCTTATTTCACTGCTACAATTTTGTATTTTAGTTGTGCTGTAGTACAGGTACGGCAGTGGGATCAGGACACAAATGTAAAACCGAGATACTCAAATGGATAGATGATATATTATCAGATACAGTGTGTCCAAACAAGAAAAGAACACCAAGAGAGAAAAAGATAAAAAAATTGAAATCAACGAGAAAAATGAAAATAAAGAAAAAAAATTCATTTGGTTAGGAGCACCTGACAAAATATAGCGGGGGCACATATGCAAATAATTTACCGGTCTTACTGAACGCTCTGGTAAACGATTTAGTGATTGATGCCGAATGCTAACTCAAAAGTATCTGCTGCCTAGACCTTATTGAAAAAACGATTTTCGTGTATCTTGATATAAAATTGTAGTCTGGAAAGCAAAAAAAATTGATAAGCGCTTGTCAACAGATATTATCAAAACTCCATGTCCATACCCCTGAAACGGAGTCACCACAATCACTATTGAGGAAAATAAATAAGTAATTCTTACTTTCGGTTATCTAACTGCTGGAGAAATCTAATTTCCACCGGGATTTACAATAAATGTTGTCAATATCTTTTCTTGGATAATTATAAGCATTGTTATGATTGCCCCATAGTGTGCAATTTAATGTGTATGTCGCCGTGTGTGTCTGTGTGTGTGTGTGTGAGGCATTTTTTTAGTAGTCCAAAGTAATTGCGCGCATCAGCACAAAAAAGGACAAAAGAAATTTCAACATTTATGTCTATTTTTGGATAGCGAAAATTCAGATAGTACACAAAAACAAGCAAACAACCCTATACGTTACAGTTCTGTTATCACAAATTCACTAAAGTTGCCATTCAAGAAAGGTAATAATGCCCTTTCATAAAAAAATATTAGGTTTTTTTTTGATTTTCCGTTATTTCTTAATCTCCTGGATTTTAAATATAAAAATGGGCCTGAATCCACATGTCTTAACGTCTTTAAAATCATTTTCACTAAAAGGAAAAAACTAAAATAAATCAATCATATCATTTTGTTGAAAAAAATAAAATTAACAATGGTTTACGTTTTGAACTTATTATTGGCCTTAGCTTCCATTTTAAATGCTGTTTCTGCATTACCTTTAACTTCCATGATTAAAGCTACTAATGCCACTAGTAAGGCTGCTACTGCCTCAAGTGCTGACGGTTATGCTGTTCAGTCACTTCCAGGCCTTGAAAAGATGGATCCTAAGTTCGTTCCAGTGATGCATGCTGGTTATATTGAAATTGACCCATCCAGCAAAGAAGACTACTTCTTTTGGAAATTCTCCAAGACCCACGAGGACAGTAAAGCTGACAATAGATTAATTTTCTGGTTCAACGGTGGTCCAGGCTGCTCCTCTATGGATGGTGCTTTAGAAGAAACCGGACCATTAACTGTTAACGACCAAGATGAAGTTGAATACCGTGCTGGTTCATGGTTAGAAAATGGTGACTTAGTGTTTATTGATCAACCAGTTGGCACTGGTTTCAGTACTGGTAATGAATATGCAGATGAATTGACAAGTATTGCCTCTGATATGTTGACATTTATTAAAAATTACCTTAAGCTCTTCCCAGAAGATGCCAAAAAGGAAATTTACTTAAGTGGTGAAAGTTATGCTGGCCAATATGTTCCTTATTTTGGGGCTAAGATTTTAATGGATGCTCCAGAAATCAATTTGCAAGGTTTAGTTATAGTTAATGGTTATATTTACCCAGATGTCCAAGATTCTGCTCTTATTGATTTTGCTTACGAAAATCAATTGATTTCTTCTAGTGATGTTCAACAAGCCCAAGATGATGTTCAACAGTGTTTGTCGGACATTGATCAAAACATTAAAGAATACGGCCAGATTTACAGTCAAATAGAAAAATACGGAGAGTACCAAGGTTCTGAGAACACAATGGGATCTAGTCAAAACAAAATTAGCTCTGACAGCTGTGCAAATTTATTATATGATGTCTTACAACTTAACTATACTGCTAATGCTCCACAAGATGAAAAATGTATGAATATGTATGATTTCGCTTTAAGAGATTCTTATCCAAGTTGTGGTGGTAGTAATTTCCCGGTTGGAGAATCTACTCTTACTAGTTTCTTAAGAAGTTCTGAAGTTGAAAAAGAGCTACACATACAGAGTGGCGTCCAATGGTCACAATGCTCCTCTAGTGCCGTTTACAACAGTATTAAGAATACCTACTCTTATCCAGCTTTCTTCAAGTTTCCTTACATTCTTTCTAAGATTAAGGTTATGGTCATGGCTGGTGAAAACGATGTTATTTGTAACAAGAAAGGTTTAGAAACAATGATTACCAAATTAACTTGGGGTGGAAAATCAAGTGCTGGTTTCAGTAATTCTGTTGGTTACACCGACTTTCTGGTCAATGATAATGTTTATGGAGAATTAAAGGTAGAAGATAATTTCTTTTTTGCTGGTGTTCACAATGCAAGTCATATGGTGCCATACTCTCAACCGGTCGCTGCAAGAGCGTTATTGGATATCTTTTTGGGCGATTTCAAGATGGAGAATGGTCAATACGTTGCTCCAGATCACGGTGATTTCTAATCGTTTGGAATTTTTTTCTACAAATTCTTATATTTTTAATTCTTCATCGTCATTTAAGGAACTTACATGTTTGTATGAAGCTCCTATGCGATTTTATTTCAATTCTTTTCCAATATTTTAAATATTTATATTCTCAATGCTCAAGTAGTATATTTCTATTTTAAGTTGTAAGATGCATCTAACTAGAGAAACAATTAGTTTAATCAAAAATTATTGAAAACTGTTTATTGTAAAACAAATAGTCTTATTTATATTGCAAATAATCTTCCATTAATCTAATATCTTAGGCTACCTTTTTTTGAAGGCAGAACGGGAAATAATTATAAACTAAAAATATTCAGATCAAAATTACTAATAAATATGCATGTTTACCAAGACTAATATATGTTCTTTGAGAGTATAAAAAGTGCACTTGTAAACTTGTACCAAATTCTTTAACCAGTAACATAAATGTGCTATTTATGTGCTTCACTCATAACAAAAAATATTACCAGGAATTTTATGTAGTTAAAGATTATTTATCAAGAAATATAAAGATAAAAGTACTATGTAGAACAAATAAAGACCTTCTCTAACTATGCCAATTCAACTAAGTAATTAACAGGTATTCGATTCGCATATTCATATCTTTAACTAACTTGACCTTCCCGTTAATTTTTCGGCATGTTGAATTTTCTTTATTGCTCAAAGCGGTAACCGTTGTCGCAATTAGGGGACAATGTGCGTTTTTATCGTTAAACCCGCACGTTCTCAAAGGGCGCTACGTTTAGACCTGCATAATCAAACGGATATCTGAACAGGAAATACATACAAACGAGATTCGAATTCCTACATGCAATCAATTAATATAAGCTATTTTTAAAAATACATGGGTAAACGGTATTTTTGTGATAAGTTTTTATTTCAACAAGTGAAGTGAGGAGATGAAATGTGAAAAATCACAAATGTAAATGGAACAGTGAAATAAATGCATCATCTATAAGAAGGAGAGACCATCCCCTAGCTTCGATTATATATATTTAGATTTGTGATTAGTTCAAATCTATATCCATCATCTATTAACAAAACATAATGAATTCCAGATTTAGTTTTATCTGTGCTTCATTGGCACTATTAAATGCTGTATTTGCATTGCCTTTAACCTCAATGCTTAAAGTGAACTCCACCTCATCTACAGTTGCACAAGCTTACAAGGTGAGTAGCCTTCCAGGTCTTGAAAAAATGGATCCTAAATTTGTTCCAGAGATGCACGCTGGTTACATTGAAATCGACCCATCTACTAAAACAGATTACTTCTTTTGGAAATTCTCCAAGATCCACGAGGACAGCAATGCTGACAATAGATTAATTTTCTGGTTCAACGGTGGTCCAGGCTGCTCCTCTATGGACGGTGCTTTAGAAGAAACCGGACCATTAACTGTTAACGACCAAGATGAAGTTGAATACCGTGCTGGTTCATGGTTAGAAAATGGTGACTTAGTGTTTATTGATCAACCAGTTGGCACTGGTTTCAGTACTGGTGATAAATATGCAGATGAATTGACAGGCATTGCTTCCGACATGTTGGCATTTATTAAAAATTACTTTGAAGTATTTCCAGAAGATGTCAAAAAGGAAATTTACTTAAGTGGTGAAAGTTATGCTGGCCAATATGTTCCTTATTTTGGGGCTAAGATTTTAATGGATGCTCCAGAAATCAATTTGCAAGGTTTAGTTTTAGTCAACGGTTATATTTATCCAGATGTTCAAGATTCTGCTCTTCTAGATTTTGCACTTTCCAAAAATGTAATTACCGAATCAGATTACAATAATGCCACTGAGAATATTCAACAATGTGACAACGCCATTATTCAAGCTATTGAAACTTACGGAAATTATTTCTTAGAAATGAATAAGAAAGGCGAATACACTAGTAGTGTTGGAAACAATGTTAATCACGAAAACACAATTAGTTCTGATGAATGTGCCAATTTATTGGATATTGTTATTGACATGAACTATAGTCCAAACGCCACCGTTTCCGAGCAATGTGTCAACATCTATGACTACAAAATGAGAGACTCTTACCCAAGTTGTGGTGACAATTTTCCACTGGGTGAATCTAAAATCACAGATTTCTTGAGAAATAAAGAAGTCGATGCCAGCTTGAATATTCATCAAAATATTGAATGGTCTCAATGCTCCTCCAACGGTGTTTATGACAGCCTAAAAAACACCAAATCTTTCCCAGCTTACTTTAAGCTTCCTTACATTCTTTCTAAAATAAAGGTGATGATTATTGCTGGTGAAGACGATATTGTCTGCAATAAATTAGGTTTGGAAAAAATGATCTCTAAGTTAATCTGGGGCGGAAACAATGTTCCAGGTTTCATTGAAGGTATGGGATACACTGACTTTGTTGTTGATGATAAAGTTTACGGTGGTTTAAAAATGCAAAAGAATTTGTACTTTGCTGGTGTTGAAAATGCAAGTCATATGGTTCCATATTCTCAACCTATAGCTGCTAGAGCTTTGTTGGATATCTTTTTAGGCAATTACACTCTTAAAGGAAACCAATTCATTGCCCCAAGTCATGGCGATTTTTAATTCATATTTTGTTTTCTTTATTTTTTTTAGCAACAATTTTCAGTTACATTTCATTTCATTATCCTCTGCATTTTCATATTGTTTTTCAATACGGTTAGCTTGATTTATTTCCACGTTTACAATACACGGTTGCTTTATACTACGCTTACGCTTTTTAATTTGAAAACTTAAGAATGTAGATTACTGCGAAAGTGCGAATTATGATTTTAGTACGAAATGTGTATTATCTAGTGCAGAAAGAACACAAATTCAAATTGCTCAGAGAATGATTACACAGTCAAAGAAAAACAATATATAATTCATCATCAACGTGAAGATTTATCACACATAATTTAATGTTAAACTTTTTAAATCAGATAGTAAGAACGTTCTCTGCAATAATGTTAAGTAGTCTAACGTCTAAAAAATTCTTTGAAATCATCATTTAAAATTTTTAAGAAAGTAAAACAATCAAATAAGTGGAGATTAATTCTTCAAGTAAATGAAAAAAAAAAACTTGCGAATGTATAAACTTATACGATCCCACATTTTTTTTTAATTTAGCATCAATTGTTGATTGTAATTATTATAGGAGATTAATATACCAGTCCTAAAGTGGTGCTTAAGGAGCAAGTAGCTTTTTTTTTTTCCGTTGAGTTTTCAATTTTTTTTTTTTTTTTTTTTTTTTTTAGTATTTTCAATTTTTTTTTGTCCCATTTTTCATTTTATATCAATCGCCCAAGACACAATAAATGTTATAAAAACATTACGAGCACCGGTCAAAGCCAAAAGTTTGTTTTGATAGTTGATAAATGTTGAGAATACAAATATGCAATCAGCACAAAAACTCATTAAATATTTATACACTCAAGTCAGAAACTCATTATATACTCCAGAGCCCCTGAAGGAAAAATTTTACATCGAAAAATGACTGCAAGAAGATCTTTATACGGTCAATCGCTACTTAGAGGTGGACAATCTGCAAATTTTGGAAGCTTGGAACCACAGGAGAGATATTATCATTTAACTAAAGTTCAACCGGAAAAAATACCCCAAGATGATAAACCAAATAAGGTAAACGCCGAAGAAGTAGAAGAAGAAGATACTAAATATAACTTTTATGTCAATACTTGGATATCGACCTCTGAACCTTCAACGAAGGCTGATAGTGATGAGAATGATTTTTTGGATATTCAAAAGTTGTTACAATCCAAAGACGAAGAAACGAAGCAATATACAATGATGCATAATGGATCGGGATTGAGCGCTGCAGATATTAGGGGTGCAGTGGGGGTAGAAGAAGGTATCTCAGGATTGAGTTCAAGCACAGATAATGCGACAGCTTCTAAGAAACAAAAGCAGGTTGAGGAATCAAAGGAAAAAAGTAGTAATGCTCCTATTAATGTGAATGATATTGGTGAAAAGATTGAACCGATTAAAGAAATTACAGATGTTGTCATGGAAGAAACAATAGATAATCCAGAAGTACCAGCGTTGACCCAAATATCTGAAGAAGTTTTAGAAGAACCAGTATTCACGGAGGGACCCAAATCAGTAATAGAAGAACCAAAGATTGCAGAAATCACTTCAGAAGATGTGGAAATGAAGGATGCTACAACTGTTGCCGAAGGTTCCTCTGAAGCCACCCCTCGTTCTGTTGAATAGATAAAATAAATATTGGTTAGATGAATACAAATTTAAATACGGGATAAATAGCAATGTTCTCTATACGTATTATATATATACAAGAAAATTCAATTATTAATTTAAATACAGACAAATAAACACCTTTAACAAGGAACACCATACATCAATAAAATTATACAAAAATGCAAAGCGAAAAAAGAAACAAGCTTGTTTTCAATTATCTATAGTGAAAATTTCAACCTTGCCAAAATCACCAGGAGTAACATTTTTATTGCCTCGTTTCAAAATGATTTGTTTTGGTTCTAACACCGGTTCACTACTTAATAAGAACGTACCATAATGCACACCAATAGTTTTCGAGTTATTGAAAATTTTCGAGGTTTCAATGATTTCATCTGGAGAAGTGTGACGACATTTGTTCCATTCTGGACAATATTGTCCAATAGGAGCCATAATCAAAGAAATTTTTTCTCCCTTTTCGAAATATTGCGACTTTATACCTTCAAATAACTCTTTTTGGAAACCTGTATCACCCATATGGTAAAACACAGGCTTATCATTTTTGAACAAAATAAATGAGCCCCATAGTGTGGTATTGCTATCGTATAGTTTCTTTCCGGACCAATGCATGGCTGGAACACATGCTACTTCCCATTTATCATTGTTTTGCTTTGCTTTACTTTGGAAATTGATCTTGGAGGAGATATCCTTTTTTTCCCACCATGTCATTTGAACAATACGATCATCTTTAATTCCATAAGTTTTCAATTCTTTCAGGACACCCATCGGTACAATCCATAGACTATTAACATTTTTACTTAATTTCTTAATACTTCTTTCTTCCAAGTGATCTGGATGATCATGACTTACCATTATTAAATCAGGACATGGTAAATCTTCCAATTGACAAGGTAATGGAGTAATTCTTTTGGGTCCGAATCGATTAATTATATAGTCATCAAACACGGGATCTGTAAGAATGTTTAAATTGGAAATTTGCAAAAAAGCTGTTGATTGACCCAACCAAGTGAATATCATTCTATTATCGAGAAGTGGTAAGGATTGTGATTCAAATTTGTCAGCGTAAATTTGATGATTGTGTATCAATTTCTGATTAGGTTGATACACTGGTAACTCTTCTCTTAGTGTTTCCAGATTTACAGTGTAATAATTATTAAAATGAAATAGCTTACGTATCTGATTGAGGATGAAATGAAACATTGTCTCATGCTCATATTCATGAAACGGATTCTGATAAATACCAAATATTTTCAAAATGTCAAATTTTTGTACTGGATCTTCGATTTTATCTCTTTCTTGAATCTTCAAGTTGGTCTTGTACATCATGGTCAATGTATAAATGGAGTACGAAGACACCAATCCTATACAAATCTTGGATTTCAAGGATAGCTTAAGCGCCCAAATCATCATCTCTTAGTATTTTCTGAACCGCTTTAATTAGCTGATGATAAAAACACAATGCAATAAATCAAATCTACTTGAAACATAGACAATTATTAACATTTTCATCGGTCAGCCATTCTGGAGATTTTTTTTCTTTCCTTCAATAATTTGAGACTCTCAGTTATGAAGTTATGTTAGATCGCGCGTTCATCGATTGAGTTTTTTTTTTTTTTTTCTTACATGTTTTTTTTACTAGAGTGTCATAATAAGGAATACAAGGATACACACTGAACGACTTTCATTGCTGGTATTATCGAGGTATCATCAAATCAAAATCTAAGCACATATGTTGACGAATATAACTACAATATTGCATTTCAATTTCATTTGTAAAAGGTTCAATTACTTGACCTGGTGTAGTTGAGTATATAGGTATGATTGAATGTTATCAACAACCTTCTTTTTTTTTGATATAAGATTAGCTACCACAGAGCAAGATGTGACAAGCTCGTAAAAAAGCGTCTTCAATCATCATTTAGTTGAAATTTAAGTAACCTAGATAGATTTAAAATCAACAATTCTCTTCAAGCGCCATAAACAATTCTTTTTAAACGCTAAGCGTGAACTGACCAATAGGCAAAGAAAAAACAATTATTTGAAGCCAAAATATGTTGATTATTGAAGAGATTGAACACAAGATATAAACAGCTCGTTGATCGAACAAGGAATATAAAAATGTAAATACAAATTCAAGTCAAATTCTCAAAACAACTTTGAACTGAGTACAATAGCATTGATTTTGTTCGAAATACCATATGTTAAAGAGTGTGGGATACGTGCTTCTTGAAATAAACAACAATTTACAAGAAAGAACGAATCAGCACTAGAAACCCTATGAATATCTATGATGTTGATCCTCGTTCAAATACGAGTTGCTCTGTTTATCAAAAAATCAAAAAAGAGAACAAGAAAACAATTTCACGGAAAGCTTAAATTGTTGGAGAATTTAAGAGATGAGCCAAGTGCCTAGTTACGATCAAGCCATTCAGGTAAAACAAGGAAGACAAACTGTTTTTCAGATTATCTCGACTAAGTACATATATGTATTTTTATATATTTATTTGTAAATAGATTTACATATAGATTACAGTGAAGAAAATTTATAATAAAGAGACATCAAAAAAATTCAAACTTTTGTATTACGTAAGATTCTAGTTCTAGTAATATATCAGCAAATGGTGACACATTATTCTGACATTTTTTAAAAAATAGTATCATTTTGATTTTCAAGAAAGCTTTTGTGGTTTTTTTTTCTTTTTTCTTTTTTTTTTGTAATTATTTTTTTTAATTATGCACGCATGCATTAATAAATAAATGACTAACTGTTTATCTTATTCGTCATCATTCACGTATAGGAAAACTGATATGATAGATAAGATCAATGATTATCAATTTATAAAAATAAATTAGGATAAAGCATTAGCTAAGAAGAATAAATAGATAAATATTACAGTATAGAATATGCCAAATAATATAGAGGATGACCAATTTATTCAAAAATGTATAAGTATACAACTGGAAGAAGAGATATATCCAAAAAAATGGTCCAAATTTATCAAATTTTTGATTTTGATAATACAAAACAAAGTATTCCAATATTCTAATTTTGAAAAACTAGTGTTAAAAGAGCCCAGTGATTGTTCTATTGTGAGTAAATATTCAAAATTTGAAACATTTGATATTACCCTGCATGACAGTGGTCTATCTATCAATAATATCAAATTGAACACATTGAGAATTCCACATCCGTTGCAGAGCTTTGTTGAGAAAATCGATCAAATAGATCTTGAGAAAAATAGCCGGAATTTGAAGTTTGATAATATGAATACCAAAATAGACTTTTTGAAAGGGCTTGATACCAATTTGAAAAAAATACCTGTCGTTGTGGTCATACACGGATTGGGTGGACAAATGTCTCAATTTGAAGACTTACTCTTGCTATTATCACAGCTGTGTGAAGTTTTTGCAGTGGATTTACCAGGATTTGGGCAATCTAGGTTTGATAGAAATCCTGGCGTTACTTTAAATAAGGAAAATATGATTATTGATAATGAAATGAAATGGGAAGATTATGGTACTGATAGAATAGTAGAACTATTACAGAATATTATCTTGAATGATGCGAACTTGAAAGGGCGAAAAATAGTACTTGTGGGTCATTCTATGGGTACCCACATTTGTATAAAACTAAGTCTAAAATTGAATCAAATGTGTCAAGAGAAAAAGGTAAAATCTATGATATTACTTGCACCTCCAGAGATAACCCAACATGGCAAAAAAGACAATAATGGAATCAAAGCAAGAATTTTTCTTTGTTTTTTCATGTATTTTCCTGCGTTATTTAACTTGGTAAGGTCATATGATAGACTTGGTGGATTCAATTCTAAATCGATTAATCGAATGGTCTACAACGATGCATCATACTATGTGAAGCTTAGACAAATACGATGGAACTTAGACAGTGACTCACATGCATGGTTACGGTACGTTAGCGAATTCAATAGGGTTACAGAAGAACAATTTGTGATATGTATGAGCAAGTTTAAAGAAAGCGAAAGGCCGAAAGTGTTACTATTATGTGGAGACCATGATCATTCTGTGAAAGCTTACGATCATCTCAGTGGGATTTGTCAAGAGTTCCAGGTTCCTGTAGAACATAGAAAAATACCTTACTGTGGTCATTCCATTCTTTTGGAGAGACCGGAACTTACATGTGGTATCATAATGAAGTTTTTAATAAATAGCATAGACGACAAGCTTGATCCCTCATTCATCTTGATCTTGAAAGCCGTTTTGAACGGTGATAAATGGGGGCTAAAAAATTATGAGAAATGGAGATCGGTCCAAAATGTGTCAGAATTAATTGTGAATCCAACGACGAAGCAAATAGCTCCCATATTGGCAATGAAAACTTTGAGAAATAACGATGATGAACATTCGCCCGAATTGTTGGAGATCCAAAGACCAGACATCGCTGCAATTATTGACATCTCGGCTACAGGGACTTCAGATTCTTACGACCCAAAATTGTTTAAGAGAATCCAATATTATAAATTAGCAACTATATCTAAGATCCCACCGGACTCAGCGTTGGTGAGAAAATTTAATAAGTTAGTGAATCTTGCATTGAAGAATGTTAATGAAAGAGCACCAGAAGGAGGAAAGGTGGCAGTTCATTGCCACTATGGATTCAATAGAACCGGGTACTTGGTATGTTGTTACTTAGTAGATTGTTTACATTGGGAAGTGGCAGACGCTATAGCGGCATTCAAAAACGCCAGGAAACCTGGAATCAAGCATCAGCATTTTATTGATGAGTTATTTTTAAAGTATCAATATGAAGAGTAACATAATTTTAGTATAATATAAATGAATAGATTAATGATGATTTTTAGAAATATTTGTATGATGGCATTTAATAATAGTATACACCATGATTCACTATTCTTTCATGTGACAACCAAATATTTGGTAGTATCATATATCTGTTCTAGTAATTTCTGTGGCTGCGACTATGTTGAGAGGAACTCTTACATAAAATTTTCATAGATAACAGCCCTGGTGTAAGGTAAAATTCGGCGCACTTCCGGACTATGGATTTTTGAGTTGAAACAAGAAAATTTTGAACATGTAAAGATGAAACAACTCCTTTTTAGGAAAAAATGTGAGCAAAGTATCGAATTATATATCCTTCTACAATATAAACTTTGGACAGATAGTTTGCACACAAGCAGAAAAAAATAATACGGCTAATAATAAATAAACAAAGGGATCTATTGGTGGGTATCTAAACTATAGTATATAGGAAAATAATATAAAAAAGAATGGTTAAAAAAATGTATAAATCTATCTTAAAAAGAGGATGGTTGGTTATATAGACAACAATAAGCCAGCTACTGTCATTTTTTTTTTAGGTTTCTGTAGCTTAGTAAAAGACAAAGTTACCAGAACCCTTGGTCACAGTTACCGTACAACCATCAGTACCCTGACCATTATACTTACCACCAGCATACACGCAGTTACCATTGATAGCACTGTTGCTGTCGGCCGCGACAATCTTCAAATTGTAGTTAGGCGGGGTGTTGTTATTAGGATTAGGAATAATGGACAAATAAGTATTTCCGTTAGTGTAACCAGCACCTGCAACAACAGGGGCCCAGTTACCGACGGTACCAGCAGAAGTACCCCAGATACAACCTTGTTCGACATCAATACCTGCATTATTAATATAGTATTGGGTAGATGTTTGTTTTCCTTCCCATTGATAGTAACTGGCACCATCAACAACAGACATTGGCTTGCTAGAGCCGGCAGTCAATCTGGTTGGGATTACCATGCTTTCAGAACCTGGGTAATCGGTTCTACATAAGGAGACAACTTTATCAATATTAGAAACAGCGTTAGCGGTTTGCTTTCCCCATTCACATAAATAGTCAGTACCAGTATTGGTTCTGTATAATTTTCCATTTGTACAGATCAAACCACCTCTGGATTGACCATCGGATGGCTGTGCTGATGGCCACTGAGTTTTAGACATCCCGGCTTGACAAGCGTAGGAACAGTAGTAGCCCTCTTGGCAGGATTTAACAGTATTACCAGCATCGTTTAAAATGGAAGCCCAACCAGAAAGACCAACCCAGTCAAGAGAAATAACACCATTGCCCGTTGGAACACCTGCAGAACAGTCGATAACACCATCTTGGAACTTGCCAGACGGAGCAGCGAAAGAGGACAAATCTCCATCAATACCACTTGAGGAGGAAGCAGAGGAAGCTGACAGGGTCAGAACAGCCTTATTTTGTACAGCTACGGATGCAGCTGATGTGGCAGCAGCAGAGGAGCTAGAAGCAGAAGATGAAGGCGTAGTGGATTTGGCCTGGGTGCTTGAAGTGGTTGCTGCTTGTACAACATTTTTGTCGACAAGACTCATTGTGGAAGGTTGTGCAGATGTCTTCAGTGCGTCATCTTCATAGACCCATTTAGTAACTGTAGTGACAACTGTATGGAGATCCCTCTTATGGAGGTGGTGATGTTGTCTAGGCACAACTGTTGCTGAGACTGGATTGGAGATACAAACCAAGAGTACTGCAAGAAAGATATTTGAAATGTATTTCATTGTTTTGATGTTGGATTTACTTAGTTATTAGCTATTAATGAAATGAATTTAATATAACATATGACTGTACATGGAAAACAAATATTTTAGATTTAATCAACCATCAGATTTGCAGAGATCTCGGGTTACTTATATATGATGTCAATGTGACATTGAATTTCTGTTTGAAATACAAGAAATAGATGTTACAACTTTGTTTTTTCTTACAGGTAATATTTCATCTTTCTTTGTTACAGAGTTTCAAAAAATATCCCGTGCGTGGTATGCTTTGTATTTGGCCGGCGCATTACTGCGGTGTATCTGTCTTTTGTGTGCATGACTGCGTACGTTCTCAACTCCAGCTTGGGAAATGTATCCTTAGATTTGGAAAGTATGAAACACAACGAATAAGAATGCTAATGCTAACGCTAACTGCGAGACCCTTTATTGGGTTTTGATGGCAGCACGGGTACGATGTGATCTCCTGGTATACTTATTTTGTATTCACTCTGAGAATAGATGATCTGATATACCTTTATTTCGACCTGGGTTGAATTTTTTTGTATGTGATTATTGGCATACCACTACCTTGTAATTGGGTCTGAAGAATGAGAAAATTATTGCCTCAATGTGCGTAGATATTAGTAAATGTGTATTATAACAAAAAGAAGTTTAAATATATAAGGGAATTGACCAACATCAACTAATGATTATGTCGAGTGAGAAAACAAGAAGTTAATAAGGGGGGAAACAAAAGTAAGGAAAAACAACAAAACGGAAACCAATTTCATATCAGTCATCGATTCCATTCGCGGCTTTGCCACAACTATTAAAAGAGAGGATATATAGAATAAGAAACAATATTAAACTATTAGGTGATTAAGCTTATTTTGATATTAAAAAAATTTTTTTTTTGATGATTTTTTATTATTTTTGTTTGGTAATTGAAATTTAAAGTTCAAAGCAAGAGTGGCACCTTTGTTCTTGAGGATTAATAATAAAAAATGCCTAAGGAACCAAATTACTAGCGAACAATTATATTTCGGAATCATCGTCTTTTTTATGTCTTCTTACATTGAAAAAGTTGATACCACCGCTTCTTGTAGCTTGTTCTGCTTCAACGACTGGAACAGAAGCAGATGCGCCAGCAGCATTGGAGGAGGAAACGACCGGGTCCACAGGTTGTTGAGCAACAACAGGTTCAGAAGCTTCAGCGCCAGGGATTGGCTTAGCAAGGTAAGGGTCATCGATAACTTGGGGTCTTGGAGGATTGGTTTGAGTGATGTAGTTGGAATTTTCCATCTCGATTTCAGATTGGTACTTTGATTTTGCCCTGAGGTAAGATTCCCTGACACAAGCACCAAAAGATGTGAACAACACTATGAGGTTGCACACCGAGGAAGCCCAGAGGAAACCCATCATTATGGAGCCGATTTTACCTTCTGGTAAGTATTTCTTGGCCAAGGCAATACATGCGGTAAACAAAGCTGCGGTGGTGATGGTGAAGATGGCACCAATGAAGGAGAAAAGAGCGTTGATCTTCTGGATATGGTAAGAACACACGGAGAAAAGGGAAATGATCAAGTTAATGGCAGAGAAGACGGTGGAGGCCAACAAGGTACCCCAAGCAACTCTGGACAAGTAGTAGAAGCTGTCACTGTTGTTGACCAAAAAGTCCGGCACGTTAACGGTGGTGTTGAAGTTGGTGACCGGGGAGATAGGGATGGCCGGGCCCAAGTTGTCACAGTTCTTAGAGACGCCGTCGACAAGTTCGCAGACACCCCAGTAGGTCCATCTGGCGATGGCTGGTGCACCAGTGATGTTGGCTGTGTTACCTTGCACCCAGTAGAAGTGGTTCAATGGGTAGGAAGGGTTTCTAGAGTTACCAGACAACATGATAAGGATGAGTAACAAGGTGGAGCCTGCCAAGAAGAAGATGTCAACGACACCTGACTTGAGATGCAATCTGCTCATTATATGTGTATTGTGCAATTAGCGTTAGTAGGGGAAGAAGAAGGATGAGTATCGTAGTATATATTCAATATATTTGCACGAAAGGAAAGCCAATTGCAAAAGAAATAGAGAAACTTTTAACAGAAAAAAGAAAACTTCAAAGGAGAAAAGAGAACTTGAAAGGAAAAAGAGAGCTTAAAAGAGAATGCAAAAAGTGAAAAAGAAGAAAAGAAAAGAAAAGAAAGAAGGAGAAAGTAAACACAGACAAGTTTTTGTTTTTTTGTTTTTTTTTGTTTAGCATGTTTACAGAGGTTTCTTTATAGAATATATCAAGCAGCCAGTCAGCTACACACAACAGCAATAAAAAATATCCACTAATTTGCCCACAACACACAAAACGTATGCTATTTTTGACATTTCATACATACATACAATGTAACAAGAAAGCAAGACCCATGACAACAGCATCGCAAAACAAGACAACCACCGAGAAAAAAATTTGCTGCTACAGCGAAATGACCTTTCTTTCCACTTGTTGTGTGTTATTGCCTGTCTTTTCATTTCTTTTTTCACTTTTCCCTGAACTGCTTGGTTCGAGATGGGTTCTGAGAATAGTGTGATTATCGCTCTGCTTGCTCGTAGATGTATGCAAACGGAAAAAAACAAAAAAAAATTTCTCTCTGTCTGTCCCAAAACAGCAATAACGGATGCCCAGTTGAGCTGGATAGGGGCAGTTTTCCAGATCGATACTAGTATTCAGTGCTCACATGCGCAAGCCACAAAGAAGGTAATCCGGAGGTGCGTATCTTAGCCGAGACACCCTATTAGCGCACAGCTGGCAGACAAAGTTCCAAAACAACAAGTTTACCGCCATGCCATACTTCCACCATGCTGCATGCTGATATTCAGCAAGCGCATTGCATGCTGTTGTCCGGCAGCTGCGGCCAAGGGGAAAAAGCCTGACGCGCTATTATGTGAGTAGCGAAGCTGGGATGGACAACCAAGACTGGTTGGTTGGCTGACTGAAACAGCGTGTTGGGCAGATAAATTGCTGGAAAAGACAGCGCTGGCATGGGAAGAAGCAAGAGTAGAAAAATCCGAGTCGCCAGAACGATTAACAATAGTGAGAAGAGAAAATACTCGCAATGCGTTGTCGCGTATGTTACTGTGCAACCACGCGGCACGCTGCCGGTGGCGGCAGTGCGCCGCGTACTAGGCACCAGCAATCGGGGCAACAAACCTACTTCGCTTCTTCTTTTTTTTTCTTTATAGTTTTTCTTGGTCTTTTATTCTTTTCTGCTGACAAGTTACAAAGAAATCGCAAGCGAGCAACGTGATGCGTTTGATGACATAATTACACCAAGCCTTAAAAGCGGTGCATCCACCTGAGCTGACATCAGTGAATTGCTATGCTTCCGCTTGCGTGAACCCATCCTGGTGGATACCTGGCATCTGCCGGCCAAGCAGCACGCATGCTGCGGGGTGTGTGCCCGGCAACGGCAAACTCCTAACACCATGTACTCTTTGCGTTTTGAGCTATAACAGCGTCTACTCCTTGCACTTGGTAGTTTAAACCAAACACACTTTAAACCAGAAATTTGTGCATCCTACTCCTGCTCAACCATGGTGTGATGTTGCATGGTGTTGTGCTGTAACATGTTGCGGTGTGTTCATGTCATATTGTATTGACTTAGGGTTCGCACTAGGGTTCCCGGACTGCTCCCCGGATCAAAACATTATCTGCATATACCGTTATAACCCTTCGCAAAACTCATATTCGCTTACGGTGTGGTGTGGTGTGGCTGAGACAGGACTGTGTCGTACTACCACAGTTGGTGATGATGCACTTTTGTATTCTATAAAAGCCCACCCATGTTTCTCGTTTTTTTTTCTTTTGTATTTCTCCCTTTCTTTGATCCAGTCTCCTTTTATTTTTTTTATTTACTATAACAACAATCCACTGATATCCTTCTTTTGTCTTAAAATTCAACATATACAATACTCGTAGCAGCACAAGTCTTCAAAAATGTACATCCACAACACTCCGATCGCCGTAACCACTCCTTTTGGTACCGCCAAATTGTCCATCGGCACAGCCAAAGTCCATCCTATGGCTCTCACTGTTCGCAGCTCCTCCGCCAAGTTTTCCAGCTTCTACATATTTATGTTCTACCTTGGTAGTTGTATGGTTTTGCCCTTTGCTTTCACTGCTTACAAAACAAAGCACGCCGGTACCCAGTCTGGATCCGGTGACAAGATGAAGATTACCGCCAAAGAATACTGGCAATACTTCCCTAACAGACACTGAGAATACGCTATTTGAAACTATAATATATTACATCTCCATTTTTCCTCTCGTTTTGCATTACCAGCTTATCATTCATTTACTGTTTGTGTAGTACAAACATATCCACAATTAATTTAATATTCAATAACACTTTTTTTTTGTTTCATTATATTTATCATATATTTTGATCGATTCACATATAATCTGAATCACCGCTGGGGTCCCGTTTTATTATTTTTAAAGGTTTTTTTTTTATCTATTTCTCTTTTACTAATCATCTACACAATATACTTTTCATCAGTTTGGTCATATAACATTTACTTCAAAAAGTTTTTGATAGATTAATAATTCTAAGCCTGGATGGCTCATCAAAATAAAAACAGAGATCAAATATATCTAAATGTATATCATCTCCGCATATTACTCACCCTGTATCATATGCATGCTGAGAACATCTGTCACACAATGCTCGTAGTAATTTTAGGCGCCTTAGAAATTGCAAACGCATCTGTGCATATAGGAAAGAATTGCGTGTGTTGAAGTCCACTGTTAATGAGGAAAATAAAAAATTAAAAATAGAAAAAAAAAATGAGCTTTAACATTACAGTAGACCCAGTTCTATCTGTCAAACTGAAATAAAAAGTCTCTTTACCAACCATGCAATATCTGACCAAACAGCGAATTTTCCAGTATTAAAATCTTCAACATTCACAAATGACCGATCAACTATAATGGATCAGCCCAGTATCAGCAAATACTTCAAGAGTTCAAGTGCCCACGATTCTAAAACAGATGCCAACAACAATATATGTCAGGCCAATCCGCACGCTGTTGCTGAAGATGATCTTGCAAGCATCGCCATAGCTACGGAAGCCAATCTATCCACAATGAAAAGAACCAAATTGACAGCAGCAATCAATCCTAAGAAACGCAAGACAGTTAGTAAACACAAATCTTTAACACCTATGGAACAGCAAATTGTTCGCTTAAAACTTGCCAATCAGGACAAGATCCTTGCTGTGAACGTTGGCTACAAGTATAAATTCTTCGGATCTGATTCAAGAATTGTCTCTTCAATTCTTAATATTATAATGGTTCCAGGAAAGGAGAATTTTACAGCCTCGCTACTTGACGAGGAAAACAATATCAGTAACATAGACAGTGACCCGGAGTATCCCAATGACAAATTCTACGGAAAACTAGCATATTGTTCTATTCCAGATCTGCGGCTTTCCATCCATTTAAAAAAGCTTCTCAAATATGGCCATAAAGTAGGGATTATAGAGCAACAACAGGATATAGAAAGTGAAACACGGTTGGTACATCGACAATTAACCAAGACGTACACTAAGGCAACGTATCTTGACGACTACGGTTTAGATCACCCAGAGTTTGATAGCTCTTTTTTCAACTTTGATCGTGTTGTTGGTAATCATAATAGTGTGATGTCAATAGTGGAATCGGATCATACATTTTCTCTTATCTGTGTCGATTTAATCACGGGTCAGATAGTGTACGATGTTTTCAAAGATAGTAGTTTTTCTCGTACTGAATTGGATTCCAGAATGTATCATCTAACACCGACTGAAATTATAGCATTTGATGATTTGTCAGACACAGTGGTTTCAAAATTAAAGTTGGTATCTGATTTGAGGATTGAAGTGCTACCCAGAGATAATTTGGATACTTACTATATTGAAAAATTGACGGACATGGTTCATGAAGACTTAGAAAAAGGCAGCGATGAAGACGAAGGCGATGATAGTTTCTTTAGTGATTTTGATGATTCGATAGTTCTAAAATATTCTTTAATACTTGAATTTATTGATAAAAAATTCACAAGCGATTTGAAGATATGTCTTTATAATCTAATAAAGTATCTTAAAGACTTTAACATGATATCCATGTTCAGCCGTTTAACAAATTATAAACCATTCATCAAAGTCTCTAGAATGAATCTCAATAAGAGTACACTCGTATCTTTAGATATTTTGCAAAATTCATCAACAGGAAAAGTGAAAGGATCATTATATGACTTAATAAACCATACTAAGACCCTTATGGGCGCGAGATTACTCAAGGAATGGGTGCTGCAACCATTAGTTAATAGAGATCAAATCCATGAAAGGTTACAATGTATCGAAGATATTCAAGAATCGAAAAATATTATGCTTGTGGAGAAAATGAGTAAGTTATTATCGGGATTGCCTGATCTTAGCTGCGTTCTAAGTAAAGTGAATTATGGAAATATAGGTAGGAAAGACTTCTACTTGTTTCTTAAAACAATGGTTAACATTATTCAAGATATCCAGTTAATTAAGAATGAATATCAGGGAATCACGCATATTATGGACCATGATGTGAAATCACCATTATTTGTCGGAGTCATTGAATCTCTTATAAGGTATGCGCAACAAATTAATTCAATTGAGGAAAAATATCTCAATTTAATCAACGTACAGGTTGCTTTAGATGCCCGGAAACTTAATGAAGATTCACATTTGTACTTCAACTCCAGTTTTTCCGATTATAATTTAATCCAAACACATTTGAAAAAAATAGACGATATTAAGCACAAAATTGATGATGTGCTTACTACATACAAACTCTTGTTAAAGAAACCACTATTGAAATTTACGAGAATTGGCTCAGAAGAATACCTACTTGAAATATTGAAAAGTAACATTAATAAAATTCCGAATAACTTTATAAAATTTAACGAGACAAAACATGTGATTAGGTTTAGAACTCCGCAAATTTTAAAATTACTAAATGATTTGAAAGAGGAGAAATCTCATTTGCGAATAATCTCCAATAGATGTTTCAAGAAATTCATAACTAATTTTAGTTCCGAGTATCATATTGAAAGTATGGGTTTGATCTCTCAGATAGCTCAATTAGACTGCTTATTTTCAATTACGGCAGCTCTGTTATCTTATGCAAAACCAAAATTTGTCGATTCTCAATATTTATATATTCAAGAAGCAAGACATCCATTGGTAGAAGCCAAAATGACAAACAGGTCATTTATTGCAAACGATATAGATCTTTGTGAGGATGCGACATCCACTTTGATTTTAACTGGGGCAAATATGGGCGGTAAATCCACATATGTAAGATCAGTCGCTCTTATTGTGATAATGGCTCAGATTGGGTGTTATGTACCAGCTAGTAATGCTGTCTTGGGTGTGTTTGACTCTGTATTTACTAGAATGGGCTTCAATGATGATATAATTAGAGGCAAGTCTACGTTCATGGTTGAAATGGAACAATGTTTGCATATATTGAAATACTCTACTGGGAAATCATTGGTAATTTTTGATGAATTGGGAAGAGGAACATCCACAAGTGATGGAATAGCTATTGCTTACTCGGTGCTACGATATTTATTAGAATCTGGCCGTGAGACATCAAATAATAATCCATTTATTTTGTTCATCACACATTACATCGAGTTGTGTTCTTTAGAAATTGAATTTCCGAAAAAAGTCAAGAATGTTCACATGGATTACGAAGAAATAAAAAATCATGAAAATGACAATATTGGCAATATAGTATTTCTTTATAAGTTGATAAGTGGATATTCAGAGAATTCTTTTGGTTTGAATACGGCAAAGTTATGTTTGTTGGACAAATCAATTATTGATTCAGCATTTAAAATATCAAAAACACAGAAAAGTAAAATGGATTGCTATAAATCAACATTAAATATCAAAGGATTAATCAAGTTTGTCGAAAAATTGGTACATTCTGAGGTTATAACACGAGAAAATATTTTTGAGTTCAAGCAAAGAATTCTAGAACTAGATTAAATTGACCAATTTTCATTATTATTAATATACGGTATATGTAAATTGGGACGATAATAGAAAAATTAGTATATATTTAAATTATCACTGTATTCTATCAATGTTATTATTGGACCAAGTGAGGAGGAAGTAAAAAGTTTGGAATAGAACTCTTAATATAGAAAATATGACCGCATTCACCACAGTGCATTTCTCCATCCAATATTTGTGTCTCTATCAAAAGAGTATGCAAATCCTTTAATAATTGTTCATTTTCTGGGTCTTGGGGGTCTTCAATCTCTGGCTTCTGTGCAGGTAAAGCAGAGTTTCCTAAGTCGCCAGCGACTTTTATCACGGCATCCCATTGTAATTTTTTCAACATGTTAACCAAAAATACTTTATTCAACTCTAGTTCTTCTTTCCCAAGTTCACAGTTTTTGTATATTAACGGAAATGCTTTTTGAGAGCGATCGCATGTGCTTATTGGACATTTGACAAAGTTTGTAGTAATGAATTTCATTTGTTTTGTTGTTTCTATAATATCTTGTTTCGGGAAAATAAAGTAATCTAGCTCGGGGGAACCTGTGCTTTTAGAGCAGCAAATATGGTGTTTTCGATAATTATTGTTCGAAACGAATACGATGAGATGATGAATAGGCGTCATTACAGAAAAAGTGAAATCACATTAAATCAATGAATTACTCACCAAAAAAAAATTTTCTAAATGTAGCATCGCAATATTTCACTATCAGAATGAACATACGGCAATTTGACGGAAATGTGAATATTGGTTAAACTGCACCGACACACATAAATTAATATCGCTAGTATTCACTTTTTTTTTGCCAGTAAGACAGATACACTAAGAACAAGCGAGTAAAGACTAAATACTCATAAAGTGAGTAACTTGGAACGTGTGAAAACAGGCAATTTATTTATTCATGTATTTGAATTACTATGATAAGAGAGTAGTTATAAAGATATTCAGTTTGTAATGCAATCTCTTTAATTTTTAATTGTAATTCAAATTTCTAGTTTAACCTAAGTATTTTAGCCTAATCTCAGCTTTACCACTATTATCATCAATACTATCATCAATACGATATTCCGCATAAATTACAATTATTAAAACGCTCAACACACAAAAAAAAGAAAAAAAAAAAATTTAGAGTCGTCTAATATTGTTTACTTTTAGACTTGATCTACACGCATGTGAATGAGTGTTTACAAGAGTCAAGTTAACGGTTGAATTTTTCTAGATTTATCATACTTCCCTAAATCAAATGAATAACGTATATTTTAGCAACATTATTATTGCAATAAATATTTGAATGTTTCCTTTAAAACGTTTAAGATGCTGATTTGTTAAAAATATAACAGCTTTCTTTCTTTTTGTTGTTCAAGCATTGCTTATTTTATCTTGATAGGCAACACGTAATAAATATTTAATATATCAACAACTTAATAAATTACTACAAGGGAATGCAATCGGCAACATTTAGATTACTGAAATCATTCTATCAAGGCAAAACACCGCTTTTAACAGATTTCTCAACTCCGGTATTGGTTGCTAATGGTGATGATGACATGGCCTACGAGACTAACCCTCTAAAGCGTGCACTGATCATTGGTGCAAGCAAATTATCTATGAATGAACCGACGTTTTTTTTCGATGAGAAAACTCCAAATTCATCACCAACAAAACTGTTATTTTTTGGAAGTGAAGCAACCGCGTTCCAAAACTCAGACATCGAAGAAGATCAAATGGAGGCTGAGGAAACTGATAATGTGTCGCCATTGAATGAAAGTCCAAAAATAACTTATCAAAGACATGGCAGAAGCCAATCCTCTTTGAGTTTGGCTGAATCTTATTCGGATGTGTTTGATTATAAGCTTTCTACGCCAACCCAGAACTTGACTCACTCTACTTCAAGTTTAGTAAACCCAGTGTCTTACCATGTTAAAATGGTGGTTGTTGGGGATGGCGGTTGTGGTAAGACTTGCTTATTGGTTTCTTATTCGCAAGGTATTTTCCCAACGGAGTACGTTCCAACTGTTTTTGAAAACTATGTAGCTCGAGTTCAAACTCCAAATGAAGAGACTGTTGAATTAGCTCTTTGGGATACAGCAGGGCAAGAAGAGTATGACAGATTAAGACCTTTATCATATCCCGAATCCGATATATTTTTGATTTGTTACGCCATGGATAATAGAGATTCCTTGATCAATGTTGAAAAGACATGGTATCCAGAAGCGCAACATTTCTGTCCGGGAATCCCTATCGTGTTGGTGGGAACAAAATTGGATCTTTACAATGTGAACATGGAAAACAGAATTGATAGAAAATACGCTAGAAAAGTAGCTAAAAATATTGGGGCCATAGCGCATGTTGAATGTTCATCCAGGACCATGTTCAACGTAAAAACGGTTTTCAACCTTGCGCTTGACAAAACGCTTAAGGGAATGACCAAGAAACATAGTAGCATAATAGACAAGATCCCAAAACCAAGATCCCCAATAAAGAGATCTCCGCCTACTTTTCAATATGGACAGGAAGTTTATTTCGTGAATCCCAAGAAAGAGCAAATAGTTCTGAGAAGCGGTAAGCCACGGAAACACAAATGTATTATTATTTGATCGCGATCCAAACCACAATCATATTTTTTTTTTAAAATTCTTACTTTTTTAAGTTCTTATTACGTTATTTTGACCTTCGTTTGTTATATTCTACTCGATTTCCAGGACTTTTTCAAGCCTGGTTAGTAGTCAGCTTATTTACTTCTCTATCATTTCTACCTACTGTGCATTCTATTATTTTTATTCTACACATTAATCGTAGAAACAATACAATCAATTGTTTTCCTTCTTTCTTGGGGGTTTGTTTTATGCCCTCGCCGTTGACTAACTCCCGCATCTCTTCGCTGGGTTAGCCACCAAGTTCCAAGCTCTCAGCACGAATTTGCGAATTGACCTTCAGCAAATAGCAATTATAGGCAGCAAGTGTGTCCCTTAAAAGCCCCTCGAAATGTTTCGACTACGTAAAATCCAGGGACTTGTTTGCTCTAGCCTAAGTCAAAAGATCTTGCTTACTATAGTAGCTGCTTTGCCCCGCACACGCCCATATTTGCTGCCCAAAAAGGGCACTACCTCCCCGAGAGATGCTAGGAGTCGCGCATCCCCCTGCAGTTCAATGCACAGGAGCCGGCGCGGGCGCAATTCAAACATGGAAGCACCCGGTACAGCCCAGAGAGCAAGCAGAGTTAGGCTTAAGCGAATGGTCTGGCTGCGATGTCTACCGGTGAGAAAACACCAACTGAAGAAAACAAAATGGGCGATTCAAAGAGACGCGCTAAAAAGAAAATAGAAACACACTAGAAAAAAAGAAAGAAAGAACATTGAAATAGAAAAACAGCATAAAAACACGGCCAATTCTGCCCCCCGCGAGAAGAACTTCCCCCCGAAGAAGAAATTTTACCCACCAGAATCTGCTGTTATTTTACAATATTTTAGACAAGAATCCTTTAATTTCCTCCCAAACCTCCCCTGGAACCACCCTTGGAACAGTATTCCATCACACCAATTCATCAGCCATCCTATACGCTATGTCCACCGAACTCAAAGCCTACAAAGATACCGTATGTGATTATTTGTGACCTTTATTTGATTTCCAACGACAATTGGCTTCAAATAATAGAGCCTTTTTTTTAAAAAATATTGTTGGATTCTCATTAGTCTCATTGTTTACATTTGTTTTTTCCAAGTAATAGCTCACGTGAAATTGAACGAATGTTCGCTTAGACTGTTGAATCCACTATCTTCGAAAATGGACATTAACGCTGTTACTCACTGAAGTAACTTCAAAATGCTTGTTCAATATTTGAAAGTGTTATACTAGAATAATATTTATGTTGTTTTTCCCCAAACATAAAAACATTCAGCTTCAGAAACTCGAGATGCGTGTATCTTGACGCGTTATTTACATGTTTTTTTTTTCAAAGATTCTAACAATTTATTTTTATAGGTCGTGGCCTCATTATTTGAACTTTCCAAAGCTGCTAATGAAGCTGCTACCGCTACCATCAACTTCTACAACAAAGCCAAGGAAGAAGGTGGTGGCGATTTTGAATTTCCGGTAGAATTGTCTGCCGCTTTACAAACTATCTCTGCCTTCGCTACTATCCCAGATGTGCCAAAGGTAATTGAAGATGTCATTGAACCTGTTCAGAAAAAGAGAAGGGTCTCCATTGACCCACATTCTCCAAAGAAACCTTTGACTATGTTTTTTGCTTTCAGTGCTTACGCCCGCTCCTACATAAAGAATAAGCGTGACGAATTAAGTTTGGAACCATTACAAAACCAAGCTATGTCCAAGGAAATATCTGAAAAATGGAATAGTTTGCCAGAACTCGAAAAGGCCAAATGGAAGAAGGCTTACGAACAAGAAATGCTAATCTATCAAGAAGAAAAGGCCAGATACACATCTGCTAAGAAAGATGACCCAGAAGTAGATTTTTCTGACATGACTCATGAATACACTGTAAAGTCTAAGATCGATCCATACCTTCCTGAAGAAGCTTACGAAAGAGAAAAGAAGAAATCCGAAAAAAAGCTTAAGAAGAAGTCTAAGAAGGACTCTTTTTCCCAGAACGAGTAAGCTTAGATAAAAATAAAAATTAAGCTATTTTTTTTTTCCAATGTTTTATTTTTTGCTAACTTGTTGTTCCTATTTATCACTCGTACACGTTTTCTAATTAATTTATATAAGTATTTTTTGTAAACCTATAAATAAATTTTTAATATTTGTTAATAATAAAGCTTTACGTTGAAAAAGGTTAAACGGTCTTTAATTTCAGAAGATCTCAAATATTCAAAATTACGAATTGGCATTTCTCAGTATTCAAAGTATTCATTATTTCCTTAAACAATGAGACTGTAATATATAATTTATTCTAATGGTGGTTGGGTAAAAATTTAATGATAGTAATGTATGATTGATTACTTAAAAAATAAAAAGAGGCAATGACAAAAGATAAACGTGATAAAAAAAAAAGAAAGTAAAATGTACATGAGGAAGTTAATAATAGCAAAAGAAGTTACTTTAATTTTTTTTGGTAAGCTTGACTCTAACACCCTTTGTTTGAGTATAGTTATCCAAAGCTTCAGCGCTCATTTCACTACCCATACCAGACAAACCATGTCCACCAAATGGAACATTTTGGTGGAAGTCGTTGTAGGTATTGATCCAAATGATCCCAGATTCAATTCTGTTAGCGACATCCATGGCCTTGTTAATATCCATGGTGTGAATACCACCAGCTAAACCATAGACACTGTTGTTGGCTAATTCAACAGCTTCATCAACAGTGGAAAACTTGGAAACAGTTACAAGAGGACCAAATATTTCTTCTTTTACAATAGTCATGTCCTCAGTGACATCTGCAAAAATGGTTGGTTTCACAAAATATCCTTTGTCACCAATTCTCTCACCACCAGTAATTAAAGTAGCACCTTCTTCTTTACCGATTCTGACAAAATCCAAGATTTTATTTAATTGCATTTCGGAGGTTTGAGCACCTTGAAAGGTATCTTCATCAAATGGGTTACCAACCTTGATTGCTTCAGCGGCTTCTTTAAACTTTGCTAGGACAGTATCGTAGATTCCTTCTTGAATGTAGATTCTTGAACCAGCACAGCAGACTTCACCACTATTGTAAAAAATACCATTTACTAAATTTTTAACAGTATCTTCAACATCACAATCATCAAAAACAATATTTGGAGACTTACCACCTAATTCCAATGTAACTTTCTTCAAGTTGGATTCAGCTGCTGCTTTCATGATGATTTTACCGGTGGCAGTAGAACCTGTGAATGCAATCTTTTTAATTTTTGGATGAGAGCTGATCTTAGCTCCGACAATCTTACCAAAACCTGGAACAATATTAACGACACCAGCTGGGATACCAGCTTCTTTGACTAACTGACAAGCGTATAAGGCAGATAATGGAGTAGCTTCGGCGGGTTTCAAGACAACAGTATTACCTGTAGCTAAAGCTGGACCAATTTTCCATGACCACATCAATAAAGGAAAGTTCCATGGAATAATTTGACCGCAAACACCAATTGGTTCCTTTTTGGAATAGGAGAAATGAGAAGCGCCAGTATCAATGACTCTACCGTAAACCTTGTCGGCCCAACCAGCACAATGTCTGATATATTTTGCGACAAGAGAAACATCACCTCTAGAATTTTTCAAAGATTTTCCATTATCCAAAGATTCAATGCTTGCCAAAATCTCAGAATGTTCCTCAACTAAGTCGGCTAATTTGTTAAGACACTTACTTCTTTCGATTGGATCAGCGGTTTTCCATTCGGAATGGAAGGCTCTGTGAGCTGCATCGACAGCCTCATCAACATCTTCCTCTCTAGCCTCGTAAACATCAGTAATTTCTTCTTCGGTACTTGGGTTTACTACAGTAAAGATTTTACCTTGTTTGGAGTGCACAAATTCATTGTTTATAAACAAACCAGTTGGTTGTTGGTAACTAATACCGTTAGGTAAAGTTATGGGAACACTCAAAGGTAATTGGTGAGTAGATAATAATCTAATGTACTGTGTATTTCTCAAAATGCAGTTAGCCTTGAGTGTTCTTTTAGTAGCTGCAGTAAACATAATTATAATAAAGATTTAAATAGGGTTTTGAAATGGCAAAGATTTTAATGATTGTCAAAAAAAAGAATTCTAGTTATATGGGTATTTATTTGGTAATCAATAAAAAAAGTAAGAAATATTATTTTTTAAATTGTAGAAAATCATAGATCTGTTACACTTTATATATTATTAAAATCTTCAAAATAATCTTATTTGATCAAGAGAATTTGATTATATTTTTGATCGAGTAGTTACTAAAAAATTTCCTTTCGACATTGTGCATGTTGAGAACTGCCATGCATGCAGCACATTGTTTTATTATTGAAAGTGGGGCATCTTTTTAAAGGTACCCATTCGGGCGGGGCATATTCTCACCCTTCTCTCTGCATTAAATATGATGTAAGACGTTTCTTTTTTTTTATCTTTACTTCGGAAAAATTCACAGCGGGAAATTAAAGAAAAATGATTTTTCTTTCTTGAAACTATAGTAAACGGCTGGGGTTTATATTACTTATAATATAAACCCAGTATATCATTAAATTCAACTGACTATCTGCTGCAAAAAAAATTATCCGAATCATTGAACGGGGAACAATATTTGCGTTGTTTTGCTAAATAATTATATAGTAGGATCAAAAAAAGTACTTTTTAGTACCAAAGTGGTAAGCGATGAAGGAACAAAGTTACCCCTCTTATATTTTTTTTTTTCAAAAAGCAGTATGCATTAGTTTATTCACGATCGCTGAATTCATCTCTTTTTTGGCCGACTATGCATCATCAGTGTGAAATGATTATAGAAAATTAGGTTTACTTATACCAAGACTCATAGAGTATCATTATATTTGCTGCGATAATGTTTTACATTCTTTTTTCTCGCTAGCTAATAAAATATTTATTTGTTAAATAGTTGAGCTGTTAAACAAAATCGGTCAGTTCGGGCAAGTGTCGGGTGTAGAATTAAAAAAAATTGCAGTCTACATTTATTATTTCGATTATCATTTAAATACAAACGAGTTTTATACACAAGTAAGGGAATATTGTAAGAACGATCGATATTTTTAATCAAGTGAGCAAATTTATTTTTTCTATGTATCGAGGCGAAGAATCTTGTTTACTTTGCAGATAGTCTTGCTCGTTTTCCGAATCACTAATAATATCAATAGTCACCATTTATTTGGGAGAGATAATGTTTATTTTTCCATATATTCTATATTCTTGTAATTTTCTTCGTTCTCCTTGTGAGATACATTTTCTGGATACCTTAGGAAATATGGATTACTCTTATTGTTATTTCTCGCTAACCGTTTCACATCGCTTACATTTACTATTAAGTAAATGCGCTAACATTAAGCAAATGGTCATGAACTTGTATGACGATCACCCCTGAAATAGCCTTATTTGACATAAGCTATCTAAGTCACGTAATCTGCCAATATCATGTTCTGATAATTTTCACTAACCATTCTTAATGTAATATTTGTTGAGCCAGTATTAACTGGTGAAATGCTAATCACGAGTATTGTGTAAAGCGCAAATATGCATGTTGGAGTATTTTGTCCTGCGGGAATGAATACCCCATGTGGGAATATAAATTCATATAGGAGTATCAGTGGAACATTGATAACCTACCAGGATACTCCTACTGGGATTAGAATATAGAAGAATATATAATCCAGTCTAATTTTCCATGGGATGGAAAATGAACTGGAGTAGAAGAAGAAGAAGGAGGATCGAAGAAGACGACAATTATATAGTATAAAATAGGAAACAGTGGTGAATCATACCTATCATTGATGACTGTTTGCAACTCTTCTTTTGGTTTACAGAATGTTCAGACAATTTATCTGAATAAGCCATACTTTTTTACCAATTGTTAAGTTTAGCTTAGTGTAATTTCCTTATAATATCAGAAATTGGTTTAACATTTTGTTTACTAAAGACTATATACTTTGTTCTCCGATATTTTACTCCACACTTAATATATTGCATGATTTTTTCTTTTTATTTTTACTGAGCTTTAATTCAATATTTTTTTTTGATTAATAATACTACTCCTTATATAAGTTTGAGAGAGACAAGCTGTATATTATATTTATAGATATACTATCTAAATATCTGTATCTGTGTATTCTCTAGTTAGAGATATATTTTAGAAATACGTCAGTGAATGTTGACTTCTTATACATTGGTTGTTTTCATAAAAATTTTACTCTCTTACACTTACTGTTTAACAAATACTTTACCTTAAATAAATGATCAAGAGGTTATGTTCGTGATCACTTCTGGTATATTAACCCATTTTAGAACACGTGATCTTACAATATCAAAACCCGACAATATTTGTTATTAAGGTGTGTTCTAGTTTTACATAAATGGTCTGTAACATTATGTTCCGACATCATTAATATGAGCGCTGTTAACGTTTGATCTTTTATTATCACAGAGAAAGAATTGTTATAACTTTTTTAAGCTAAGGTATTTTTCATTTCTATATATTATATTTATAGATGTATCTATCTGTTTTCTATTTATAGATATATTTTGGAAATACATCAGTGAATGTCGACTTCTTTCATATTGATTGTTCTGACTAACAATTTCACTCGCTTACATTTACTATTTAGTATATGCTGTACCGTATACAAGTCATCATGACCTTATGAACGTGGTCCCTGATATTGCTTCTTCAGGCATAATCTACTTCCGTGCACGTGATCTGTCAAAATGTCCCGACAATAAGGAAAAAAAAAATATTAAAGTCATTATAATTCCTTCGAAATTTCAGTTTAGTAAAACACTGATCATTGGGTTTTTTTTGTGGTATTTCTTTTTCAAAAAAAATAAAGAAAAGGTATATATACTTGATTATTTTCTCCATCTATTTTTGGAGTAAATAATCAGCGTTTTCGTAATACATTATTTATACTTAGTTTCTTTGATCAAATATATAGCAACATATAAAGACTACAATCAACAAAACACAATGAAAATACCGAAATTTTTTTCAACTATGATATCGACGATATTACTATTTCAGAATTTAGCTTTATTCATAACAGCTCAACAAGACAACCAAACCCAAGTAGCAGTTTATTGGGGCCAAAATTTAATATCGGACAAAAATAAAGAAGATACTCAATCGACTCTTCTAGAGCTTTGTGAGTCGCAACCCGTAGATCTTGTCATTATTACGTTTCTTAGTGATTTTGAAAAACTTTTTCACCCAACGACAACGGCAAATAATACATTCACAGTTCTTGATTTTGATCAACTGGATAACCAAAAGGAAGATATATTTGAATCAATTAAAACATGCCAAAAGGAACATAATATTGAGATATTTATCAGCATTGGTGGTGAAGATGGAAACTACGGGTTCAACAATTCAGAACAAGCAGAAACGGCTGCGGTCAATTTTTGCAAGATTTTCAATAATGAAAACGTTAGAATCGATGGGTTAGATCTAGATATTGAAAAAATGGACAACTCAGGAAATACGCATTTTATAGACTTTGTGAATTCAGTTAGAGAAGGGTTTGATAATAATAAGGAACAGACGCAACAAAGCATATTGATAAGTGGTGCTCCTGAGTGTATGTTACCGAGTGACTACATGGATGAAATTCTCAAAAACGTGAGATTGGACTACTTGTTCATTCAATTTTACAATAATGAATGTAATGTGAACAACAAAAAGCAATTCAACTGGAGGGATTGGCAAAATGCATTGGATGCGCAATATTCCATCAATGAGCAATCCACAGTGTTTTTGGGATTGCCCGGGAGTCACGATGCTGCAGATGACGGATACGTTGGGGACTGGAAGTTGTTACAGGAAGTAATCATCGAAATACACAACGACACCAGATTTGGCGGTGTTTCTATATGGGAGTCCTCATTGGCAATTAATAATATTGTAAAGAATGGGAACGGTAAAAAAACAAACTATTTGAATTTTGTTAAAGATGTGCTTAATAATGTGGCAGGCGGGGCAACCAGTAGCTGGGCTACCGGAAAATTCGAGATACCATTCATGTTGTATTGGCTTCTGTTTTGTTATTTTTATTTTAATTTTTGAATAGACGATGACTCAGGAAGTTGTTGCAAACCAATTATTTATTTACATTCATTATGTGCTATTTATAGATACCAGCATGTTTTGACTACACTCAGAGGAAATGGGGGAAGAATATCACGTGACTATCACGTGACAAACTCTTGCTTTATTGAAGTAGATGCGTGCTGCGTGTGCCATACAAATAACTCTTATGAAATTTGGAGTTTTCCTACTTACGACCTTTTATTTTCACTTGTGACATGTCTACCACACAAAAAATAAAAATATGCGAGGTAGTCCGATGCACGTGCTTTGCACGTTTTCGCAAAATATTTGAGTTGAATCAGCGTAAATGCTAACAACCCAAATGTTTGGTTTGCAGGGGATGCCAAAGCAGAACCACATGATGTACATACACGCATATGGGGGCAACAAAAGACAAGGACGAAGCAGGATCGATCATCCATCACGGATAGCGGATGAGTAAATAGAATGCTAGTCATTTTGCTAGACGCTAACGGCTGATGAGCCAATCTGGTCACAATAGTCACTGTGAGTAACAACGTTTGTTGAAAAGACTAGGGATGATTGGATGCAAAAAGATTACCCGGGAAAACATGTTGCTTTTTCTTTTTAATTGTAGTGTGAAAAGAACAATTTTTTTTTGACTCTTTATTTACATTTCGCCAAAAAAAGCTACTCGTGGTTACCCGCAAGAGATATATTGTATGATTATGTTGGCTGATCAATTTTTACTTTTGGCAAAATAAAAATTTTCTGTTTCACGCACTTCTATCCTTCTTTTTCTGTTCACGAAATATTTTTTTTTAATTTCTTTTGCTCGCAAAATTGCGTTTTAAAAGTCAATGTACTAGCAAATATCGTCGCTTTCCCACATAAAAATTTATTGGGAATGTCTCTTATGTAATGCAAAATAGAGAAAAAATTTTTTTTTTTTTTAAAAAATTGTTTGTTTGTTTCTCACACTATTTACTTTTTTTTTATTGTTAGCATTTTTTTTTAATGCAGCTTCTTTGTTAATATAATTTTTTTTTTCTCATACAATTTTTGTTTTTCGAATCAATTTTTTTTCAATACATTTTTTTTTTTTTCCATACAATATTTTCCCTATTAAAATAGTAAGGCACATAACATTCAATTATCTCACATTACAATGCCCTGACTGAATCCGCCCCCATGGTCAGAAGAATCTCCATTCCCATTTTTCTATAAAATATTTGCTATTTCCCATTTGCTTTTCTTTCTATTGATTCTCTACTTCTTTTATGTTCTACTTTTTTTTGATCTTGCTTGATAATATATTACCCTTAATAACAGCAGAATTTTACAAATATATTATGTGTATTATTCAAATATAGCGCAAGTCTTTACAAATTTGGTTCCACTAACAAACAAGCTCACCCATACAACCTTTTCTTGCCTGCGTGAAATTCAGAATCTGAAGAAGAACACAATCTTCCAGTAGCACAATATAATTCGCTTTTCTAATTTCAATCATGGCCCTATTTTCAAGATCCTCAACCTCCTGTTCTTTCAAGTTCGCTAGGTTTGACGAAAAGAGAGACTACATGCTGCGTTGCAACTCCAGAAAATGCGTCGCCGATAAACGCTCTGCTGCAAATGGTGGTGCCAACTCGGCCGCTTCCAGTGTTACCAGTAGCTGTTCTGCTTCTTCCAATGGTCATCAAGTCACTTTTCAGTTGCCTTCTAGAAACATATAGCGTTGTTTGTTGAGTGCTAGCCTTTTTATTTTCTTCTCCTAATTGTACTATACTTAGATAACATGTATTTGCCACTGCTTCATTACCGTTGAATCAAATTCAAGTTAAACCCATTTGAAGATATGTGTTACATTTTCATCAGTCACGACCATCTAACGACCCCTACCATCTCTTTTATATATTCATTCTTTTACGCTTTTCTTGATTCTTTTCCTTATATACGCTGCGCCATATCATTTTCAGTGGTATCGCTATTGCTTGATTTGTACCACTATTTTTTTGTTGTTTCCGTATTTTATTTTTGAATCTTATTATTACTATTATTTGTCTTTATTTTGTATTAGTGTGCACAGAAAGACAAAGCAAGTGTCTCGAATGAATACAGTATAGTTATTTATATTGTTTTTGTCGAGTGTTCAAGTCACGCTTTTTAGCTATTGTAATTATAATTCAATAACTAACAACTTTTTGTTCTCTTTCGATATTGTTCTTAAGGTTGATGTATCTTAGATAAACAATATGAATCAGTTGATTTGTATATTATTATTTAATCATTCATGACCTAAAAAGTTTGAGCACGAAAACTTTAAATTAGAATATGCCATGATGCTACGAGGAAATAGGGATTTTCAGGTTCTCAATCAAATATTATAACACTTGCATAATATTGGTTATTATCAAAGAAAGAGTCATTTGATTATTTGCATTTTTATCTATTCGATTCTAAAAATAATCAGAGAGTAAAAAAAAGGGAAGTAGACGAAAAAGAAATTAAAACGCTGAATACAAATAAATGAATCTCAAACAAAGCAAAAAAACGAAAAAACATCATCAGTGTATTCAAAAATAATTTATTTATTTCTATTTTTACTTTGTTTATACAAACTTATCATATTTCTATTTTTGACATATTTCTCCCATAAGAAAAATCAGGTACCGAATAATTCTTGATTTTTTTTTTCTGTTTGCGATGATCTGTATGATGTAATATTTTTGTAAGGGAAAAAAAGACGGATTGTGATGCCAAAAATAGTTTGCCAAAAAATTATATCTTACGCTGCTCATGCATGTCGGTGCTCATAATCTAATGATTCTAATGGTTGTGCCAGAAATGTTAAAAACTTCCTTCAATTGTGTTTGATAAACAGAGTGTGAGTTTGAATAAATGATTTATTCAACAATTAACTCTAATTAATTTACTTGTTAGCTATCTATTCTATTTTATTTAACGATATTTACTCTAATTAATTTAGTTATTAGTTATTCATTATATTATAATGCTGATGCTATATTAATATGATTCGCAAAAAGTTTCTGTAAAGTTTCATTTTTAAAAATAATCGAATATTTATTAATTCACTAATATACATCGTCAACCATAATATTAAGGTAGTAATTGATACATACACATAAGAAAAACAAAATCACAAGAAAAAAATCATAAGAAATCAATAAAAAAAGAAAATACACTCACAAGGGAAAACATCATAAAAACCAGTTCACAAATTATCTATTATCTAACGGTAAAAACAGGCAATTTTCAAGTAATCCTCTGCTTTTTGCACAAATCTCCTTCAATCACATTTTTTATTCTTACTTCATCTTGTTCACGCTCTTCATCCACCTCCCTGGAATCATTATTACTCTTCAAAAATTTCTCAGAAGATGACTGCTGCTTTTCAGTTATCCCACCCCCATTGACAAACTTACTACCTCGAGCCGGATTTATAACTCCATTTGTATTACTTGCACGCCTGGTATGTTCCATAGACAACAAAGGCATACTGGGGCGGAATTTATGTATCGTTGGTAAATTCATTTTGAATTCATATGTGCCCTGTCTTCCCACGGTAAAATCCATTGGTTCATCATCATCTTCATGTTCATCATTATCTTGTTCATCATTCATTCCCTGTATTATGTCGTCTTCTTCTACCGGTTTTTGCGAACTACCTTCGGGATTTTCGAGATTTTTGTTGCTATCATTATGAGCAGCATAGTTACCACTCTTTGATTTCTTGCTGAAAAGCAAGCCATCATTGATGTTCTCACCACCTAAAAGCTCTGCTTTTCTAGTCAAACACCAATTTTCAATATCAAACACATCATGCTCGTCCTCGTTATCACCTTCATTATTACTTACTCTTTTCAAGCGAATCAAGTTAAGAAGATCATCAAGGCAATCTAAATATCCTTCATGTCTCAATAATGTGTTTTTCGAATTAGACAATCTGTAAAGAGAAGCAACTGAATTAGCTGCATTTTTAAACTCGCTGGACAACTGACATTCCAACTCCTGTAATTGTTTTTTCGATACCGGAGTAGATGGCGGTAAATTTGTAGATAGATTTGATAAATCCATAATTCTTTTTCTATTTTCTAGATAATCAATCTGTTTAGGGATATTACCAATATTCTAATATTATTATATTTTCTAATATATGCTATTCTCAAATAATATATCAATGGCGTAATCATACAGAGAGTGAAATAATCAATAAGGAATGAAAAATATCAATCTCTTTTTATTGTTTGACTCAAATATGAGAGAAGAGAATATATTTTGTACAGCAGTAAAAAAAGAGAGGGGGATCATCATAATTAATTGTTAAAAATTTTCTCAATTATTGAATAGTTAAAATGCACCCAAACACCTCTGAACCTATAACTACATATCACGTGCTAACAACCCTTGATTTGTCTCCGATCATTTCAATCTATCAATTGCATTATTACTTGAAATGTAAAGCATTTAATCATAACACATTTCTAGCGAAAAAATTACATTGTTTGAAAAAACTGAGATAGAGAACTGCAAATTAAATAATATGAAAAACAAAATACATAAAAAAATATTGGTCTTTTTTTTTTTAACAGATGACCTTCAATGTCTCTTTGAACCCTTTATCTTTTTTATCATTTTGAAGAATACCACTACCGGAAGGAATTTCAGGATCATCAAATTGCGTTTCTTTTCTGCGTCTTTGAATCATTTTATTATAAGATCCTGATTTCCATGGAAATTTCACATTCATATATAATTCATCAATTTCCTCCAATTTCAAATTTTTGGTCTCATAAACAAAAAAGAAAACAAAAAAGAATGCTGCCAAGTTACAACCGCCCCAGATGAAATAAACTTTTGCCCCAAGGTTAGCATTACCAGGACCAGAATCTACCAAGTACGGTGTACCATACGCAATAGCAAAATTCGAAAGCCAATTTGCACCGGTGGCAAGAGAGAAGCTCTTAGCTCTAATCTTCAATGGGAAAATCTCACCACAGACGACCCAAACTCCAGGCCCAAAAGATAATCCAAAAAACGCAATGAAGATACAAATAAACGCAATCATTACTTTGTTTGTTGTGTCATTGTTATCTTTACTTGCAACAGCGGTGATAGAGATAATGAAGTCTGATATACACATTCCCATTGATCCTATTAACAAGATCGGTCTTCTTCCAAAAATCTCAACACCAATGGCACCTGGGATTGTCATAGCACAATTAATGACGTTACAAACAATTGAAATCACAAACGAATTTTTGATACCTGCATTTTTGAAGAATGTCACACCGTAATAAAAGATAAAATTGATCCCTGTTAATTGTTGAAATACTTGAATGGTGATACCTGTGAAAAGTCTAGTCAACTGTTTGCCGTTAGTGCTGAAAACTGCACGGAAATCACCAAATATATGACTTTCATTGTCATCATTATGGCCCAATTCATTCTCATAGTCATAGTTTGCTTTGATCTCATCGTATTCTTCCATCACGCTTGCGTCGTCAGCGGGTAGCATTCTCAAGACTGATAAAGATTTCAATGCACGCTCTCTATCCAGTTTTGTGATGTAGAATCTTGGAGTCTCTGGTAAAAAACAAAAGCCAAGCCCGAGAACCAAAGCCCAGATGAATTGTACAGCAATTGGGATCCTGTAACTACCGGAATCATCTCTATTATGTGTAGCGTTGACAATAATGGTGGCCAAAACCAACCCAAAGGCAAAAGCAAACTGATACAAGGATACAATAAAGCCTCTGATTGCTCGAGGAACGGTCTCGGATTGGTATAACGGAATAACAGCAGCGATCACCCCGATCCCCATGCCTGCAAAGAATCTGCCGGCAACAAGTAGTGGAATAGCGGTCGCGCAAGTCTGTAGAATGATCCCAAAGTTAAAAATCAAAAGCGTGCCTATGATGACCGATAGTTTTCGGCCGAGGGTATCAGAGATGGGCGAGGTAATGATTGCGCCGACAAAGGTTCCAAGTGATAAAATGGAGACGACTAAAGCATTTTCTGTGGACGTGAAGGTGCCGGCATTGTTCGAGGGAAACCTCTGGAGAACGTAGTCCATAGCAAGGATACCCGAAATCGTGCCTGTGTCGTAGCCCATAAGCATGCCGCCAAAGGCGGAGAAGCAGCCGACGAATATGGAGAAGAAAGAAGAGCCGCCGGCGCCACTGGCGCTGCTGTGGAGCCAAGATCTTGCGACGGGCTTGCTGGTCTTTTCCGACATGATTTTGACGAAATGGAGGGATTAGGGTGTTCTTTTTTTAGCGCTGTTTTTTGGGAGAAGAAACCTCGGGAATGACGATGGAGATAGCCGAGAAGTTTGGTTTGCTAGTTGGATAGATGGAAAAGAAGCAAAGTGTAGCAGCTCGTTTGCACAGTGAAGTACAGCAAACAGGGAAGTAGTAATCGATTTTATCAATTTATTTCAGTTTTTTTTTTTTTCGAAGACTCCCCCAGCTACTTCTATTTTTATTACCTCCTGGCAATCATCGCAGCAGCCTTGTGCTGTCCATCTTGCAATAGATGTTGTTGTTAGCAGTTTTTCACTCATCGGTATTTACGAGAAATCGCTGCAACAATTTGTTTGCAACAAACTGTGTGGTGCCTGTCGAACAGATGTGCCACATAATTTCAAATGTACACACACTTCAAAATGAGAAACAGAAAAAAAGGATATCCATCTATCACTAAACGTCAGAAGCGCAGACTTACAGTAGGCGCTGAGTGCGCCCTTTATTGTACAAATTGCTCTTCCCGGGACCCTTGCCAGCGCAGGGGCTGGGCATGGCGCCCGCCGTCCAGCTCAGAGAAAGCGATCGACTTCCTGCGTGTGCGAGCTCGCTCGCACACGCACGTCAAAGGCCGGGACGTTGCGTACGTGCGCTCTAATTCACTGGCTGGGCCGTCCAGCAAAAAAGACCTGCCACTATCTGAGTACAACGACAAACAAAATGCATACATGCACTGCTATCGACCATAGCTTATTCTGGGTACAAAGGTGAGAAAGAAAGGAAGAGTAACGTCACCACTTGGCACATACAACAAAACCACCTGCAGAGACTCTCACACAAAATTTAAAGCATCTTCAGAATATGTCAGCGGCTAAACACTGAACAGAAAAGCGTAGAAGTAAGTGCCTTAACGATGGGCAGGAACTGGGGTCTCCCTTTGTCCCCAGAGAAGACGCAGATGTCACGCAGAAAATATAACCAAAAAAAACGAACACGAACGCCAACATAGACCTATGTGTTACGCTGGCCCTGAGATCGCGAGACAGCAGGAGCCGGAGCGTTTTGCAAATGGCTCAGAGAGAATGCTGCTGCAATTGACCTCTGAACTTACTGGGCTGTGGTGGTGTCCAGACCCACCTATGTCCGGATGCAGAGTACGATAGGATATGTAGTGTAGTCTCTCGCAGCTCTTTTCTCTCAGTTTTTTCGGCTCCGAATCCCCACCCAAAACGGGCTGCTGGTTCTGGCGCTGCAAGGAGCGTGCACAGCAGCCCTGTGCGCAGGACAGTTGGCCAATGAAATCTTTAGATTCTGTCTTTTTTCTTTCTTTCTCTCTCCCACTGTAGAAAGTGCTCGGTTCTCTTGCAAAACAATAAGCGCTACTGGCTTTGAGTGTTATTCCGACTTTTTTTTTCTCCATATACAGTTCGCTATCTTAGGAATATTGTGTGGTAGCCTGTTTTTTTTTCTTTTCTTTTCTTTTCTTTTCTTTTTTTTTTTTTTTTTTTTGTTGGCTGTTAGTGACTGTGCAATATCCAAATATATCAGATTAAATCCATAACTCTTTTTCTTTTTCTTTTCCTATCCATTTGGTCCTATTCCCCAGCCAGATCTCACATCATCAATCGAATATATACAATGCTTTTCAAATCTGCTACCCAAAGATTAGCTTCTTCCTCAGCTAACAACTACTCCAGAATCCTTGTCAGAAACATCACCACCAAACAACACGACGTCGTTGTCATTGGCGGTGGTCCAGGTGGCTACATTGCCGCCATCAAGGCTGCCCAACTCGGTTTCAACACCGCATGTGTCGAAAAAAGAGGCTCCCTTGGTGGTACCTGTCTTAACGTCGGTTGTATTCCATCCAAGTCTCTTTTGAACAACTCCCAGTTGTACCACCAAATCAAGACCGACAGTGCCAACAGAGGTATCATCGTGAAAGATGTGCAATTAGATGTCGCTGGTTTCCAAAAAGCCAAGGACACCGCCGTGAAGCAATTGACTGGCGGTATTGAAATGTTGTTCAAGAAAAACGGTGTCACCTACTACAAGGGTAACGGTTCCTTTATCGATGAACACAAGGTCATGGTCACCCCTATCGAAAAAGGTGTCGAGGAATCTGTCTTAGAAGCCAAGAACATCATTGTTGCCACTGGTTCCGAGGTCACTCCATTCCCAGGTATTGAAATCGATGAAAAACGTATTGTTTCTTCCACCGGTGTCTTATCCTTAAAGGAAATCCCAAAGAGACTTACTGTCATTGGCGGTGGTATCATTGGTTTAGAAATGGGTTCCGTCTACTCTAGATTAGGATCCGAAGTAACCGTTTTAGAATTCCAAAGCAGTATCGGTGGTGCTGGTATGGATGCCGAAGTCTCTAAATCCATTCAAAAAATCCTTAAAAAACAAGGTTTCAACTTCAACTTAGGTTCCAAGGTCCTTGGTGCTAAAACAGAAGGTGACGTTGTTAAGGTTGAATATGAAGATGTTAAAACCGGTGCTAAAGAAACCATCGAAACTGACATTTTACTTGTGGCTGTTGGTAGAAGACCATACATGGCCGGCCTTAAAGCCGAAGCTATTGGTTTAGAAGTTGACCCAAAGAAACGTGCTGTTATTAATAGTAACTTTGAAACTAAGTACCCACACATCCAAGCCATTGGTGATGTTACTTTTGGTCCAATGCTTGCTCACAAGGCCGAAGAAGAAGGTGTTGCTGCTGTTGAATACCTTAAGACCGGTTATGGTCACGTCAACTACAATGTCATTCCAGCTGTCATGTACACACACCCTGAAGTTGGTTGGGTTGGTAAGACTGAACAAGAATTGAAGGCTGAAGGTGTTAAATATAAGATTGGTAAATTCCCATTCATTGCTAACTCTAGAGCTAAGACCAACCAAGATTCCGAAGGTTTTGTTAAGATTATTATTGATGCTGAAACTGAAAGAATTTTAGGTGCTCACATTATCGGTCCTAACGCTGGTGAAATGATTGCTGAGGCAGGTTTGGCTTTAGAATACGGTGCCAGTGCTGAAGATGTTGCTAGAACTTGTCATGCCCATCCTACCTTATCGGAAGCTTTCAAAGAAGGTTGTATGGCTGCTTACGACAAGCCATTGAACTTCTAAGCTTTGTAGCCGTGCCATTATCTGTTAATTAAATATATACGAGTAATATTAGAATAAATAAATAAATTATCATTATCGAAATAAGAGATGACATACACACACATTCGCCTTGTGCTTGATTAATACAATTATCTAGGAATATATCCGTCTTTCAAATATATCATTCAACCAATAAAAGTTTCATCACTGCAATTCATATACGCATATACAACGAAGTCATTATCAAGACAATTTGGAGATTTTTGTAGTGATTATTGGTTATCTTTGTTTGATTGAATTAATTTCCTTTTCTATTTGATTAATTGATCTGATGATCAACCGCCACTGTATATAAGTAAAAAAAAAAAGAGCATTATTAGTAATCACTCTTTTTTTTTTTGGAGTATAATGTCTCATAATATTATTTATACTGCGACAATTCAAATAAATGGAAGATCCTTCATTCCATGCTGGAAAAATAAAATCAAGTTCTGATTAAACTGCCACTAATATTAAAATTTTGCAATTTGCCGGCGTGGCGAAATCGGTATCGCTTCCGAGTCCGGGTAACTGGATTTTTAGAAATAAGTTTTTGTTTCTGAAGTGCAACTTGCATACATCGGAGGATTGCGGGTTCGATTCCCGCCGTTGGCCTATTGTTAGTAATTTACTATACTGGTGTCATTTGTTTCAGCAAGACATCTTTTTTGACGCTGATATTAAAAACCCTCGATCTCTTGGTGGCCTGTGTGATAATAAGATTAATCTTTATCTTATTTTTTGAAATACTTGTGAAAAACTTTGAAAAAAACATAAAACCACACTACACGTGCGAGGTTCAAGTCTGACTTAACAAATCTATTTACATTTATTCAAATAAAATTTTGTAGAAGGAAATCTTTGATTTAAAATCTAGATATTGAACAGTTTACTTATTTGTTGCTTGCTTCTTCTCAAGATATTTGTATCTATTAATTCTTTTTGGATCTGATGTCTTAAGTGCCTTAATACATAGTCCCAAATCTTCAGTGACAGTTTTACCCTGTACACTGCACATGTCAAACTTGTTGACCAATACAAGTTCGATGGATGATTTGACCTTCAAGCACCACTTGTTGTCTATTCCGTTATTATCTTCTTTTTCCAACATGTTTAATTCATCTATATCTTCAATGTTTTTCATTAATAGTGCAACTATATCTTTTTGAGGGATATCTTTGATAAAAAAATCAGATGTAAAAAGCCAATTGAGGTATAGCCAGGCAGATTGGTCTTCCGGATCTGTGTAGATCGCATTTTGAAAATATGCGAGCTCTTTCTCAAGATAGTGGAGCTTAGATGTAAAAAGCCTTTTGATATCATCGTTTATGTCCTCACTGAAAAGCTTATCTTTGTTATTGAATATTTTCACTATCAAGTTTGTACGATTATGAAGAGCTGAATAGTTCGAAAAGTTTTTGTTTATCAATTTCGTAGTGTACTCAAATTCGGAGACCAGTAAGTCTATATCACCTATTTTCTCAATATTACTAATAATATATCTTCTGTATGCCCAACCATGGAAATTTCTTGAGTCAATACTCAAAATTTTTTCTGCAAGTTTTAACTCATGTCTGAACATGCCAACATTGACTGGATTTTGTTCCAAGCACCATTTTCGATGATTCCAAATACAGTAAGTCTTTGGTTTGAGCTGTAACTGCGCCATAGTAAATAATAACTCATTGTTCCAAAGGTTTCCGTCGCTTTCATAATCTGCAATTCTGGAAAGAATTATATCCTTCCTGTAATTCCAAACAGTGTAAAAGTCAGGATTGAGCTCGATGATCTGCATAGTTAGGCCGAAACTGTCGTCGGAGTAGTCTCTGAGAGATTTTTTTTGGAAAAATTCTATGAGAAGCTCCTTGTATGTTTTGATCTTGTTCTTGTCCTTTTCTAGTTTACGCCGTCTTAATTCGGCGTCATACTTTTGCCTTTTAATACCATGCTGTAATGAATGTCGTTACGGGTGTTAGTACTTGAATTTAGCAGTAAGCAGGCAGATTTGCTTGACGAAACTGAGAGACATACCATTCTTTTTTAATATTTTCGATTCACTATTTTCAATGTTGAAATCCTGAAGTCAAGTTCAGCTTGAAAAATTGCTTAGTAGTATGTATAATCGTTTTGTAAGACGAATATCTCTTTAGAAAAGTGCCCCCAAAACTCGCTCACACACGGCTTTTTGGAGAGTAGCACCTTTGAAATAAAAAAAATAGCATTTGTCGATATCCGCGCGCTAGGAAAAGAGAGTATCTCCTTTAATGAGGGGGACTGAGTCCCCAGCGGAAACAGCTCGCATGTGTAGGCTACCGACTCCCCAATAAAAATTTGTAGGCTGTCTAATTTTACACCACTTTTCCCCTCCGCAGCATCCACCCCGCCGGTAGCCCAAAAATATACTTAAATTTTCAAAAAGGTCTGTAGGGGTACTTTCGAATACTCAAGTCAGCCCTGCGTAGTTTATTCAACCATTAATTTGAATTAACTTACTGAACAAAAAGATTGTTGTGTCAATGGCTTTTGAAGAACCATTCTTCAAAAAAAGAGACCACTTCACTCATCACACTGACCTACACTAAGGAGATCCTATGATCGTTTTGCATCGTTTGACTGCCCACTTCACCTGGGCCACCCTAGGTCCCAGCCTAGATTGGGTTTCCTGAGCGCCCAAGACTTGTTGGCTGATCCGCCTGTCACGTCATCTCTAGCCAGTGCGTAACCAGATTTTCCGTTCGACATTCTTTTTCTTTTTCTTTTTTGCGGTTGTCGGCAAAATCACTGAGCGAGGAACAAAAAAAAAATTACAACAAAAAAAAAAGTAAAAAAGTAATTTTGAATATTCGGACTCTTCTTCTTTACTAATTAGTTGCTTGTGTTTGACTACTTTTGCTCATCAATCAACAATTGTTAATTCCTCTAACAAAGTATCGTCAATCTTATACATATTAAAATGCCATTTTCAAAAATTGACCACGAAGCCATCAACACTATTCGTTGTTTATCCGTAAGTAATATTGCAAGAATGGTTTGGATGTCTGTTGTGTGATCCGATAGCCCTGAATGTCCATACATACTACTACAACAATTCTAGAAAACTACAAAAAGCACTGCCAGGATCTTTTCCGGCTCAACTTATCCACACTTAACTGTTTTATTGTTTGCTTTTTCTTTACCCTTGATTCCCTTGGGCTTTTCCATTTTTCTCTCCTCGTTGTTTGCCTTTAAAGGTCACCCTTAATTTTTTTTCTTGCTTAAAAATGCGGGCGTCCATTATTTTGCTAACCAAGATAGTATTGGGTCACGTTTTCGAGTATGACTCAAATTGGATATACCCAACAGTGCCAGAATATTCACCACAGACATGACAGTCTTCCATTCTTTTTTTTTTTTGCCTAAAGCTTTTCTTTTAACGTTTCAATGCTAACTGTTTTCTCTTTTTAGATTGACCAAGTTGCTGCTGCCAACGCTGGCCACCCAGGTGCCCCAATGGGCTTGGCCCAAGTTGCTCACATTATCTTCAAGAACATGAAGCACAATCCAAAGTCTCCACACTGGTTGAACAAAGATAGATTTGTTCTTTCGAACGGTCACTCCGTCGCTTTGCTCTACTCCATGTTGCATTTGTACGGTTACGACTTCTCCTTGGATGACTTGAAGCATTTCAGACAATTGCACTCCAAGACCCCAGGCCATCCAGAAGCTGGTCTCCCAGGTATTGACGTCACTACCGGTCCGTTGGGTCAAGGTATCTGTAACGCTATTGGTATGGCTCTTGCTCAAGAACATATTGCTGCCAGATTTAACAAGCCAGGTTTTGACATTTCCGATAACTATACCTATTGTATTTTGGGTGATGGTTGTATGATGGAAGGTGTTACTGCTGAAGCTTGCTCTTTGGCTGGTCACTTACAATTGAAGAAGTTGATTGCTTTTTACGATGATAACCATATTTCCATTGATGGTTCTACTGATGTTGCGTTCACTGAAGATGTCAACAAGAGATTTGAATCTTACGGCTGGGAAGTCAAGTGGATTAAGGACGGTATGAATGACTTGGACGGTATTAATAATGCTATTCAAGAAGCCAAGAAATCTGATAAGCCAACATTGATTAGAGTCACTACTATTATTGGTTACGGTTCCGTTTTGCAAGGTACCGCAAAAGTTCATGGTGCTCCATTGAAGCCTGATGATATTCTTCAGTTCAAAAAGAAAATTGGTGTTGATCCATACAAGACTTTTGATGTTCCACAAGATGTCTATGATTACTACGGTAAATTGGCCTCTGCCAGTGCTAAGGAAGAGGCTAGCTGGAACAAATTGGTTGATTCTTATATTTCTACATTCCCAGAATTGGGTGCTGAATTAAAGAGAAGAATCAATGGTGAATATCCAGAGGGTTGGGAAAAACTTTTGCCAACTTTTTCCGTAGAAGATAAACCAGTAGCTTCCAGAAAGTTAAGTGAACAAGTTTTGACTGCCTTATATGACCACCTTCCAGAATTAATTGGTGGTTCTGCTGATTTGACCGGTTCTAACTTAACCAGAGCTACTGATGCCATTGACTTCCAACCTCCAATGTCTGCATTAGGTGACTACTCTGGTAGATACATCAGATATGGTGTTAGAGAACATGGTATGGCTGCTATTTCCAATGGTATTGCTGCTTACGGTTACAACTTTGTTCCATTTGCTGCGACATTCTTAAACTTCGTTTCTTATGCTGCAGGTGCCGTTAGATTATCTTCTTTATCTCGCCATCATGTTATTTACGTTGCCACCCATGACTCCATTGGTTTAGGTGAAGATGGCCCAACTCATCAACCAATCGAAACTTTGGTTCACTTCAGATCTATTCCAAACACCAGTGTCTGGAGACCAGCTGACGGTAACGAAACCTCTGCTGCTTATTTAGTCGCCATGAAGAACAAGAAAACACCTTCCATTCTTGCTTTATCTAGACAAAATTTGCCTCAATTAGAAGGTTCTAGTATTGAAAAGGCAGCTAAGGGTGGTTATGTTGTATACAATGGCGCCAAAGGTGAAAAGGCTGATGTTGCTATTGTCTCCACTGGTTCCGAAGTTTCCATTTCTGTTGATGCTGCTAAGTTATTAGGTGAGCAAGGCTTGAAGGTCAATGTTATTTCCTTACCAGACTGGCATACTTTTGATCAACAAGATCAGTCTTACAGATTAAGCGTCTTTCCAAATGGTGTTCCAGTATTGTCTTTCGAAGTCTTAACCACTTCTGGCTGGAGTAAATATTCTCACGAACACTTTGGTTTAGATACTTTTGGTTACTCTGGTAAGGGTCCAGAAATTTATAAGTTTTTGGAATTCACTCCAGAAGGTGTTTCTACCAGGGCCAAAAAAGTTGCTGACTACTACAAATCTGTTGATGTTAAGTCTCCATTGAGCAAGGCTTTATAAGTTTAACAATGTTTGTTTGCTATTATTTATTATTTTCCCTTTTATTCATATATATTCTTGATACGTATTAACTAGAAATTCTTGGTAAAATATAACTATTCAAATTTTTTAAATGAATTGATGGCTAGTTCTCTCAGCTGTTACTATACTACATGTCGATGATTATGATCTCTTACTTGAAACTTGATATTTATGGTGCGATTAATGCTGGTTATGTGCACCGTTTCTTCATATTTATTTTCCTGCAGTTAAGAAGTATTTCGCCCGCCAGAAAATGGCAAGAGTAAAATGCTATAAAACAACAATCACTGGCGTGTATTTGGTAGCATATGATTATTGTTATTATCAGATTTAACACAAACGTCTTCGAAATTGATACAAAATTGAAAACAATAAAAATATTGTTAGATCAGAAAACATACAGGTGCAATGGCAGGTAACAAGAAGTTTAAAAGTTTCAGAGATTTAAGAGAAGGCAATAGTAGTGATGAGGAAGATGAAAAGAATCTCTTTACTGGTGGCGAAAAATCAGGTTTAGAAGTTGAAAAACCACCAAAAGATAACGTTAGCGGTTGGGTTCAAGATCTTTTACGTCGTGCTGAAAAAGCCGGTGCCAAAGAAAAACCAGGTAAATCTTCACCAGCTCCACTTAAGTTTAGAGGCGTTGGTCATAAACTTGGCACAGAAAGTGAACCATCTCAAGCAATTGAAGGTGAACAAGTAAATGAAGCTGCTACTGAAGCAGTTAGAACTTTCACTTTCTGGAAAGAAGGATTTTCTATTGGAACAGCTAAACCAAATGGTGAAACTGAGGAAGAGGGCGAATTGTACAGATATGATGATCCAGCCAATGAACAATACATGAGAGACATTGACCAAGGTGCAGCCCCACGTTCCTTATTCAAGGTTCTCCCTGGTCAAGAAGTGAAATTGTTAGTCAAAAATAATAGAAATCAAAGTTACACTCCGGGTACGGGTACGGTTAAGAGAACCACATTCTCTGGTAAAGGTACGCGTTTAGGTTCTCCCGTCCCTGGTGAAATCGAAACCACCTCAGAAGAGAACATTTTTAAAGATACTATAAGCAGTGACAAAGGTAAGAACAAAATTATAAATAATGTACCAGCTGAAAAAGAAAATGAGACTACTATTCAAATTAGAATGGCTGACGGTAGAAAGTTGAAAGTTATTGTCAATAAAGATGGTCCGGTGCAGCAACTTTTCGATTTCGTTGATAGCGTCATCGATGATACCAGAGAATACTATTTGTCCCTAAGTTATCCAGTTGAGCCAATCAATAGTAGGGACATATCTATACAGAATGCCAAACTTTCCCATTCTGTGGTTGTCCAAAGATGGAATATGTGAGATCTTTAGTTATTATCTGTTGCAATTATTGTGAAATATAAAATGTCTTTCTTTTTTCATTTGTAGTCAGTAAGTAGTATTAGTATTATTCGCGCGCTTAGTGAAAATATTTCTAACTTTTTTTTTTCCTTTTTTTTTTTTCTTTGTTCGGTATCAATGAAATTTCACTACCTGTAAACTGAATTGAGAACTCGTTAACCTTTAAAAGGAGATGACCGAATTGATGATAGGATTAAATGGGCATCATAACGGATTAATAGACATTAGAATAGAGCTAAGAAACAGTGTGGTTCCTATGAACAAATACATTAAATTAATTGCTATTTTTTGAAAGAAACGTACGGTGAAAAAGAACCCTATAAAAAGATAATTGATTCAGATAATATAATAGTCAAAACATGATATAATTAGTTAAATTATCACCAAAATTTAACATGAAGACAAAAACACTGCTAATACTGAGTTTTGTGCTACTAAATAGAGTGCCCTGTGTGAGTAGGGAATTATACAGGCTAAAATTTTGTCGAAGCTTTAAAACGACGTCTTTCATAAGTAGGCGTTATGACGATTATATACGATCAAGTATCACAGAATATAATAAGCTGATCGACACACATTACAACAAAAAATCGCATTTTTTGCTGTTATTCAAATACTTAAATGGGTCTACTTGTCATGATATAATAAATAATGAATATAATTACCAAGAAAATTTCCAAAAAATACCGAGGATTGGCTCTTTGGTAGAAATACGACACAATGACAATAGAAAAGTAGATTTGGGTATTGTGATACGAGAATCCCAGGGTTTATTTAAAAGTTCGTACACAACCTTTCAAATGCTTACGTTGAATGGAGAAATCCTAGATTTCAAGGCAAAAGATATCACGTTTCACTTGTACAAATTAATTGATAGAAATAAGGTATTGGAAATGGAAAATCATGATATTATAAAGAACCTCATACTATACTTTGCGAAAAGTGCCATACGTTTATCTGAAATTTTAGTATCTGAAAAAATGTTAGATGATGCAGCGTTTCTGAAAATTTCAAGATCAAATTCAATTAGCTGGACAAGTATTAATAATTACTTACAGAGAATTCCTTTGTTCAACAATTTCGATCTTTATCCTAACAAATCATCGTTAGTGGAGCAAAATGACTTAAATAGATTAACCAGGTATTTAGCGGTCCACCTAATATTTACTAATGATTGTTCAAGATACATGCTTGGCAAGAATGAAGGTAACTTTATGAAGGCTTCATACACACAACAGTATTCCCAACTTATACCAGATGTTTCAGTATTTACGAATTCCACATATAACTCTATTCTTATCAAGCGTTTTTTGAATACCACACAATCAGAATTAGGAAAATTTAATCAAGAAATAAAGGATATTATTCAAAGTGATATAATTTCCACAGAGAATAAATTTTATAAATGGCTCAATAATTCAGTTTTTATAACAAAGGAGGAAATTCAGCACTACGAAATTATGGTGAACTCTTTAAAATATTACATAATTTATCCACATGAAAGAATTCATAAAAAGCTTGAGATAATATTTAAAGATCTATATAATGAATCTTTAGCACCAGAACTACAGTTTCTTAAAAACGATATTTCTGTAGACATGGTTAATAAATTTTTAGTTTATCTCAATGTTTATAAAAATAACACTGATATCTTCCTTTCCAATAACATATTAAGTACCAAATCGTGGAAAAAATCATCTGAAACTTCTATAAGTTCAGTTTCTCAGTTGCTCAATTCTTCAAATGTGATAAATACCGATTTAACGTTTCTGAAAAGTTTTAATTTTTTTGACCATTTTGACTTACAACATGATAATTTTGCGCATATTAGATATGTTAGGAGTCTGCCCGTTTTTATGTTAGATGATCAATTGGCTGTGTCTATGATGTCCAAAGATGAAAGAAATATTACTGTTAATATACATATTCCTGATATAGGTTCTTTTATTTGTCCAGGATCATCAATTACAGGTAATTTGATATTGAACGGAAAAGATTTGAACTTGTATAATGGTAAGTTATCTTATTTGCCTGACAGCATAAAAGAAAATTTTAAATTTCAACAAAGAGAATCTAAGGGTATAAATTGTTTTACATTATCGTTCAATTATGATCCCTGGAAAAGCGGTGATCAATTTGATTATGAGAAACTAGAAATTGATTGCAAGTTAGAATTTGTTACCAATGTAAAAAGAATTGACCTGAAACGTTTATCTGATGTTTTAGATAACAAATTGGAATTTCTTGGAATTTTTGATAGTAGAGAAGATCCAGAAAGGCTACGTAAGTTAGAGAAGGAAGAAATCAGACAAATTTACAATATTTGCAAAAGAAGAAGCTATTTTAGAAATTCTGATGATGCTTTAGAATGTGAAGATATGAATGAAAAAGAGAAACCTATTCTTAAGGTTGAAATCAACGAATCGAGTGACGATACAAATTATATGTATTCTGTTCCTTTTAAAGACTTTAACGATAAATGCCTATTTTTTTTAAAAGAGCTTAGATTAGTTGCCGATGAGCTATCTGCCAACTTTGCTATTAGACACCAAATACCAATTTATCATCACTCACAAAGATTATTAAATGTTGAAAACAACAAGAACGAGTATGTCGAGGTCATGCCTGATAATTATTTGTTGCCAACATTCAAAGCATATAATTATAATCATTTTGTGTTTGGTAAAGTTGGAGGAAATGTTGTTCCGACAGCATATATTTGTGGTTTAAATTTTCTAGATGCTCCAAAAATCAACTTCGATCCAAGTAAAGAATTATCGGAGAATTGGGCTAATATCAAGCTAGGTTTGAAGGTTGGTACAGTTAAAATGAGCACCCCTTTTGAAAGTATTGAGAATTTATTTAATCAATGGCAGCTTTTAAGCTACTTGCATAATTATGGTAAGGGTAACATATCTAAATCAAGACGATATAATAAGACTAAGATAGATACCATTTTGAAAACTAAAGGATATAGATTGCTACGTGACCACGAGTTGGCATACAATTATCATAAATTTATTGAGCCTAGAGAGAAAGTTTTGGATTATTTGAACGTCAGAATAAATAATTATTGGATGTTGAAATACACTGAAGAGCAGCTTTATTTCATCGACAAAAATTTGCTTATGTTGAAATGTGTGGTTGTTGAAAGCGCCAAATATCCAGAACTGGCAACAGCGTATTGTCTAGATCTTGGAATTTATGCCATGATTGAGTTGAACATTCCTAAAGATGGAGATCCCGATGAGCTTATTATTGGAGATCAAATCATTTGCTCTAAGATCAAATATGTGAATCCGGTGGAGGGTCGGATAGTCTTGTCCATATAATAGTATCTATTTGATAAATAGAACATGTGGCCATACAATAACATACATTATGTATTGATTATATGAATAATTAATTACCTAAGATTTAAATGAATATACTAAATACGACTCGAGAAAGGACGTTTGAAATCGAAACTCCGTAAAGAAATCTAGTTTCTTTTTTCTTTTCTTTTTTTTTTTTTTTTTTATTTTGTGGGGAAGACGACATCGGCTCTTTCAACGTAGTAAATTTTGTTAGCTTCAAACATTTTTTTTTTCTTTCTCTCCATCAATCCTAGTTTCTGTCGGTGGCCAAAAATGAAAATCAAGAATCCCGATCAATTTGCAAGAAGAAAAAAAAGCATGTATCGCTTCTCCAATCCAATTCTTTGTCGGGATGAATACCTTTATCTAATTTGTTGACTAACAGCAGTATTATTTGTTTGATGGATATTAGTTAATGAATAAAACTTTGGAAATATTGGTCTGTAATAAAAAACTTTGAGCTGTGCTTTATCATTATTATTATTGGAAAATACGATATACTAAACAAAGATGTCCAGTGAAGAACAAGAACCTATTGAACCCCCACAAAAACCTGGAAACTACCAAGCAAGGACATCTACCAAATGGAATACTACTCCAGCTAATAATACGCTCAGCGAGTATACCGCCATGGGTGGTTTTGAAATGAAGAAGGTTGGATCATGTATGGAAGATGAAGTTCATAAGGCTATCTCTCCTTTCGAGATCTCTCCAGGGCAACTTTATTCAACGGCGAGCGGAAGAATGTTCCACGCCGGTAAAATGTTTATCTGTCTTTGTGGATTACCTGGCCGTGGTAAAACCCATTTGTCTGTATCATTAACCAGATATTTGCGTTGGCTTGGTGTCACCACCCAAGTGTTCCACTTCGATGATTTCAGAAGAGAGTATCTTAAAACTAATGGTATCAAACCTGAATTTTTTTCCCAAAAGCCGGATGATACCGTTATTAAGCATATGAAGGAAGAAATGTTGAATAAGTGTATGGAATCTATTGAATATTTACTTAGTGATGATAAAATTCAAGTCGCCATTTATGATGCTATCAATGGTCTTGTTCAAAACAGAAAAGAATTAAAAGAAAGATTTAACAGAATTAATGTTAATGTTGTATTTATAGAATCTCTAATTGAAGATGACACTCTCCTTTTGAAAAACAGTTTAAGAGACGCTATCAAGTCCCCTGACTATGAAGGATGGGATAGCGAGTTAGCTAGAACAGATTTTGAAAGAAGAATAAAAGAAGCTTCTAGTTCGTATGAAACCATTAATGAGTATGGGAATGAACAAGAAATTTTAAGCTATATTAAATTTATAAACTTTGGTGAACGAGTCATTTCCAATAAATTAGAATATGGGTATTTGATAAACAGAATAACATTTTTTCTTTTGAATTCCAGAATTAAAAAGGGTTCGATTTTTTTTGCTCGATGTGGCGATAACCAAACCAAATTATCATATAAAGAAGACCCGCCTTTGAGTGATGCAGGCAAATTACATTCAGCGAAACTAGAAAGAACATTGACTAAATATTTAACAGAAGAAAAAGGTATCCCGTTGAAGGAAATCAATAATAACTTATTACTTTGGACATCTACAAGAAGAAGAACAGTGGAAACAGCTGACTTTTTTGCGAAGAGATATAATTTATCCATATTACAAAGATCTGAATTGACACAGTTGATCCCAGGTCATGTCGAAGGTTTGAAAAGTGATGAAGAAATTTACGAAAAATTCCCGATAGAGTACGAAAAGTTTATCAAAGATCCATACCATGTCAGATTTCCCAGAGGCGAAAGTTACCATGATTTAGCAGTTAGATTAGAGCCATTGATTTTGGAGATGGAAAGAAGCACCAAAAGTGTATTAATTATAGGACATGAATCTGTGTTGAGGGTATTGTATGGGTATTTGTTGAACACGGGTATCAATGCTATTCCACTTTTGAAGTTCCCATCTAATGAAATAGTGGAAGTTCGTTACAATTCATATGCAAACAGTGCTAAAAGAATTCCTATAATATAGTAGCTGATGCATTTATTTGAAATAGAAGTATTTGTATACGATGTGTAGTGTCTCATTTTTTCTTAATTCTTTCTCTCTATCCTTTTCTCTGTTGTATGTAACTTATCAAATAAATATTCAATTCTAGCATATTCAGTTTCTATTTGTAATCTTATAATCTTGAATTAACCAGCTTAAGGCTAATGGATGCACACTATGAACAGCATCTATCTTTATTTTCTTTTTATCAGCCTCCACATTTTCAAGTTGATCAAATTCAGAAGTATCTTCTTTATGATGTAACACCTGTTCAATGTTATTATACCGAGTTTCACATATTGTGTTCGTAAAATCGATTTGCGTTTCAGCATCAACAAATCTTTCAATCTTTCCGTTTCTTAGATGCATAAAGTGTGTAGGAAAACTCAAACTTGCCAAACCATCAAGAATATGTGTAGCATAAACCACAGAACAATCTCTAGTTTCAGTTTCATTCTTTATCCAATTCAATAATCTAAGTCTAACAAGAACATCTAAATCAACAGTGACTTCGTCAAGAAATAAGAATTTCCAATAATTGTAAACCTTAATCAATAATTGAACTCTTCGTCTTTGTCCATCTGAGATTTCATTCATGTTCCAGGATAAATCAATATCCAAAATTTTTATAAGATTATCTCTTCGCTCTGGGAACTGGTCCACCCCAACAGAGGATATTAAAGTAGACACCGGCATGTCTCTTCTAATAACAGAGTTTAAGATCCAGTCAGTTCCAACAAAAGCAATATCATTGTTATTTTGGTTATTGAAAGGGTCAATATCATCACTTAATTTGATCATTGATTTTGCTGGAGACAATTTATGACCTGATAAAAACTTGAGCAATGTAGATTTACCTGCCCCATTTGGGCCCACAATAATGGTTCTGGAACCTGAAGGTACCGAAAAACTGATGTCGTCAAGACTTAGTTTTTGATTTTTTGGGTAGCTATACGAGAGATTTGATACTATTATTGATGCAGACATGGTGATATATTTGCTTCCCTGCAAAATGTAGTATTAACGTACCTTTTCGATTTTTATTCTATCGGAAATTGTTCTTGGATTTATATGAAGTTGTTGGTTGCTTTCAGCTAATGAATTTAATTAACAATTTCGGATTTTAATTGCACTTTTTTTTTTTTTGTTGTCTTCGTATAAATTTTATGCATGTTAGGATAGTGTTGCTGAGAAAAAAAGAAAGTCTGTTAAGTGTTTAGTCTATGAATAGATGATTCATTTTTGACTATTCGAAGAATTATCAATTTGAAAATGCTAATGATAAAAAATTTAATTTGAATCTACAGTAAATCTTTAAATTGTGTAATCAAAAATAAATTAATGAGAATATTAATTATGTATGTATTATAATAGATAAAATATAAGTAAAGAAGTGTCTATAAAAAGCAGTAAAACAAACAAAAAAACAAGTACATTTTCATACTTCTTTTTTTTTTTTTTGCAGAACCAGTTTATATTTCATGATCTAGAATCATACAACTGATCCAAAAAAACAGAGGCAATTAAGTGGATTTTAAGATATATTTTGTCATCTTGCAAGATATCAGACAAGTTTCGAAGTTGAATAGACTGATTTTTAATGTATTTTGAAAGATCAGGTGACGACTGTATTGCGGCAAGTATTGTCGAATCACCTTCTATATTACTTGACTCACTAGCTGTCGGAGAATGATTATTTATATCTGAATTTGTAGTGGTTGTAGATGAAGAGGGATTTGCTGCAGAGGGAGATCTGGAAGGCGTAGTTGGCGATTCTTTGTTTGTATCTGAAACTGATGATAAGGATGACATTGATGGCAGCGTGATGCTTTGAAATTCATTCATCATAGAGATCGTAGGAGAAACAAATGCCGGATTTACATTTGATGTATTTTCTGAAGCTGATACTGTGCTTGTGGGGTGTGAGGCCGGGTGGTCATTTTCAAGAAGTATTTGTGCCTTCTTTAAAAACTTAATCAAGAGACGAAAAAAATCATTAATTTTGTCCAAATTCAGCATTAGCAAGTTTTGATTGTCACTGGTTATTATCAACGAAAACTTGCGCACTTTACCCCGGGCCATTGAATCTTTTATAGTGAACACTCTTGAGACAGAGTACATCAAATTTGAATCACCAAAAAATGAGATCTTACTGATGCTTTCTTCACTCAACGAACGCACCACTATCGCCTTGAGTTTCTCATTGATTATCGGAGAGTTGTAGTACTTAGAGGATACATATCTTGAGTCCTTAGTAAGCAAATAGTTCGCGCTGAACGTCGGCGTATCGGAAGACGCTTCGCTATCAGGAAGGACAAGCCTGCACGATTGGCACGACTGGGTGTTGTTTATCAAGTCTTGGTAAATTTCTGCCTTGTGTTTTCTGGAATTCAAAAGACTTGTGGGCCCATGGGTTTCGCAGAAATGCGTGAGAGTGAAGAAATAGTTGACCATCGGCTGTGGCTCTTCTAGTATGCTAGGCTATTGTGATGATATGGAGGAGGAGCCAACAAGAGGGGAGTGACACACTGTGGTTGCGCAGAAATGTCGGTGTACCTGTAAAATATTCGAGAAACAATGTTGAGAGAGACGGCAACAGTGGCAACAGGTCGTATATTTCGTGACTTAAGAGTCTGATTGGTGCTATATACTTGATGCTATCAAGCTCGTGATCTCTCTCGAGGAGCCGTTGTATGTGCAGCTATTTCACCAATCCGTTTCGCCTGTTTCGTTCTCCGCAAAATAAAAAGAAATATTTTGGTAAGCTAGAGAAACAGTGTTTGAAGGAGAGAAAAGTGCAAATAACATATGTCACGTGGCCAAAGGCTTTTCCAGGGCTCGTATTCTTAACGTTTTTCTTCTAATAATTGTTCATGTGACATCAATGTGCAGTGGTGTACCAGTATGCATACTTATGCATTTTCCTGCCGTAGACTGACTCCATTCAATCAGCCAATAGGAAACAGTTGTTTTCTAACTAACATGCCACCGTTATTCTTGTTTCATTGGATACTTTTTTTTTTTTTTTTCTTCTTTCTTTCGCATCGCTACATATAAACCAAGATTACAATTATACCCGCACGCGCGCACCAAATCTGCATTCTCAGCATATTAATTAGTTGATGCTAGTTCTCATAACAGCATTTTTTTTCCTACAGTGCTGAACACTAAAAGAACCAGAAAGAGAAGAAGAAAAAAATTTTCTCCCTTTTGCCTGCTATATTTTGTTATTGTGCTCGAGGACATGAAATAAAGAAGAGAATAGACAACAAAAAAAAAAGTAAGAAAGAGAAAATATTACTTTAAAGAAATATTTAGTTCTTTTACCAATCTTGTGTATATTTTGCCTCAGTATTTCACATAGCAAACCACTATACTCCACAACCGAATATTAAATTCATAATAACCAGCAGCAATGTTCAGACAAATCATCAAATCTTCTCCAATCGCTAGAACCTCTTTCTTGACTCGTCAATCCTTGAAGCCGGCTGCCTTCTGCGCTGCTCCAAGATTGAACTTGGTTAGAAAATACAGCTCCCACCACGAAGAGACCTACGAAGAATTCACCACCAGATTTGAAAAGGAGTTTGAAGATGCCTACGATTTGTTTGAAGTCCAAAGAGTCTTGAACAACGCCTTTTCCTATGATTTGGTTCCATCTCCATCCGTCATTGAAAAGGCTTTGTTGGCCTGTAGAAGAGTCAACGACTATGCCACCGCTGTCAGAGTCTTTGAAGGTTTGAAGGTCAAGGTTGAGAACCAAGAACAATATCAAGCTTACTTGGATGAGTTGAAGCCAATCAGAGAAGAATTAGGTGTTGACTTGAAGGAAGACTTATTTCCACAATCCGCTTAAATCATATCGAATTCTTTCCCTTTGACAGCAAAATAATTTACTGAGATACAAGAATAATCAATGAAGACATAAAATAACGCAAGTTGATCCGAGAAATTAGATTTTCTTATCGTATTTGAAAGAAAAAAAGACATTCTTTGCAAATTAGACGTGAATGAAAGATTTTATCGAGAATATTGATCTATTTGGCCAATAAAAATATAAAAAAAACCCCTTTCCTTATATCAGGCACGTCGAATATTCCATAATCCCCAAGAAAAATGAGAAGAGAAAAAAAAATAAAAAATATACATTTAATTCCTTAAAACCTTTTATACACCAAAACATTTCAGAATACGATCTGCCTACGAGTCGCAGACGGTAATACTCATTTATATTAGCCTATTGTCATCTTTTATTTTATAAAAAAAGATTATTCATCTTTAAATTTATAAAAAAATATCATTTATCTTTAATTTATAAAAAAAGAACACTTACTTTTTACAGAAAAAAAGAGACCAATACACAACTTCGAAAAAGTTAAAAAAAAATGACAGGTCATGGCCAACCAATGTGGGCTACGATTAATTGTAGATATATCGCTGGAAAGGCAGACACTAATTACATCAATTTTTTTATTGATTTGTTGGACATTTGCAAGCAACTGTCTGTAATTTGTAGTTAAATTCTTCAAACTATTCGGTCCACTTGTGGCATCTTCATATATATATATATATCCCGGTCTTCTTCCTTTCCTTCCTGGCGCGTCCTTACCTCATTAAACCTTGAAATACACTGACCCTTTTTTTTAAACTTTACTGCGCAGCTATAGAGAGCCTTCTGCGGAGTATCCTGGTCGGATGTTCTTATTCTTTTACTTGGTGATCTGAGAGACATAATGTAAAATTGGATCAGCGTAGTATTAGTGAGTATAATATCTGTTAAAGAGTGTAGACTTGTTTTGAGTACAATAAGTTAGCGCCAAACACAGAGGTAAATCCAAAATTTGTTGTCTTATTTATTGGATATCGTCTAGAGTGACCAGACAAAGAAAAAATAGATCTGTATCAAACTGGAAATTTCCTAGTTTGAAGTAGTCATTCATAAGTACTCATATATGACAAAATTTAGTAAAGATGTGGTCAACTGTAGATCCTGTGGCCTTATCCAGGTTGCTTAGCTTTGGTTTTAAGTATTTCGACTCGAATTATTGTATATATCGCAATCCGAAGTAATATATTGATAAATCTCGGGCAATAGATACTAGTTTTTCAATTACGTGTAGAGTATAGGTGGACGCTAATTATTGTTGTCGGCCTATTTGTTGGCACACAGCGTCTTTTTGCAGTTGAACGGTGAACGTATTTGCGACCCAACGCAGCCTCGAGCAGCGATTATTCATAGGTATAAGTCATAACAAATACAGTTTGGGCTCCATTAAGCTTGAATTCGTATAAATCTACAAAATCCCACATCTCAAAAACTTCGCTATTATCAAGCAAGTAACAGAAATCTCTCCAAGCAAAAGACACTCGGCAGACACCGTGGTGCACATGATAATACTGATAAGCTTATCTGCTGGAAATCCTGTGGCCCACAATTTTTTTTCTTCTTTGGTTTTTCTGTTAGTTGACAGCCTGTGCAAGAAAAAAAGAAAATAAAAGCAAAAAAAAAGCTGCGCAGGGAGGCAAGACAAAGAAAAGGTGCAACTGCTCATCGGTGGGGCTCCCACAACCAGTCATAACAGGCCGCCTGTCAGCTGGCAGCCCAGGCTGCCAGTCTGACAGGCAGGTGTCACATGAGGAGAGGTTGACACATTATGGCCCATGCACCTCCACTCGTCAGCCCAGAACTCCTTCAGTACATTACTGGTTGATCGATTATTTCTATGTACTATTTTTATCTTCACCTTCTATTTTGTGTGTGTGTGGCTGTCATTTTTTGCTTGCCCTTTGTGATCTATCTTTTAATTGCCCCCCATACTCCTTACTTAACTCAAATCTAATTCAAAACAAATCTAGCATCTGTATATTATACTGTCAACTATTATATAACTAAGCCAACAAAGATAAGCCAACTACTGCAAGAACAATATTAGCAAGAAAAAAAAGACTCCCCAGAAGTTCTGCTTTGATTCGTCACCACTCGCTCTAATGTACTCAAATCACCAGGTGGCTCCTTTCGCTCAGACAGCTGCTCTTCATCCGAACACTACCACCAGCCATATGAATCAAAACCCATCCAACGGCATAACCATATCCACGGCATCTTCCTCTTTGAGCTCTTCTCCTAGCCAATACAGAATCCTGCACTCGCCGTCACACCAAAACCAGCAACAACAGCAACAACAGCTTCTGTCTAACAAAAGTACGTATACTTGCAGATCTATAGCATCTCTCAAGCCACCTATGAAACATTTCTGACTAACATTCTTCTTTCTTTTTTGCCACCCCTTTTTTTTACTATTTTGTTTAGATCTCTCCCATGTTCCTTGCAAGTTCTTTCGTCAAGGTGCCTGCCAAGCAGGTGACCTGTGTCCATTTTCCCATTCGCTAGACGACTTTGATTCGTTATCCAAACAACCCTGCAAGTATTATATGAAAGGTAATTGCAAATTCGGTATGAAATGCGCCTTGGGTCATTATCTTCCTGATGGAAGACGTGTCAATAATTTTTCCCTTAAGCAAAATCTAAGAAACCATAGCAACTACAATAACGTGTCTCCTCAAGGTAACGCCGCCAAGTACAACACTTCATTCAAAAACAATAGCAATTACATTGCACAAACGCCTACTCCAAGATACCCTTCAACACCATCATATTCCTCTTCCTCCTATATTACCAACACACCATCATCTTCCGCGCTTACAAGTTCATCATCCACTAACAACACAACTTTCTCCCCCAACTCCGTCGCATCTAGAACGTCGTTGGCAATCTACACGAAACATCCAAGTACAACAACACCAACTTCAAACACTCAACAGTTTGCACATTCTCCATCTTCATCATTGTCTTCACCAATTCATTATGGTACATCCATGATATTCTCCAACAATTCAGTAGCTTCTACTCCTTCAGTCTCCAGTACTTTTGGAAAAATGAACAATCCACTCTTTGATGGATCTGCTATCTATGATGAAGATGAAAGAGAGGATACAGCAAGTAGTTGTGGTAGTACTGCTAGTTATTCAGGCAATAATAGTGTTGATTTCTCTTCTCCAAAGATGAGCCAAACCATTAACAGCCATTACAACAACTTGATGCAAAACAGTGCTGCTATGATGATGAATCTGGGATCTCGAAGAGCGAGTAGTACCAGCAGCAATGGAAATCAATTTAACAATAAAATGGTTACAATTATGAGACCTGATCATCAAATGATTCTTAGTAATAAGGTTGATTCTGAAAACAAGTTTCCTGTTTTGAGAAGCATGTCTTCTCCTTCTCAAAATAACGATTTTTTTAATAATTTTAGTATGACTCAAAGTGGTTCCAGTAATAGCACCACATCCAATCCTCGTATTTACTGTGAAACACGTGGTCCCAATGCTGCTTTTTTGCAACCATTTACAAATTCAACAACAAGCAGTGTCAATCCTACACCAATGTTAATAAATGGGTCAAATGGAAAATCATATGCTGGAGTTGGTACTTCAAATAATAATTCAGAATATGTTGCCGGAAGATTTTCTTCGCTTGATGATAATGCTCCTATAACTACCAATAAAGGTAATACTGTTTGGCCATTGAATACTGCAGATGGGAGAAGCAGTATTGGACGAAATTATGATGAGGATGATAGCAATAATAATTCAGTTGGGTATAATACCATGTTTTACATAGACCTGCTGCTGCTGAAGTTCCCTTCAAAATTAGTAGGAGACACTAATGAAGATGATGAAGATACAAAAAATGATGAAGATGATGAAGTGGACTTCATAGGCAGTTTGAATGAAGGAAATAATGATTATTTTGATTTAGTTCCTTCAATGTTGGGTAATTTATTAACATCTCTGGAATTGGAAAAATAAAGTCGTTTTTCTTTAAAAAAAGTTCTCCAAAATGATACACTTGTTTTCTTAAAAAATGAAAATTAAATGTTAACAATAAAAGATTAATCAAAAATTAGGGGAAAAAAAAAGTTAAATCAAATAAAAATTAAATCAAATATTAAAATCTAAAAATCACGACTTTTTTTCTTTTACTTTTATTCACATTTATTGTTATTTACGACTTTTTTATTATTATTTCATTGAATTCTAATATTTAAACAATTCGGTTATGGTTTCTTTCTTTCTTTCTTTCTTTTTTTCTTTCTTTATTTATTTATTTATGAAACCATAACTTGTCACATGTATACGTGCTTCTTTTTTTTTGTTTTAGACTATTGGTTTGTTTTATTTTTCTTTGGGTTACTTTTCATATATATATATTCTTTCATATCAACAATGGAAGCTTAGAAGGTGGTCCTGCAAAACACATAACAGAAACTACTAATTATACATTTTTTAATAAATTAAATTATTCTGTTTTAGAAACTAGATTATACTTGTTTGCAAAAATTGAGTTGAAAAATGATTCATCAAGATTTCTTTTTTTTTTTTTTAAAAAAGAGCAAAACGAATGATAAGGCTGATATCACCAATACACATAATTAGAGCACATTACACACAACTGCAAATTATTTACAATATCAGAAGCTCTGCTTGAATACTATATACAGGCAAGTAAACATTGTGATTCTTTTTCTAACAGCATTGTGTAGCAAAAGTAAAGGCATAAAGAGACATACATCATCTTCTCCATACTTTTGGTCTTACATGACTCCCCAGTTTGCAAAATTGACAACTGCAGAAAAATAATCCTATGAAGTAAATAAAATGTAGATGATCTCATTTCTCTCCAGATATGGGAAATATTTGGTTGTATACGTGTGTGTCGACTTCTTTGGTTATGGGTCATCCCGCGTTCGGCAAGAGCATTAGCAGAAGAAGCAGCAGGAACTTGTTGAAAGGTTGGCTCAATGACTTCTTGAAACTCCAGCTACTTTGCATTCATGTCTCACAGGCGCCGCTATAAGCAATAAAGACCGTGAAATTTCGGTTGCTTCTTCCATTTCTCCATTCATCTTATTATATTAATCAGCGAACCGCTCCGAAACAAATACTAGGCCAAACAAGATGGAAAAAAAAAAATACATCCCGACACACATGCGGGATTCCGGCCCGTAAATTATTTCGCCTCACCACATATTCTTGCAGTAATTTATCTAATTTATTGTTATTGTTGATGCTTGCTGGGGAGAAGATTTCCGGTATCGGGACGCAGTGTTTCGCTGGATCTGCGGCAGCAGATAAAACAAAAATATTTTTTTACTGAGGTAGTTCAGGGCGTGCGCCTACTTCATCCAAGCCGGCAAATGAGTCAGGCAACCAAGTTGAATTGAAATTAAACAGAAAATATGTTGCAATCATTGATTTTTCTTACTTAATGGAAATTTTTCACTGAAAATAATTTCACTTCCAGATTTTGAGTGAACTACTGCTAAAATTCTGTATCTTAAGAATTTTGTATATATAAGTACCCCCTTGTCCCGTTTTTACATTCATCCATTTACAATTTTTTTTCTTTTCTCCTCTTTCCTCTCTCATACAATCAACTTCATTAATAACTATTTATCAGTAAATAGCATACATATTAATAATCTTTTCAAAATCTTATTTATATCAAAAATGTTCAGAAACACTGTTGCTAACGTTGCTCGTCGTTCATTGGCTACTACCTCTAGAAGAGCTTTATCTACTAGAGCTGTCATCAACTCTCGTCCAACCTTAAGAATGGCTCAAAAGATCTCTTCTCCTGTTGTTCAAACTAGAGGCTTGAAAACCATCAACTTTGGTGGTGTTGAGGAAGTTGTCCACGAAAGAGCTGACTGGCCAAGAGAGAAGTTGTTGGAATACTTCAAAAATGATACTTTGGCTTTGATCGGTTACGGTTCCCAAGGTTACGGTCAAGGTTTAAACTTGAGAGACAATGGTGTCAACGTCATTATTGGTGTTAGAAAGAATGGTGCTTCTTGGAAGGCTGCCCTCGAAGACGGTTGGGTTCCAGGTGAAAACTTGTTTGATGTTAAAGAAGCTGTCCAAAAAGGTACTTACATTATGAACTTGTTGTCTGATGCCGCTCAATCTGAAACCTGGCCTGATATTAAGCCATTGATCACCAAGGGCAAGACCTTGTATTTCTCCCATGGTTTCTCTGTCATTTTCAAGGACTTGACTCACGTTGAACCACCAAAGGATGTTGATGTCATTCTTGTTGCTCCAAAGGGTTCCGGTAGAACCGTTAGATCTTTGTTCAAAGAAGGCAGAGGTATCAACTCTTCTTTTGCCGTCTTCAATGATGTCACCGGTAAGGCCCAAGAAAAGGCATTGGCTTTATCCATTGCTATTGGTTCTGGTTACGTTTACGAAACCACTTTCGAAAGAGAAGTTGTCTCTGACTTGTATGGTGAAAGAGGTTGTTTGATGGGTGGTATCCACGGTATGTTCTTGGCTCAATATGAAGTTTTGAGAGAACACGGCCACACCCCAAGTGAAGCTTTCAATGAAACTGTTGAAGAAGCTACCCAATCCTTGTATCCATTGATTGGTAAGTATGGTATGGATTACATGTATGATGCTTGTTCCACCACTGCCAGAAGAGGTGCTTTGGACTGGTACCCAAGATTCAAGGATGCCTTGAAACCAGTCTTCGAAGACTTGTACGAATCTGTCAGAAACGGTAGTGAAACCAAGAGATCTTTGGAATTTAACTCTCAATCTGATTACAGAGAAAAATTGGCTGCTGAATTAGATATTATTCACAACATGGAAATCTGGAAGGTTGGTAAGGAAGTTAGAAAATTACGTCCAGAAAACAATTAAGTTCGCTTGACTTAGTTTTGTTTCGCTGTTTACATTTTCATCTTTCATTTTCCTCACTCGCTTTATTTTTATGACCCCCCTCCTTTTTATTTTTATTGATACTTTGCTTTTTTTAACACTTAATTGACTCTGTACTTATTTTAGTAATTGTTTGCATAGAAAAAACTTTATTTGTCTGGTATGGATTTGGTTTTGGATAATTTTTCATTTGTTTGACACGAATAAATAATGAATATTATAGATAAAAAGAAATTTCAATTGTAGATTTTGATGATTGCATTTGAAACGCTTGATTTACTTAAATAAACTTATTTCTGAATAAGTTGGAAGATTATTAACAGTGAAATTCTCCATAATCTGTACTTTCAACTCGGAAATATAACAACGCGCGGATGAGTGTATAAATCGTTTCTTTGCAACACAAAAAAAAAAACAAGAACAAGAAAAGGTAAAAAGTATGCGTTGATTTAAATAAAAACATACGCTTTGATGGATTGAATATATATATATACATATTTACGCTGACTTAGTTGTATCTGAGATCGACATCAAATTAAAAAAAATATCTTACCCAAGTGACCATTAAATTCTTCATACTTTCAAGACTACTCATTGAAATAGAGCTTTCAGATCTAGCATTTCCATATTGATTTTTTTTCTTTTTGAGAAATGAAAGGTCCTTTTCTAATAGATAAGAAAATAAGGCATTTGACATCGATCTCAATATTGAATACAGATCTTCTATATCAGTTTAGTGGAGAGCCTTTTTGTTGTTTTTATGTTATATCTTCATTAGATAATGGTGAACCATTCTATATCAGTGAGGTAATATCATCTTCTAATTTAAAATTGTGTTCTTCTAATTTGACATTTGATACCAATTTGATTTTCCAAGATGTGAATTTGAACAAGTTGAAAAACAACAATGCTGAAGAATATCATAACATCTGTAATTTGAAACAGTTTTATTTGAAAGTTTATATGAATTTAGTGAGTGAGAAATCGAAATGGAAGTTAATGAAACTGATTAAGGTAGATTTGAAAAATTTAGTATTTGTCGATAATATGCATAAGTTTTTAAGTAATCAGAGCTCCTTACTCAACGGGAAAAATATTAATATTATAGTATTTATTGACTTAACCGATGGGTGCTACATTGTTCCCGAAATATCAATAAATGAATTATACCTTGATTTGTTGAAGTTTAAATCAGTAAAAAGTGAAGATGAAGATCGAACTGATGATTCCACAATAAACGAGAAATCTTTATATCTTCAAATAGACTTGAAGCCTTACAATGGTTCTAATATTATATCTTTTGACAGAATATTGAAGTTAAATAATTTGAAGCTCTGTATTGACGATATTGATGAAATCAATAAAACGTTATCCAGTGAGATAGAGCACCGAGCGGCTGTCAATGGAGAGGATGATAACGCAAGGGAGTTGCCCAAAATGATGATACAATCGACAGCTATAAAGCACACGCTAGCACTAATGACTAAATGTATTACCTCGCAAAAAAATAAAACCATCAAACTCAGGAATGAGTTATTATTAAAAAAAAAGCATTTGAACGTACTTAAGCATAGGGTTAGTGACAATGAAAATGAGAATGAAGATGAAGATGAAGATGAAGAAATTGAAAATTTGGATGCAAGCAACAAGGATGACCCCGATCTTTGGAAGATCTTCATGAGATCAGATTCATATGAAAGAAACAACGAGCTATTAGACTTGTATGCGGACAAACAAAAGAAAGAGCTAGCGCGTATCTTCAAAGATCTCTTAGGGATGTTTGAGATTGTGCCAGTGGAATCCAATCCAATAGAATTCCAGATATTGGGATACAGTCTAAGTAAGTTGCATTATTTTATTTCTTTTCCAAATTACGAGAATTGCCATGAATATGACGACGTTACATTGCTTTATAAAAACACGCATTTACAAACAGAGATAGACACAGCTTTAGGCTACGCCGCACAGCTCATAGATTTAGCGGCGGAATATTTGCAAGTTCCATTGAAATACCCGATTTTGAAGCTTGGATCTCGGTCTTACATCCGCGACAACATCAGCAACATGGTTATGAACAAAAAGCGAAACGATTCTGTGCCCATGCAATACCCGTTGTTTGTCAGCAACAGCCAGACCGTGAAGTTTGAGTTTGGAATACGGTTGTTGCTTCAGGATTTGCAGCTTCTTTTGACTTCTCTCGGTCTTACTGTTCCCGACAAGTGGAATCTCTTGGGTAATTTGAAGATGTTGATGTTGTACTGCGCAAGTTTCGATTAGCATAGGCTTTCTTTGTCTGGCTGTCCAACTACATATATAAATAAATAAGCAAATACACGATCGAGCAAATAGAGCTGCTTCTACACGCGCAGATAAGTCGCCGTGCTTCTCTCAGCCTCGCGGAAATAAGTAGGTAACGGATTTGAAGCCAACAAGCATGTGTTCAATACGCAGCATTATAATAACGGAACATTCGATTTTTCAAGCTATGTGATATCATAAGCGTATACTGATGACCATGAAGCTAAAAGACGGAAAAAGAAAGAAGGTTAAGGTTCTCGACCCTTCTCATCGACAAAAGTCACATAATAAAAACGTGCCCTTTTTTGCTGCCCTGCAAGGAAACGCGTCGCTCAGTAAGCCAAGCATTATGCCGGCTAAAAACGGGGTGGGCGGAGTACTTTTTAGGAAGGAGGGGGAGGGGGAGGGGAGCATGTTTGTTGGAGCATAATAGTTGTTGGGCGGGGGGCTAACAATTACCAGGACCAACATAGTTGCATTGCTTCTAGAGCTGCTTCACGAGCTGCCTCACATTAGATTTTGCTGACCATGAACTGATAGAGAATGACAGTCAAATCAGATAACAAAATATTTTTATTTTTATTTGTATTTTTATTTTTATTTTTATTTTTTCTATATTTTTCTTTTCTTCTCTGTGTTGCCCCATCATTAGTTTGGCGATTCGAATTCTTGCTAGCCTGGTTTGCGACAATACATATAAAGAACCGAATTTCCAACGTAATATTTCAAACCTTTTGGCGCATTGTGAAACTTTTGCTTACATTTTTAACCAACAGCTCAGCTTATTGAAACTTGCATACCAGACAAGCTAAACATAGCATACACACGGAATCTATCAAAATGAGAGGACTATTATATTACGGTAACAGGGATATCAGGTACGCGGAAAATATCAAGGAACCGGTCATCAAAGCACCAAATGAGGTCGTAATCGATGTTGCATACTGTGGTGTTTGCGGAAGTGATTTGCACGAGTATTTGGATGGCCCGATTTTCTTTAAAAATGCTGCATCCGACAAAGGCGATGAGTTAAGCTGTGCTAAGCTCCCAATGTGTCCGGGCCATGAATTGAGCGGTGTGATCAGCAAGATTGGTGCTGGCGTAAAAACCTTGAAAGTTGGGGATAGAGTCGTTGTTGATGCTACCGTGTCCTGCAAAGACCGCAAAAGAACCCCAAAGAGCATCAACCCAAGATATGACGTCCCAGAATGTAGCAATTGTAAAAGAGGATTGACCAATTGCTGTCTGTACTTGAATTTTGTCGGTTTGGGCTACAGCGGTGGCGGCTTCGCTGAAAAAATGGTAGCTTCCGAAGAACACACCGTCAAAATCGCAGATAGCATCCCATTGGATGTCGCTGCTCTAATTGAGCCTCTCTCTGTCGCATGGCATGCCGTTAGACTCTCCAAATTGAAGGCAGGTGACACTGCTGTTGTTTTGGGTTCTGGCCCAGTAGGTTTAGCTACGATTTTGGCATTACAAGTTCATAAAGCCAGCAAAATTGTTGTTAGCGAAATCTCTGGCATTAGAAGAGAAGAAGCCAAGAAATTTGGAGCTGAGATTTTTAATCCTGCTGATTATAAGTCCACAAATGAGGCCATTGCAGCTTTGAAAAAATTAACTAACGATGAAGGTTTTGACTATTCGTTTGATGCATCTGGTGTTAAGCCCACTTTTGATACCAGTATCGGTGTATTGAGAGGTAACGGTACAGCCGTGAACATCGCAATCTGGCCTAACAAACCAGTGGATTTCTTCCCAATGAGCGTAACTTTGGAAGAGAAGGTTTACACAGGCTCATGTGGATACACAAGACAAGATTTCGAAGAGGTCAGCGCAGCTATCGGAAAAGGTTTAATTGATTTGAAGAAATGTAAAGATTTAATTACCGGTATCGTTGACTTGAAAGATGGCATTGATAAAGGCTTTATGGATTTATTGGCACACAAGGATACACATATCAAGATGTTGATTACTCCAAGCAATGGCTTGAAATGAGCAAACTAATTAGTTATAATTATCTATATAAAAAGAATAACGTTTTTTCTATTTTTCATGATTATATAGTTCTAATTACAGGATTAAAAAAATAGACACATTGAAATTAATGATTTCCGCTTAAATCTTCTTGCAAAGGTATCATTTAGAACCATGCCCATTTGAAATTACATTCCCATATAACATCACAGTTGTTTTTTTCATCGTTGGATTTAAACCTGGAATTATCTTCGTTGTTGAATAATTTAATAGCACTTAAAGAATCATCAAATTGTTTAACAATGATTTCGGCTTTTAGTTCATTATGGAAAAATTTCTTGAAACTTGATGAATTTTCAATCGGAATCTTTTCGTTGATATAATTTTGCCACATATAAATGCCTTTATAGAAATACTCAGATATAAAACTTTGAAGATCATCAGACTTGAAATAATTTAACATTTCAGAGATCAAGCATTCCATAATAAATTGTTTTTTTTCTTGATCGTTTTCGATGAATGATTCAATACTTAAGATATCGATATGTTTATCACCAAAATTGAATTGCCAAATAATGAAACCTAACGGAGAATCAGAGGTTGGATCATTTAAAGATAACCCGTAGTTTAAAGTGCTATGATAATCAGTTAATTCTTTTACATAAAATATGCTTCTTTCATGAAGCCAATCCACTAACTGATAATTGAACTTATTGAAATATCTTATTTTATGATCAGATTTACTTGATTTTTTAAGATTATCAATGATTTTTTCATTTGCAGCGTTAATCAAATCTTTAAATCCATAAATTCTCATTAATTTGACATCATATTTGACATTATTCCTAATGTTTTGTGATATTTTCCGGTTTGCAAATTCGGCAATAGTTTCATTTGCAATCCTGTAAACTGGGATATATCTTGATACATACCCGAATTGATTATAATATTCATCCACCTCACTGTACAAAGTGTTGAACAAATACTTATCGTTAATAAACTTAACACACCAGGAATTGACATAATTGAGCATAACTTTCGCATAACCCTTTTTTCTGTGATGTTCTAAAGTAAATACGGATCCTAAACACCCGTTTAAGCATGGCTCAATGTCACCTTCTTCATTGATTCTGAATGCGTCTCTAACAATCAATTCACAAGATGAAACAATATTATCTACAATAATATTGACATCATTATCATCTTCATAGTCTGTTTTTGAGTCGCTGATTGACAAATCTCGTAATATAAATCTGTATTTACCTTTGATTAACTCTTGATTCTTCGAATTCTTGTCATTGAAATTTCCGGGCTTGCAAATATCGTTTTTTTCGAGAAACTTTTCTCTTTTTAGAAATTGTGTTTCAGTCAACGGTTTTCCCCAATGACTGGCAATGCCTTTTGCTATTGTTTCAGTAATTTTTACATGGGAATGTAGTGGAATAGGCTCTAAAATGTAGTGTTCATCAATTAAAGTGTAGTTAATCATCGCTTTTGTCGTTATTTATTATTATGATTAATGGGAATTGAGTAATGTTACAATGCGGCAAGTTAAGCGAAAAGAATAAAAATATAGAAGCCTTTGTCCAGTAGGGAAATGAAGTATTACAATATAAGTAATTTAGTCATAAATGCCTAAATATGTATATACATATTTTTCTTTTTTCTATGAAAATTTCATAAATTTCATCTCCGTTTCTTTTTCACGGAGTTAGACAACATGGATGTGATGAATGCATACTAAAGGCACGGAATCAGGCAGAAAAAATAAAAATGGAAAGAAAGACGCTTTTTTAATATCGGATTAGATCCTATCTTTAATATCAATATTAAATGAATTCAAATATCGATTAGTTTTATGATTACGGTATCATAGAAGCCTGTCAACTATACCATAATAGATTCTCATTATTATGATATTTAGGATTCAACAATTTTTGGATTTTAAGTGATGATGCGTTTATTTTTAGAATTGTTTCCCCAGTCGAAGGCAGGGCTTTTAATAAAATGTTTGTTTGCAGGAAAGTAACATATATCGGACTGAAAAAATCACAGAGGCAAAAAAAAAGAGAAAATGTGTACTTAGTGATTTTGGTGATTTGGTCAGAGTTCACTTAACATGTAACATATTTAAAGATTTCCATTTCCAACTTTTGATGTATCTCATTTACAACATTTAAAGCATTCAAATATTATATTTTTTTAGCAACTTCAAAAACTAAGAACAAATATAAAATGTCTTTTGAGCCAAAGGAACAAGTTCTTCTTGACCCACCGAAAAATAAGATATTTAAAAGATCAGAATTACGCAAATATGACGGTATTCAAAAAGAATTAATTTATTTGGCAGTGAAAGGTATCGTGTTTGATGTTACTAAGAACGAAAAGGTTTATGGAGATGGCAAACTGTACCATATTTTTGTAGGAAAAGATTCAAGTAGAGGATTAGGAAAATCTTCCTTGAAAGTGGAGGATAACTTATATGACAACTCATATAAAACCGATAACTTAAATTCTAGAGAATTACAGGTGTTGGATGATTGGTACATTTTCTTCAGCAAGAGATATAATATTGTTGGTAAGGTAGTGGATGATGATGAAGCATGAAGGAGTATGTGGATCCATTATGAGCTTACTTACTCATATACAAGCAAACAGGTTGCAAAAAATGAATTCAAGATTTTACTTTATTACGAACATTTTCCTTGGTGGAACGAACATTTTCAAATAAACAGATTAATACCTAGCAGATCTCGATAACAACTGCGATATTTATATACGAAGCACAGAATAACGATAGTAACAGAGATAACGGTTAATAGATATAAAAATACATATAAAGTTTCTGGTTTTTCAAACGTCGTAGAAAACAATAGCAGATTTACAGAATATTAGTTTCCATTTATTACTTTTTTTTATTCTTTTTAAGAGAAAATTATATAATAGACAAATTGAAATGAAATAACATAGACAAATTAACACCATTATAATAACACTTACACAATTGATTTAAAGCTCAGTTAATCTATCGTCAATTTCTTGGGGAGATAACCTTCTAAATCTTGGGCCAACCACGGAAGAATCTCCTTGAAAACCTTTCAAGTCTTCATTAGGAGCACCAATGATGGAAATTTCAATGGTGTTACCGTTCATTTCACCTTCAATGGTTTCTTTTAGAGCCAACAATGCAATATGAATAGCATCTTCTAATTCCAATTCATCATTATATCTTTTTTCAAGGAACGTCTTCGCACTGTTTGAGTTTTTACCAATTGCAGTAGCTTTCCATGGGAAATAACTTCCACTTGGATCAACTTGATAGAGTCCAAACCCTTTATGGTCATCATATCCACCAACTAAGAGCGACACACCAAATGGACGAACACCTCCCGATTGGGTAGCCTCTTGCATGTTTTTGGCTATGTAGGATGTCAAAATTTTCACAGGTGGGTATTCATCATAGATACGTTTATAATTACTATGGGATAATCTTCTACTTTGATCAACCAATACTCTGAAATCTGGGTTCATTCCAGAATATGTCACACCGATATCTGGTGTCAACAACTCTACTTTATTGAAAGATTCTGATTTCACTAATGTGTTTGGTAGCTTTTTTTCCGTGGCCAACACAACTCCGTTGGAAGCCTTGATTCCTAATGATGTTGTACCTTGTTTAACAGCATTCAATGCGTATTCGATTTGACCTAACTTACCGCTGTATAATTACTGTTAGTAGGGGTTAGACCAAAGATAAAAAAATATGGAAAATAAATGAATTTCAATATACATACCTTGGTGAGAAAGTAGTCAAGGAGAATGAATAACGATCAGCCATTTTGTTGTTGTGATTTCAGTATAATAAATAGCACTAATAATAATAAAGAATCAGTCAATCTGTAGATGAGACAAACGGAATACTGCAAAATTTCTAAAATGTATTAACGCAATTGATAAATGAGATGTATGTCTATAGGAAAGTCGATCAATGGTCATAAACTTCCTAGTTAGCAGTAATATTCAATATTATTATTGACTTACTAATATAGCGCATTATGTACAAGTTTCCTGGTGGCAACGAACGAATTCTTCTTATAAAAAAAAACCATCAAAAAAAAAACTACAAGTTATTATGATCGTTTGTGAGATTTATGATTCTAATATGCGTGTGGTCTCCGGGCTCTTAACAATTTTCAATGTGGCACATGAAACACATGAGGCTATATAGTATAGCCATATAAGATCTTCTTACGAATTATAGTCATGTAAACAGTTTTAATTGATGTTTATAAAGTATTTAGAAAGCGGTGGTTGTCCATTTATTCGTTAGTCTTATCCCAAGACAATTGACAACTTTTCAAGTTATTTTTTGTTTTATTTCAAATTGCAAACACAACAACCTTGCCGTCTAAGCCAGAAGTGGAAATATGAGCGCCATCATACAATTTCAAGCTTGTCACGGTGTTGATATGAGACGTACTGACAACACTAGTGGAAACCTTACCTTTCAAATCTAATTGCTTGAACATGCTCAATGCACTGGAGCCTGTATTCTCATAATCATCTTCATCATCGGCGGATCTCATTATGCTTGGCGTTTTCGTATTGGCAGACGCGCCTTTGGAATCCAAGTTTTTCACTTCTTTCCAGCCTTCGATCGATCCGCTGTAAAGCAATGGAACTTGATTGAAACCAGCGACAATAAAATTGTTCTCATTAAGGAACAAAATGTTGCAAAATGGAGCATAGTTTGTTTTGATTTTGATAGTGTACGGTTCTGCGTCTTCAGATTGGGCATACACTAAGATAATGGACGAATCATGAGAGACAAAGCCAAGAATGTTGCCCTCTGGAGAGAAACAAGTATCATGGACCCAACCATTGGAGTTGAAAGTTCCACAAACGGTATTGAAAGGCAATTTGTTGCCCCATGGATTAGGTGGAGGCTTTTCATCGATCGATTTTATGTAGGAGCTCAACACAAAACACTTGTTGTCTGTGGTACCGCATGACACCAAGATATTGTTTGGATGCCAATTAATGTTTAAGATGGTAGAATGGAACACCTTTTTCAAGTGTTTGGAGATCCACCAATCATTTTCTGGCTCGTAATAGCAGATAGCCAAGACCTTACAGCCCGAACCGACGGCAAACTTCTTGCCGTTAGGGGACCATTTGACGCTTGTCGCAGATCTGTTGATTCTTAGCAAGACCAAGTTTTTCTTGAACTCCGAGTACGCCGCGTTAAGAGGCTTCCAGACAATGGCGTTTCTGTCCTGGGAAGAGGATACTATCAAGCCGTCGCACGAGATGTCTATGGCGGTTATAGGCTCGTCATGACCAGACAATGTGGTGATCAACTGCTTGGAGGTGGCGGAGGAGACTTTGTAGACCTGGATGTCATTGTGCTGGGTGATCGCCAAGTAGGAGTTGTTGGGCCCAAAGAAGATGTGGTCGTTGACCAATGACTTGAACTGGTACACGGTTGCAGAAGACATGCTTTAGAATTGATATGGTTCTATTAATCTTAGTTCTTTTCTTTTCTTTTTTATCTTTCTTGGTTTCCTTTTTTTCAGTTTGGTAGCACTAGAGGAACTATGACCACAGATGCTTGTTTGCTTGATTGAGGATGACAAGCCAGGCCGACTGGATATTTGGGGTATGGCTCTTGTAACAGTACATATATACTGACGATTCTGACTGACTGACAGACATGCAAGCAAAAAGAACAACAGTCAAAAAAATTTTCTATTTCTTGAGTAGATTTTCCACTTATTCAAATATCTGTAAATCAGGACATCGGTTAAAGTCTACACCTCTAAAACCAAAACGTGTTAATCCAAACACTTACAAATCCACAAAACAATCACCCGAACAAAAAAAATAATTGTGCTCAAAAGGCTTTTGTTATTCTCGGCTGCTTATTGGCTGACGGCAGCACACGGTCTCGCACGCATTTCACAAGCTGATACGTACAATAATACATAATAATGCATAACAATATACAGTAATATCCTCTTAGTTTTCTTTTCTGTATCGTTCTGTAGGCATTGTACGAGAATTTTTTTTCTGCTCTACTGTAAAAGAGAAGAAAAAATTTTCCTATTTCGCTCATACTATTTTTGTGTTTCGATTTTTTTTTTTTTTTGAGGCAGATTCTGATATATTTATTGTGGTATGCTAGCTAAGTAATATTTACTGGTTGTTGATATCTTTCCCCCTTATATATTTCTATTTCCATCTCTTGTTGGCCAAGTATCGTTATATTTCGTAATAATCCTTAAAACAAACACACATCCAACATGCCAAAGAACAACGTTATTGAATTGCAAAAGTTATACCAACACTCCACTAAGCCATTATGGTGGAGACACCCAAGATCCGGTTTCTATCTCTACCCATTCTACGGCTTATTCGCCGTCAGTATAGCCGTTCCTCTTTTCTACACTGGTAGAGCTATCTTGGGTATCAAGGACGCAAAGAGACACTAAGCAGGCTGTCCGAAAGTGGCATCTGTTTAATTATATACAACGAAAAAGATACAATCAAATAAAATAAAATAAAAAAAATAAAATAAAAGAGAAAGCGGTGAATCGTTTCCGCCAGCGAAGCTAATGCTACCGTTTCTCGCCGTCAGAATATTATAATTCCAAAAAAAATTTATGTCGCCGCAGGATAAGACATGGCATATCAGAAAAAGAAATAAGAGTTTAAAAGTTGTATGGTTGATGAAGAAGCCGAAGCATCAGCGAGAATAGCACTTTCTAGTGCTGAATATGGCGTTCCAATAGTCCACATCAGCAACATCTATAATAAGCAACCCTAATATACCATGCACTGCGATTGCATTGCAGAATATTTGTATCCTCATGTGTATGTGTTTTAGTCTTGCTTAGTGGTCAGTGCTTCCAGCCTTTCCCCTAGGTGGTTGGATGCTGTTTCTCTGCTATATTTAAAGATCATTTTAATTGTTCAGAATCAAAGAATTGCATGGCATGCTTTTGTCTCTTCGTACATATCATATCAATAGATAATAAGCCAGTCTTCGAAAATTGCTTATATATTTGTTTCAATAAAAGGGTAATTACTTTTTCAACAAGTGTAGAGATTTAGTTTGTAAGATAGACAGTTACGACTTATGATTTGGTTATCAGTTTTATTTATATTTTGGAATCTGATAAGTGTGTTTTGGTCCAATACGATAGCATTTTATTTGCTTGTAGAGTGGGAGCGGCTCATGTTGTGGTCAGTAGTGGCCGGGCGATGCTCAGCGAAATAACTGCATTTTTCTCTTCAGCAGCACAAAAATAGTAGCGTAAAACGATGGCAGAACACCGAATGAACCTAACTGCTTTTTTGAAAGTGCTAATGAGTTACATTTACGCCATTTTAAAATCATTGACAAGCTGTACCAAATTTATACTGGCTATTAATTATTTTTTATAAAAATGTTAGCAAGAAAGCTCAGAATTCCAATTCTCAGACAGTCTGCCTCGCTAGTAAAAGGCAATGATACAAATTTCATAAGATCACTGATTCTTCCAGTTGTGTTTACTTCCACCGGTAGATTCAACTCTACTACTACTAAACCTAACAGTAAAGGTCCGCTAGCTAAGCGTTTCAATAATGCAAATGAGGAAATGAATATTGATGATCCAAAACTTTCGGAGACAGAGAAACATGAAGTTCGTAAGCAAATTCTTGACAGTTTCTCTAAAGTAAAAATTAACAGCTTGAAAGATATCTTAGTGGAATCAATAAAATTGACAGGATCTCTTTCAATTTCAACATTCATGAAACAGTGTTTGACGAACCCAGATTTCGGGTATTATACCAACAAGGACCCATTAGCCAATAGTGAACATCGCGGTGATTTTGTGACTTCTCCAGAGATTTCTCAGATGTTTGGTGAGATGATTGGTGTTTGGTACTACACTGTTTTTCTTCAACAAATGAAAGCAAAGCCTTTGAGCAATATTCAGTTTATAGAATTTGGACCTGGTAAAGGTACTTTGATGCATGACGTTATTAAATCTTTCAATTCGTTGGCTAAAAAGCACAATTGCGGCAACCCGATTCTGGTAATCATGGTCGAAGCCAGTCAAGTGTTAATAGAAAAGCAATATAATACCTTATGTGATGCCTCAGTTTTTCCATTAGAATCTTTCCTGTATGGTAAAAAGGCCACAACCAAATGGGGCAATAAAATCTATTGGGTGTTAAACGAATTGGACATTTTGGATTTGCAAAAAGAATTGAATCTTGAAAAAGAGGTTACCAATTTTGTTCTTTGCCATGAATTTTTTGATGCTTTACCTATCAAACAGTTCAAAAAAAGTAAAAAGGGTTGGTACGAATACCTAGTGGATTTTGAAGAATATGCAGAAGATGGTACTTTGATTCCTAAGCGATCTTCCATTTCTACCAGTATTAATGAAGGCAAAGAAACGAAACAAAATGAAGAAGCGCAACAACAAGAACAGTATCCACCAAAGAAGGTTGAGCCAACTGGTAAGAAACAAGTCAAGTTCCATTTAACTCTATCTCCTAAGGTAACCACTGCTTCTTATATTCCGAAATCATCTCTGCGCCATAATGCGCTCCCTGAAAACTCCAGAGTAGAAATATCTCCAGAGACTTTGACATACAGTAAAAGAATAAATCAATTGCTTTATAACAAGGGTGAACAGTCCAGCGGTGCCGCTTTATATATTGACTATGGGTCTGCCGAAGTTCCTCTTAATACTTTGAGAGGCATTAAAGATCATAAGTTTGTGAGTCCCTTTGAAGACGTCGGCAATGTTGATTTGTCTGCAGATGTGGATTTTGGAGCTATTAAATATATGACGCTTCAAGAAAAGGATAAAAAGTTGGATGTTTTTGGGCCTGTTGAACAAGGCACTTGGCTAAATTTGCTAGGCTTACAATATAGGACCCAAATGTTGGTGAACAAGGAAACCAACGAGGAGAACAAACAAAAGATTATTAAAAGTTATTACAGATTGGTCGAAGATATGGGTAAAATTTATAAATTTATGGCGATTTTACCAAAAGGTGACGAAATTCCAGTCGGTTTCGGCGGTGATTTGAAATAGTAAATATTACAGAGTGTTTTGTTTGTAAATATGCCTCCGTTATATATAAATATTGAATATACAAAAAACAAAATTTTTATATGTTGTGTTTATTTGTTTGTTTTTCCATGTATTTTAGTTAATTTTGATGATATGTGATCTTGTTGGTATCTTCAGACTTCCTAATTCAGACATTTGTCATGTTGACATTTATTTCCCTAGCTGTCTACGCAGACGTATCTTAAATTGCTCGGTTTCACACATAGATTCGAAATCTCTTGAGCGCGCTGCAGCGATTTGGCGGCGAACGGAAAATATATGCAGAAAAGAGACGGGTACACTGAATAATAATTTTAGGAAAGCTGTTATTATTGAACAAATGAAAAAAAAATGAAAAAGAACCAAAGAAAAAAAAATTTTAAAAAAAAAGAAAAGAAAAACATTTGTGCAGAGAAATCAAAGATGTCTGTCTATCCTGACCTTGAAGTTATGTGAAACGTGCAACACTGTATATTAAAGATCTATTTTTTATTTATTTCGAGAAACATATATTGCAAACAAATATATTAAGTCAAGAATCTATAAAATAGTATTACCTAGTTCTGCCTTTCATTACCTTTAAGATACTACTGCATTTGCAAACGAATATTGTCAATTCCGGAACATCAATTTAGCAAAAAAGTGATTCTTTGTAGGGCAATATAAATCATAATAGGTTAGAAACAAAATAAGGGTACTAAGATTTAGAACAAATCGTTGATAGAAAGAGATGGCGTCGAGTGACTATAATTTAAATCAGGTGCGTCCAACACTTGACTCGTTATCAGATTGTGCAGCCATAGATTATGCCCTGTTATCAGTTGAACAGTCCGTGGAGAAGCTTGCTTCGAACTCAAATAGTGGTCTTTCATCAATTCAGGAGATAAGCTATAGAAAACAGATTTACGGTCTCAATGAGTTAGAACAAGAAGAAGAAGAACCGTTATATTTAAAATTCGTCAAGACTTTTTATGAAGATCCTTTGATCCTTTTGCTTATCGGATCTGCAGTCGTTAGTTTCATCATGGGTAATATTGATGATGCGCTTTCTATCAGTGCGGCTATATTAATTGTGGTAACCGTAGGGTTCATTCAGGAATACAGGCTGGAAAAATCTTTGGAAGCTTTGAATAAATTGGTTCCCCCAAATGCCCATTTGACAAGATATGGTAAAACTGACACCGTTTTAGCTAACGAATTGGTGCCTGGTGATATTGTTCATTTCAATGTGGGCGATAGAATTCCCGCAGATGTTCGCTTGGTGAAATCTATCGATTTGAGTATTGATGAAAGTAACTTAACTGGCGAGACTAATCCAGTATCCAAAACTGCAGTCACAATTCTTCGCAGCAATTATGCAAGAATTCCATTGTCTGAAGCTACTAATGTTGCATTCATGGGTACCATGGTAAGAGATGGTAATGGTACAGGTATAGTCGTGTCTACAGGCTCTAAAACCGCATTTGGTAAGATTTTTAAAATGATGAGCGACATAGAAAAACCAAAGACTCCATTACAACTTAAAATGAATAACTTGGGCAAGCAATTAAGTTTGATTTCTTTCGCTATCATTGGTGTCATTTGTTTGATTGGCATTTTTCAAGGTAAGCTGTGGTTGGAAATGTTTCAAATCTCTGTTTCTTTGGCTGTCGCAGCTATTCCGGAAGGTTTACCTATTATTGTCACTGTGACGTTGGCTTTGGGTGTGTTAAGAATGGCATCCCATAAAGCAATCGTTAGAAGATTACCATCGGTGGAAACTTTGGGTTCTGTCAACGTTCTATGTACCGATAAGACTGGTACTTTAACCAAGAATTACATGACAGTTTCGGAATTATGGACTCCGGAACTAGACGAAACTATAATCATTCCGAATGACCATAACAGTCGTCACGTTCATCATAAGAGTGATGAAAGTGTCAAAAACTTGTTAGAAATCGGTAATTTATGCAATAACTCCAGATTCTCTAGTGATGCTAACAAATATATTGGAAACCCTACAGATATTGCCTTAGTTGACGTTCTATCATTATTCAAGTTAAGTGATATTCGTGACACAAGAGATAGAGTTCAGGAACTATCCTTCAACTCAACCAGAAAATATATGGCTGTCGTTATCAATCCAGAAAATAAATCTAAACATGATGTGTATGTCAAAGGTGCTTATGAGAATCTTTTAAGTCGTTGTTCCACCTACGGTCCAACCTCTGAAAGTGCCACAGATTTAACAGATACTATCAAGAAAAAAGTCATTCAAATTTCTGATGCTATGGCTAAAAAAGGTTTACGTATTTTAGCATTGGCAAGATCAGAATCAGATTCTTCAGCTCCTGTGGATTTGGAAAAATTAACTGGTCTCAGATTTGCAGGTTTAATAGGTATCTATGATCCACCAAGGGAAAGTGTTCCTAGAGCTATTTCTCAATTTCTGAAAGGAGGCATCCGAGTTATTATGATTACCGGTGACTCTGAATCAACAGCTCTTTCCATTGGTCGTCAAGTTGGTTTACTTATTCCAAATCCTGATTATCAAGTTATCAGCGGTACAAAATTAGATCGTATGTCAGATATGGAATTGTCCAACGCTATTTCAAATATTGTCGTGTTTGCTAGAAGCACACCAAGTCATAAAGTTAGAATTGTTAAGGCTTTGCAGCAACGCGGAAATGTGGTAGCAATGACTGGTGATGGTGTCAATGATGCTCCAGCACTTAAGTTGGCAGATATTGGAATTTCTATGGGAATTAATGGTACAGACGTCGCTAAAGAAGCTTCGGATATGATTTTAGTCAACGATGATTTCACAACAATTTTAACTGCCGTTGAAGAAGGTAAAGGTATTTTTTACAATATTCAAAATTTCCTTTGTTTTCAACTTTCTACTTCGATCGGTGCCTTAGGTTTAATCACATTAACTACTTTAATGAATTTACCTTCTCCTTTGAATCCAATGATGATTTTATTTATTAATATTATTATGGATGGTCCACCTGCACAGTCTTTAGGTATGGAAAAAGTTGATGACGATATCATGTGTCATCCACCAAGATCCAAACATGAAAATATTTTGTCAAACAGATTATTGAAAAGAATTGCTCTCAAAGGTTTGGTTACGGTTTTTGGAACTTTCTACATGTATCTGAAAGAAATTTCTAAAGATCAAACTATTACAAAAAGAGATACCACAATGACCTTTGTGACCTTTGTAATGTTTGATATGTGGAACGCTGTAAGTTCAAAGCATAATTATAAATCTATTTTTACAGTAGGTTTTTTTAGTAATAGAGTTTTCAATATTGCTATAGGTATCATTATTGCCGCTGAATTAGGTATTGTTTATGCCCCTCTTTTGCAAGACATTTTCCAAACTGAAGCTTTGAGTATTGGCGATTGGTTCTTTGTCACCATACTTTCCTCTTCTGTATTCATTGCTGATGAATTGTATAAATATTTTTTTGTTTCCGATGAAGATAGACTTAGACTTGGCGAAGCCAGCTACATTGTATAAAAGGAAAACATAATAAACTTCTTTGGGTAATAAGCCTTAACTACATGATCAATTGTCCCCCTTCATATAATCTTAATGCACGAAATTTAAAAATTTTACTAAAAATGTTTATTAAATTGTAACAAAAGTATGAAAAAAACAAATTATACTGCAAAAGAATTGAACAAAAGTCCTCAATTATGAGACAAAAGATTTGAAAACTTTGAAATTGTTGATAATAAGAAACCGTTAGAAATTTTGTTTTACTATACTTGAAACATTGAAAAAAACTTTTGAAGAAAAAAAAGAACCAAAAAAATATCAAATACAGTTACAGTTACAATCATGAATGTATCACTTTATCATCAAAAGAAGTTACTCCATATTTGCTACCATCAAGTTTTTCAAAATTCATGCCATTACTATCCAAGGTTTTTTCACTGGTCCACCAATTCTTGGATCGAATTAAATCATATGCATCGAGATCTTCTGGGGCAGCATTCTGTTTCACTTCAATTACAAGCATATTTGGGGTTGTTGGGGTGGCTGGGATAGATTCTTTAACCTTGAATGGCAAGTTTTGGGAAATATGGCTATATTTAGAGTTGAATTCTGCCAATTCCTGATTTCTTACATATGGACCTCTTTTACTATTTTTGCATGACATAAAATTTTCATAATATAACTGAATTAATGGTTTTTCTTTCTCACTAGTATCAGTGACTAAAATACCTTTTTCTCTGAAAGGTAAAAATTTGGCTTTCATGAACTCCTCCAAAGCCTTGTTCATCTTTATCTTTCCATCGTTCTCTGAGTTATCATTCAACTCATTGGTTGAATCATCCTTTGACGTTTTTAGATTTTTTGTTGATTCACCACTAAAAATATACAAGTCGTCACTATTTGTATCCTTTTCGTCATCTTGCATTGTTATATCTTCATTCTGGTTAGTTTGTTTTGTATTTTCTTCCAATATTTGCTTATAAGTAATAGATGTATCAGAAATATTAGCATTTTCTTCATATTTAATTTTTTCATCTAATTTAACATTATCGCTGGCATTACTTGTTTGCTCAGTATCCATAACAACTTTAGTATCGTTACTCTTTTCAGTATCGTTATCGGTAACACTCTTTTTCTTATCATCATCTTTATCTTCTTGAACGTGCTCAGAGCATATAAATAATGGTTTTATGGTTCCAACAAGTCCAGTCGAAGATACTTTTATTAAAATTATATCATCAGAGTCATCACTTAGACTGTTTTCTAAAGCTTTATCGTTTGGAATAAACTCAAATCCAAGAATGCAGCCTTCAGTATCTTGTGCACACGTAACATGACACTTAGTATTACACAACAGACAATATTTCATTAATCCACTCTTCATATTACAGATATCGCATACATCAAAATCATTTTTCAATAGTGCTAAACAAATGTTGGTGGCACCTTGCAATCTTTCTGGATCTTCATATTTAATATCTTTGGAAAATATTGAACATAACACATGATTCCACTTGAAGGTATTTGTTCTTTTTAAAGAATCTGGAAAAGCAGTAGGCGCACCAGTGATAGCTGAATCATGATCAATCTCTTTGGAGTAGCATAAACTACAACCATAGTATGTATTGCATAACGGATGCAAATCATTGGAGCATATATCACATGCCCATTCTTTACTGAAAAGTGGAACATCAAGTGGATTGATTTTGACACCATAGCAAGATGCATGAACATTTAAACCACAACTTGAGCAAATCAACATCTCATAACGATCTTGAGTATCATTTGATCTACAAACACAACACGGTCTGCTATCTGGTGCGAAAACACTATCGATTGTAGTTCTAGAAGATAAACCTTCTCTGCTGACAGGTGTTCTCGCTCTTGGAGAAGATGGCAATGATTCTTCCTTTGAATCATAAGTTTCTGTTGATTCGAAATCATCTGTTTCACGATCATAATTATCAAAATCATAACTATAGTTAGGATTGTTTTGGAAATGAACAATCAGACCAGTACTCGCTCTTTTGTAATCATTTACTGATAAGCTCATTATTCTGATATCAAAATTCTTGGAAGACAGCGGTGTAGTACTTGGTGATGATTTATCATTTGCTGCGACTACCTTGTCATCGTTGGCCTCAGTAGATGAAGTTTCTTGCGATTCTTCTTCTTGTTTCACAATTTCTTCATTATTTTCATTTGAATTAAATGCAGTTTCATGTGCAAACACAAATCTTTTGATTTCCACTGGTTTCTTCTTTTGTGGAGGCATATTCACAGAAAATTTGGTTACCTTACAGTTCTTCGCAGCAGCAGCAGATCTAGCAGCAGCAACTTCTTGCAGATCTTTATTCAGCACAGGTAAAATCTCTTTGTTCAATGATGAATCTCCAGGTTTAACTATCTTAAAGACATTAGTTCCTTTTACCTGATTACTGTCTTTAATCATTCTATTTTCCTTAGGAAGCTCCCCGGGAGATTTGCTTTCCATAGAAGGTTTGGACACCTTCGCGGCTTTTACTGGTGACATCTTATTCAACTTGATAGTGATTGTAGTATTTGGTGAATCTTTCGATTTGCTTATAGCAACCATATTATCGTCATCATTTTCAATCTTAACTTCGGGTTTTCGCCTCTTAGGGATTGTTGTATTATCTGGACTAACTGATTTGCGTTTTCCATATGGTTGCGTTTTCAAAAATGCTTTAGCTTTCTCTTGGGCAGCACGAATTTTTGTTGCATCAGCTACTAATTCAGCTTCAACTCTCTTCTTATTCTTTTGGTTTTTCATAACTTCAGTTGGATCCTCCCATTGAACAGCATAACGTCTCCATAATTTTGCGCATCTAATACATAATGCAGTCACGACAAGTTTTGAGTCAGATGGAGCAACAGAAAAACCGGGTGCCCTAAACCATTTAGGAGAGGTTATAATTCGACAGTGCTTGCAGCAATAGTGACGGCCTTGCTTAAAGGAAGATTGTACATCATAACTAGAATCATCATCCGCATCTGCAATAGAATCAACAAATTCATTTTTATTATTGGATTTCTTAATTTTCTTGTTTTTGCGTCCTTCAAAATTATCCCAAATTAAATGTCCATTTGGTGTCTTCTTCCACAAATAATAAAATCTTACAATCATACCGAAAGTTTGCGAACTGACATGCTTATGAACAGGTAATAACTCACTACCATATAGTTTAACGCCTTCTTCAAATTTTTTAATTTCATCTTCTGAGAATGTTGGTTCTTTTAACATTTCTCTTGTAAATGTCTTAATTATGCGAAAACTTTCTTCAAAATCAAAGTTTGTGTCTAACAAAGTTTTGAAAATAGCATCTAAAAAATTGGGAGTAGTGGGAAATATTTTTAAATCCTTTGCTACGATACGACATCTTTTGAAGACAAACTTGTCGACCTCATTAGCCAATTTAGCATCAAGCGGTTGCCTCCACATTAAAGTAGATGTTGATCCATCATCATTACCTCTTTCAATATACCCCGCAGGTCTTGGTTTAATCCAAAGCGGAAGAAGTTTTCGAGGAACATTAGCATATTCATCAGGTAAGCTGAGCTTTCTAGCATCCTCAGAAGATTCACTACCTGATGACGTCGATGGGGGTGTGGATCTACTAGAAATTGCTTTCCTTTTATATTTTGTTTTCTTTTTGTTATCTGATGATGCGGAGACAACCGGATCATAATAGACTTCGGGGCTACCATGCCACTCATCAATATTCGAAACTTGATGTTTAGTTCCTAGCCTTGAGGAAGCCCTTGGATATGGTCTGTCTTCAGGATCCAAAGCGTCTTCTAATCTAGCATGCATACCCAAATACCTGAATGGCCATTCTTCTTTCTCGCGGCGTTTTTCTTGGGTAACATCTTTATCCTTCAATAAATATTCAATGGCGAGTTTTTCAAAAGAAGGAATTTCTGCAATATTGGTTCCATTTTCAATCAGCTCAAAATCAATACCTTTGCTTGATATCATTGGTTTGTTATCTTTGAAATTTAATGTGCCAGTAGAGTTATCTATACTTGAATTATCAGTTTGTAGATTTCCAGAAATTGCTGATGAGCTGGATTTACTAATATTTTCAATAGATGATATTTCTTCTTGGTACTTCATCATTTCTTCTTGTTGAATTCTTGAACATTTTGCACAGCTCCAACTATACCCTCTAGAAGGCTTTTTTAGAAGAGGTGGAGTCAAGCACAACATATGGTACCAGCAGTTACAATTAGCACAGTTAACAGAGTCTGATGTAGAAGCCCATTGGTTACACTTCTTACAATTCTTTGGGGTCACTAATAAATCGTGCGCTCTACCAGCTTCAACAAACACATATTCAAAACGCTTTTGAAGAGCTGCAAGATAACTTGGTGGTAATTTCGTAAGTTTCTTCGTTTGCAAAATGTCATAGAATTTTAGCATGTAACGATCAAACAATTTTTCAAACCAGAATTGATCTGGATGTAATTGATAGTCATTTAAATCTTTTATTTCATCTTTATGTTTCACTGAAACAAGACCTCTGAAACTGGAAAGTGGACATAAATCTGTGTGCATTGTAGCATATAACATTCGTGAACTGCTGGAAAATCTTGAAATATCTCTTGGTCTGTAATACCAATTCACCTTGATCTGATAGCTTTCCACCAGATCCAAATTAGCATTAGATTTCAAGTTTGTTTTCTTTCCAAAACCCAAAACACGTGCAATATAATAGGGTTCACTAGGTGGTTCCAGAACCATATATATATGGTCACCTTTTTTTATAGTTAATTTACTATCAGCAGTTATAATAGCTGATTTCGATTCCAAATCTAAGAACCTTGTTCCGAAAACATTCAATAACACGGGAAATCGTTTCTTAGAAGGTGGCTGCCAGTTATTGGAAATTTCAGTTTTTGTAATTACTGGCGTCACACTAGAAGAACTGACCTTTGAAGAACTCGAACGAGAGCCCGCTGATTCTAGAATGGGTTCTTCGTTTTCCTCCTTGTATGTGACAATTTTCTCAGCTGCTTTTCTTCTAGGTCTCATTTTTGTATCTTTGGGCTTTTTAGTATTATTTTCTTTCTTGATTAAGTTTCAATGTAAAATATTGAAATTTTGTACAATTTGGAGATTTTGTTTTCCCATATACAATAAAAATTCAGCAGTTTTCAATAAAACTTATCATAAAGAATTATATCTAAGGACAAAATTTGAGAAAAATATCAATAAATATGGCTCACTTAAACACCTTGATAGCTAAGGATTGGAAATAAATAACTAATCTTTCAAGTTGTCTGGAATTAAAATTTGTATATTAGAAAAAGTCTGCACGAAAATGGTAAAAATAGCTTTATGTTAGATTATTAGTGTGCAACAAAAAAAAATGTATAGCAGGAAAAAAAATACATACATATCCAGCTTCTCTCATGTTGTAGCACAAACGCCAGGGTAACATAAAAAAATAATGCATGTACATTGAATCCAACATTTTCTTCTCTGATGTTGTACGATTGTACAGTAATTATAGTAAACTTCAACTTTGATCTTTATCATCGTTATATTGGAATAACGTTAAGTGTATCAATTGAACTTCTAGTAACTAGTTGATTTTGATAGACTAAAAATGAATACCAGTCCCGAAGCTTTGCTATTGTCCTATCAAGTGGCCCAATCTGTGAGAGATCTTATTTGTCATAATCCAGGAGATATCAACATCGCTAATATTCGAAGACTCTCAGAGTTACTTGCATTTGAAACGTTCACAGATAAATTAAATGGTATTGAAAGATTGACCATTGCTGGGAAATGTATTTTAATTGATATTGATTTTGCAGTAGATGTCGTGGATAATGTCCACTTTTCAATCGTGAAGTTACAAGATAGCTCCAAACAACAGAAAAACAATGATGATCCAGAAAGTTTAGCAAAAACATTTCTTTGGAATCTTAAAGATTATTTTTCTTTTACTGGAGAACACAATTCTCCAAAAGATGTTCTTTTCAATTGTTTAATAGATGAAGGTGGTGACTTAGCAAAATTTTGTTCAAGTTTACAATTTTTAGGTTTGCTTGATAGATTGTCAGCGCTGAGACCAAACTCTAAAACCAATGAAAAACTCGAAAATAGCATTTTCAATTACTTAAGGGAGTTTCAATTCTTATGTGGGTACTTTTCCGCTGTGCAGAATAAACTTGATATTGTAAATATTGTAAATGAATTGTTAAATTTCAAAAGCAATGAGAAAAATGAATTTGTTAAAAAATTGAAAGAATCAATGTGTGACATATATGATATTTTAAATGGTTATACTAATTTTGGACAAGCTATCAATAATTTAAATGGAGAGAAAATGGGCATTTTCATCAAGTTTTGGCAAGATAACAGATTAATGTCGTATCAGCCTGAACTAAACCAATGTATTGCGGGCGAAAATGAAGATACTAACATATTTTTGCATGGCGTGTTTCAACAATATGAAAAGAATAACAACGTTAATAAGATATTGAATAAAGCAAAATACGTGAAATTAAGTTCCGATTACCATCATCAAAAGAGTCTCCCATCATTGTATAAACTAGCTTGTCAGAATGACGAGATTTTACGAAAGAAGCAAGAAGAATGTGGTGACCTAAATATTAAAGATTCTAATGTAATTGATTATTTGAATTTCATATCCACTGTTAAGCTTCCATTTCATGATCTTCACGCATTGAAGGATCTTGATTGCCAATGTTGTCTAAGTTTGGAATTTCTTGATTATTTCTATCTCCCACTAGCGACTATTAGAGAATACTTTGGATCAAAGGTGATATATTTCGAAAAAGACTTGAACTCTATTAAAGAAGATTTGAATTTGGAAAATATATTGGAATCATTGAATGAGGACAATTCTATACATTTTGATATCAACTTCCAAATTAATAAGGTTCCTGGTTTACTGAGTAGTAATGAAAATATTAAAACAGTTTTGCTGATGAATTATGTATCAGAATCCCCATTGAAGAAAATATCTAAGATAAATATTTATGATCAACCAGTGAAGAAAAAGAAGACTGGTTCAGATTCATATTTATTAGGATCAAATTATCTAGAGGACACTATTTCAGAAGCAAGTCTGGCTGGTTTGATTATCGGTGCATCAGGCACGAAAAAAGCAGTTTTACTTGATGAACCTTTATTAACGAAAGATTCCACGATATTTTTGAAGGTAAATTCAAACACAAATAAAATGACTATGAATGTTGTATCAGCAGCAGATTCGGTTGGCAATCAAGACTTGAGCCAATTTAACTTGTTAACTGCCATTGAAAGCGTATTTTTTGAACTTCGTTCACTTTCATTGATTTATAATTTGATAAGCTCTATGATGAAAGGTGATGATATAATTAAACCAATTAAGGAGAGATCTATCTTTCTCGAAAAAAATTCAGACTTTGCAAATAAAAATTTAATAATAAATACACAAAATGATCTGAAAAGATTTCTGTCTGTTGCAAGAAGAAGAAGTTCCAGTATTAGTAATAAAATGAATTCGACCTCTAAAAGAAGTAGTCTGTCTCAGAAATCTGATTTACTTCAAGAATTTTTGGCATCACATAAAGCAAATGATCTCTCTGACTGTATAAGCATAACCTTTTATAGAAAATCTGGAAAGTTTGATGCAGAGGCGATTCAAGATGGGGCTAGTTTTATTTTGAAAATTATTACTAATCATAACATTTTTTCAACTCTACTTAATAATAAGGCCACCAAAACTATTCTGTTAGAAATTTCCAATGGAAGAATTTGTGGTATTTCATTGTTTGTTGAATCTATAGGATTGGATATTAATACCGTGAATGCCGAAGATGAATCGAAATTCCCAGAAATATTCAACAAGTTACAAAAACTTCAAGAATTTTTGACAATTACTGAAGATCTATACTATTTCATATGTTTATTACTAAAGAAATAAATAGTCCGTATTTATGTTTGTTTCATTTATAAATTATTTTAATATATAGACTTAACGCTTTCTAATTAGAATACACTGGTGGTCGTCGACACATGGGTCGGACTCTGAATACGTGTATCCAGAATTTAAATACCAGTTGAATGCCTTATTTTCGCAAAACACAGCCAACTCTGTTCCAACGGTATTTTCGAGGGATTGATTAACATCATGAAAACACGAAAGTAAAATACTGCCTACATTATTCTTTTGAAATTCTTTTGATACATGTATCTCAAACAAAAACAAGACTTTCTCTGTGCCTTCTTTATGGATGAAAAACGTGTAGTCAAAACAACATAAGGCTTCAATTTCATATAATTGCTTTTTGCAGGACTTTTCCCTACTTCTTTTAAGTAAGCCTGGTTTTTTATGATCTTCCGATTGTTGATTGTAGTAGACATATACAAGTGGTATGTCTAGCATATAGTTTAATTTAGACTTTTTCCAATTTCTTCCCTCATACTCTTTGTACAATGGGCCAATTCCCGAATCTATCAAGCATATCAAACTAAGAAGAAAGTCCTTATTGACATCTTTAGTCGTTTTGATATGCCTATATAGTTCTCTATTATCTTTAGTTGTAATTACAGTTGGGAATTTTTCAGATGCCAACTCTGGAAGTTTAGTATACGTAATCTCTTCGTCAGTCATTTAATTATATTATTAAGATATTGATTCATTCATATGATACATAATATGACGTAAATAATTGGATGCAGAATCAAATCGAGTGATTACCTTTAAGGAATGCCAACGCTGTTGATGTGAGCTTCGCTGGCAATAGAAGCATTTCTTAAAAAGACAAAGATATAGTCAAAAAAAAAAAATTTTATGCGTGATGAAGTGATCATTATCAACTTTGAAAGAGTCTTTTCCAGATGAGTAACACAGGAAAAAAAAAAAAAAGAGTAATCAACAGTATGGTTTATTTGTACTTGCGTTACTTATCAAAATTATTCATTTTTACTTTATTTCTAGTTTTTTTCTGCATTTTCTCTTCCTTTCTGCTTATATCAATAGCTAACCAAGCTATCTAATCGAAAGAACATATAATATAAACTACAAAAAAAATTTTAACAACAAAAATGTCTGAAGCTCCAAAGGAAGTCTCCCAAGTTTTTGATACCATCTTGGTCTTGGACTTTGGTTCTCAATATTCTCATTTGATTACCCGTCGTTTAAGAGAATTCAATGTTTATGCTGAAATGTTACCATGTACTCAAAAGATCAAGGATTTGACTTGGAAACCGAAGGGTGTTATTTTATCGGGTGGTCCATACTCTGTCTTTGCTGAAGATGCTCCTCATGTTGACCATGACATTTTCAAATTAGATGTTCCGATCTTAGGCATCTGTTATGGTATGCAAGAGTTGGCTTGGATCAACGGTAAAGGTGTTGGTAGAGGTGACAAGCGTGAATATGGTCCAGCCACCATAACTGTTGAAGATTTCGCATGTCCATTATTTAAAGGTGTTGATAACTCCACTGTCTGGATGTCTCATCATGATAAATTGTCGGCTTTACCAAATGGTTTCAAGACCGTTGCCGTTAGTGAAAATTCTCCATTTGCAGCTATTGCACATTTGGAAAAAGACATTTTTGGTCTTCAATTTCACCCAGAAGTCACCCACTCTATTAAAGGTAAATACCTCTTAAGAAACTTCGCCATTGACATTTGTAAATGTTCTAATACATGGACTATGGAAAACTTCATTGATACTGAAATTGCCAGAATTAGAGATTTAGTTGGTCCAACAGCCCATGTCATTGGTGCGGTCTCTGGTGGTGTTGATTCCACTGTTGCTGCCAAGTTAATGACTGTAGCTATTGGTTCCAGGTTCCATGCTATTTTAGTTGATAATGGTGTTTTGAGATTGAATGAAGCTGTCAATGTCAAGAAAACATTAACTGAAGGATTAGGTATTCAATTAAACGTCATTGATGCTTCTGAGGAATTCTTAAGTAAATTGAAAGGTGTCACTGACCCAGAAAAGAAGAGAAAGATCATTGGAAACACATTTATTCATGTTTTTGAAAGAGAAGCTTCTAGAATCTTGCCATCTTCTGAAACTCCTATTGAATTCTTGTTACAAGGTACTTTATATCCTGATGTCATTGAATCTATTTCTTTCAAAGGTCCTTCTCAAACTATCAAGACACACCATAATGTTGGAGGTTTATTGGATGACATGAAGTTGAAATTAATTGAACCCTTAAGAGAGCTATTCAAGGATGAAGTCAGACATTTGGGTGAATTATTAGGCATTCCGCACGATTTGGTCTGGAGACATCCATTCCCAGGTCCAGGTATCGCTATTAGAGTTCTTGGTGAAGTAACTATTGAACAAGTTGAAATTGCTAGAAAAGCTGACCATATTTACATTGAAGAAATCAAGAAGGCTGGTTTATACAACCAAATTTCCCAAGCTTTTGCTTGCTTGTTGCCTGTTAAAACTGTTGGTGTCATGGGTGATCAACGTATTTACGAGCAGGTCATTGCATTAAGAGCTATTCAAACAGTTGACTTTATGACTGCTGACTGGTTTACATTCGATGCCAAGTTTTTGAGAACCGTTGCTTCTAGAATCGTCAATGAAGTTGATGGTGTTGCTAGAGTTGTGTATGATATCACTTCTAAGCCGCCAGCTACTGTTGAATGGGAATAAGTGTGTTATCAATTATAGGTCTCCATATATATGTACACTTCTCGCTTTCTTCGCCCGTAATTTAATTTTAAAACAATAAAAATGTTCAAAAAAATATGTAGATAAGTAAAGTAATATAACTTATTTAATATTGATCATATCTGTGGGAGATCGTATTAATTATTTGTCTAAATATTCATGTATTGGCTTTTGTGGTATAGACAGTATAAGGAAGGAACAACCATTCAGGCAATTTTCAAAAAACTAAAAAATCATTCCGTCATATTGTATCGTTGCCATATTCTACTAACCAATTTATTAAACTTTTTTTTATCCTTTTAAGTTATTTTTTATAAGATATATATGCAACTATATATATTTCAATCGTGAATCTTCTTTATAAGTTATTGCAAGACACAAAAACAAAATGTCCTCCACATACTTAACAAACAACATCTTGAGTAGCTCTGGAGTTCAACAAAAGGGCAACAATTAAACCATATAAACCCAAAACTTCAGCAAAAATTAAAATCAACATCATACCAACGAATAATCTTGGTTGTTGAGCAGTACCTCTGACACCAGCATCACCAACAATACCGATGGCGAAACCAGCAGCCAAACCGGACAAACCAACAGATAAACCTGCACCTAGTTGAACAAAACCAGTGTAAAGGGCTTGTTGTTGTTTCAAGGAGTAAGAAACCAAGACAGAGACAACTAAACCATAAATGGCAATAATACCCGCCATAATGACAGGAACGATATTTCTGACAAGTAAATCTGGTCTTAAGACGGTGGTGGCACAGATACCAACACCGGATTTAGCAGTACCGTAAGCAGCACCGAAAGAGGTGAAGACAATAGCGGCAGCACAACCCATAGAACCAAAGAATGGCTACAAAAGGATGTTAGTAAAACGCAAAAAGAAATAATTAAGAAAAGTGATCATTCACTAAATGCTGAAGTGAGAACAATTCATTATATTGTATGACTTAAATTCAACATTAATTCTCAAGTCACCTATAAATAAGCTAACAGATGTATTTTTCTTGCTGACAAAAGAACACATGTTGCAAATATTGGCAATGGTTAACAGAGGTAGATTGTTAACAGAGGTAGATTGTTAACAAATCCAAATAGCTCTAACTTTCTCTCTTGGGCTTCAAGTATAATAAATTGTTTTCTCTTCATTTTGCTTCACAAGAACAATGATTCTCAGATATTATGAAAATTTATGTAAAGATTAAGTACATACAGCATAAACAGGACTATAAAAAAAGATGTTAGTATAACTAATTCTCTTAGAAGTTTTTCTTTTTTCTTATTTTGAAAAAAAAACGACAAGGATTTCCCAAGTAGCAAAGGAAATAATCTAATGAGAAATACAAGAACAGTGAGCAATCATTCGCATAAATTTTTCTATGTGAAATGCCTTACTAGCCTGGTAGTCAAGTTTTGGTCTGCTGGCATAATCCATGGTAAAAAGCTAACAATTAATGCCTTGATGAGCATGCTAGATGATTGATTCAACTATTCCTTATTTGCGGTCAGAAAACTTGACACATGAAGGCACCGAACAGACCCGCAAATCATTATCATTCATCCAATATTTTAGTCAATGGTACTCTTCATAACAATCTCCATAAATTGCGAATCCGCATAAAACGTATATTGTCGCCAAAGTCATTATTTTAAATATCTTATCGTAATTATTTTAGGAAAGGACTAAGTAACTGATTGATATACACCTTTTGCTTCGTTTCTCATTCAACCCAAACTTGTCTTCAACGTAAATACATACCATAAATCAGACATGATGGATTGATATTAAATGTTGCTTCTTATATATATATATATATGTGGGTAGCTTAAAGTTATATGATACAAATAACTAAGATATATACAACCAAGATTTAAAATTTTTAATCGCAGATAGATAAGAAAAAGAATGTGAGTTGGTTACAGTTTACATGTATCGAATATCGAGCTGTAATTATTGTGCTGTTTTTTTTCTTTTGGTTGTTTTACAGGAAAAAAAAAAAGAAAAAAAACATTCTCTGAGAATTTTTCGTAGTGAGAGAATTTTTCTTTCTGTTCTTTATAATTTCAGAGGCAATCTGAACTGAACAACTAATGTTCTTTTTTCTAGACGCACCTAAGAGCAAAATTATTAGCGTGCATATAGAAATTAATGAGATTTACAACTACGACATGCTCCAGGGCTTCAAATTAGGAGTTGAATCTGTCAAGCATTTCACTTACATGGACACATATTGAAATCAGCAATACAATAGACAAGTTTAGTAAAGCAAAAAAATGAACTCTGTTCGAATAGGAAATGAAATATATATGAATTTGTGTAACAATTTTTGAAGAGAAAGAAGAAAAAAAAGATAGTGAGAAGACAGAAATCTAAAAAAAGAAAAAAGAAGAGCAGTTAGCATCACATCATGCCTGTGGCCTTCAAATTGTCCTGAATAAACATATCTGTGACTGTGGAAAGAACTTTTTTCATCAATTGGCTATCTGTGGCACACGTTCTATGAATGTATACAGGCTTTTTGGTTCTGTTAAATTTTAAAAACGTTTTTTCGAAATATTTCAATCCATCCTCGACATTTCCTATTCTTCCATTATAATCTGGTAGATAATTCTTCATTATAGCATTATGGCTCGCAATTTTCTCTTCAAATAAATCCGTTTTATTCAAAAATAAGATAAAGGGGGTATCAGCAAACCACTTAGAATTCACCAAAGTCTTGAACAACATCATGGACTCATGCATACGGTTGACTTGATGATCCTCAAACAAAACTTGATCGAATTCACTTACGGCCAAAACAAACAAGACTGCGGTTATATCGTCAAAGGACTTCAACCATTTCTTTCTCTCTGATCTTTGTCCACCAGCATCCAATATCTTGAAATCCTCTCCATTTATTTGAAACTGTGTCTCTTGAATACCTGTAGTTTTAATTCTAGCGACAAGAATATCCGCATCAGTGCATAGATAATTCTCGTCAATAAACTTAATAACATTGTCAAAATAATAATTGGCGTTACTCTCGATTTGAAATTCATTCCGATTTTCCCAAATCTTATGAATACCGGAATCGTTCATCCATAATAACGCAATAGCTTCGCCTACTTTCTCCCTGGTAATTATCGGCATATTGTTAACATTGTTATTATTGCTGTTGATATCAGTATTATTATTGCTGTTGATCTCATTATTATTATTAGTATTGATATTGCCATTCCAACTACTGTTTTTGTTATTTCCTCTATTCAATTGAAGGATACCAGATGTGTCACCGTTTAATTTTGTTACATCATCATGCATCAATAATGATGTATATGTTTTTCCATCGTTCATTGATTCTGCACTAAAAGCATCATCTTGATTATTCCTCAACGTATTTTCATCATCGTCTTCGTAAGGTTTTGCATCATCGTCAGCAAATGTTTCAATTTTACCTGTACTTTTCTTTTTCCGTTGAAAATCACTGTTATTACCATATTTCATCAAATAATCACTTAAAAACTTCTCCCCTCCCGCGACTGTTATATCCAAATTGCTAAGTATGTTTTTTCTGTAAGTCAATACTATATCTTTAGCATTTTTTAAGGGTAAATTAGAAGGCTCATTGATATAATTATCACAATCTAAAGGAATCTTATTTTTTCTAGCTTGCATTATAAGAGTGCACATACAATTGACAACATCGGACCAAATAATTTGAGTGTATTTTTTTCTTTCATCATTAGTAAAACCGTTTTTATGAAGTATCTTTAGTTGTTTCAAAACTGTAGATTTCCCACTTTCACCGGCACCCAAAAGTAGAATCTTTTTCTGCTTTCTTTGCTTTTTGGATCTTTCAATAGCTTCAGTGATATATTTATCTGCTTGCCTTGCTCTATGAAGAGGATCAACGATATTCATAGGTTGTGACTCTTGAATAGGTTTACTTGCCGAACATCCCATTTTGGTTTATTGCAGTACTTTTATTATGATAAATATTAAAATAATGGCTCATATATAATGTTCTAAGATTTGCAATGTAATATAATCTTAAGTATAAATACATATATATATATAACCTAGTAAACTGATGAATCAAACTGAATACTTATTGCAAAATATAGAAATACGACATATCAGGTCATTTATAAAGAAGAATTTAATTTAAGGAATTGGGATCATAATATCTCTTTTTTTTTTGTTTCTTTTATTATTCATTGATTCCTAATTCTTATATGTTTTGTTAAAAATAGAAAACAAGATATGACATGCATGATCTCGTCCGCATGTGTCTTTTTCTCTCAATTAACAGAAGAAAATTGGATTGCAAATTGTCATTGCGCGTTTGAGATAATAAAATTAGCGTTTGATAGCTTTCTTTTTCCCTTATAATTCGTACAATAAATTGGTAGGATAAATATATGTACAAAAATAAGGGTAAACAAAACAGCAGGCACATACTTAAAATTTTGTAACTTATCCTTATTTTTCATTCTTCTGCATGCCGTCTAATAGTTTTGTACTATTGATATTTCGTAAAATGATCTTAACTATAATATACAGTGTTTTCACTTTTTTGCGTAAAAGCTAACGGAAACTATTCGCACCGTTATTACGATGACTGCTCACGCTGGTTTGAAACGTATAGCCTGTTTATATAAAAGAGAATAATTCTTTAATGAAAGAAATCAATTTCAGCACATTGTACGTGAGTCCTTCTTCTTATAATGTGATAAAAAAATAGCATA
>JASTUI010000028.1:0-162847 GCA_031125405.1 Saccharomycopsis oosterbeekiorum
AATATAATAACCTGTCTCTCTCAAATTAAGATGAGTATTAATGACTCAGAGTTAAACCGAATAAACTTGGCTCAACAAAAATTGTATTTTTGTTTTCTATTTTTGATATTTCTCACTTTAATTTTTAATTCTCTAATTCTGTCGAATTGACATTTCTATCATACAATACTAGGCACCGAACCAACCAACTAATACAGTAATGTATACATTAGAAGAAATTTTGTCCTTTGAATAAATTGAATAAAGAAATACTTCCCTTGATTAAAAATAACTGACCTGACGATAAAACTGCGCTCATATTACAAATACTACGGCAAAATCTCACTTACCCTAAGGCATGTTCTTGCTAATCTTTTTTTGGTTTGTTAGCTAATAATGTCTCATAGTATTATTCATAATACGACAAATATAAATATCAATAAGAATCATTTTGTTTCGCAGTATTCCGCCATTTCCCATTGTGGCTAATCGGAATTACTATATTGGTAATTCGAGACTAATTGAGATAAAAGTAAATCACTTGAAGGATTAGAAGGAAATAAAATAATGAAAATAAAATTGTATATACTTAGAAAAAGAATTTTGTCCTTTGAATAAAAATATGGTTCCCTTAATTGGAACTAATTGACCTAGTGGTCAAATGGCATTTGTACTATAAGTAATACGGCAAATTCTTACTAATCATAAGGCACATTCTTACTAATCTTCTTGGCTCTTAGTTAATAATGCCTCACAGTATTACTCATAATACGCCATTACCTTTGAAGAGTTTATGATATTACTTTGCATATTTTGTCTTCGACGGTCATTTCTGGAGAAAAAAAATATAGGACAAAAATGATAAAGTTGCTTTCTTTTTTTTTTCTTTATTGTTCAACTGTCTACCTTTGTAGCTAGAACTACCTTTTGCAAAAATGATTTAAAATGGCAACGTGTCCGAGCGGTTAAGGAGAAAGATTAGAAATCTTTTGGGCTTTGCCCGCGCAGGTTCGAGTCCTGCCGTTGTCGTTAATTTTTTATTCTTTCAACTATTTTTCTTAGCCCCTAAAACATAAATTTTTACGGTTAATTTTTCTAGACAATATTTTTTTTATAAATTAGTGGGCTTCGTAATTATTGTTAGCTGACTGTATTTAATTATTTTACGTCAATACAGGTGAAGAGCGCGGAGTACAGTTTATCAAAGATTCGTAAGAAAAATCAGCATTTCATTTTATGTGAGATAATTTCAGTGAAATTGAAAATAGTCAATTATTGAACAAAGGTAACAGTATATCAACACTACTTCCAAGGATCCTACTCGGTTGTAAAAAGACTAGTATAATTAAAGAAACATCAATCAAATATGAGCACAAAAGATTTAACCAGTCATCTTGTTCCGACTGCAATTTACAAGAAAAGTTTAGAAGGAAAAACAACTGAAGTTCATCTCACGCCTGGCACTGGTCCACATTCCACAAATGGGAAAACTACGGGTCCCAGCGAATATGTTTTAAATGCAGGTATGCATGAAGATCAAGATAAGAGTTCCGAGCCCACAAATACCAACTTGGGAGCCATGAGAGCAGAATTGACAAGTTTGCAGGATAATATTAATATACTTCTTACCAATGAGATGAAGAAGAGTGGAAGAGACGAAAAAGATATTGATTTGACTAAAGTTGTTGCGGATGTTGAAAGTGAATGTGATGATTAATATTGGCGCTTGAACTATACAGTCTTGCATTAATAATAAACATTTTTCAATAATTGTGTTGTAGAATAATTGCTGGAAGCTCCTGATAATAAGCTTACATGATAGTAGAACTTACTTAAATACAAATAATAGTGTTTAATTAATATGAGGATATATACAAACGAACTAAAGAGAAATATAAAAATGATTGTCATTCCCTATAATAAATATCGCTATCTGTAATTTGTACTTCAAGCTAAAATACTTCATTCTATAATATACTCTTTTAACAAATTGTCAGGCAATTCAATATTATTCTTCTGGAGTAACTCCACTAATTTTCGATTCTCATAATTTAGCAAATCAATAAAACCAGCCGCTATATATAAAAATGTTAGCATCCTTCTCATGCAATCTACAAAACCTAGGTGAAAAAAATCAGAATCTAAAAAAAAAATACTACTTACATTTCGTCAATACTGCCACTTCAGTTCTACTCTCCGCTGGAGTCAACGAAGGAACAAGCTCTACAAGCTTATCAAATGCGTTTCTTATAGCTTCTCGTCGCTTTTTTTCCGAAGCTATATGACGAGCCTTTTTCTCATTTTCATCAAGTAATCCTAAACTTTCTGTAGTTGGAGAACTTGAGGCCCCTTTTTGTTTTTTGTTTATAGGAAGTGAATCAGTTCGCTGCTGTTGTGATTGTGATTGGGACTGCTGTATATCAATTTCGAGAAGTCTTTTATTATTCATCATATTACCATTATTAGTAGTAGAAGTAGTATTTATTGCAATTCTTGGTAGAATTTTTTGACAAACTTATGAAATATCAAGAGGAATCAGTTCCGGTTGTTTTACGTATTATCAAATCTATTAGTTTTACTTTGAGTTTATTCTTTTCACAAGGGAGGAGGTGGGGAAAGAAATTAATCAGCTATTCATTCGAGTCGCTCAATTGTGACAAAAATTCTTAAGGTTATGAGCATTGGTTTCAATAGTATAAAAATGAAATTTTAACATGTGAGTCATGATAATTGATCAAGCGAAATTAGATTACTAGGATTTATAAACTATTTAGATTATTTAAACAATACTACAAACCCTTTATTGAAGTTTTTATTGAATTGAAATCAATTTCTTACATTTATTAAAAGCTTTTGAATTGCAAAATAAACCATGTTGTGTGTTTTTGAGATTAAAAAAAAAGTTCTATATGCATTTATGAATGATTTGGAAAGAAGCTGAATATATAAAAAAAAATGAAAAGAATATTGAAAAGAGAACGTTTATGAGAAAAGTTTAATATTGATGAGTGTGAACTGAATCTTTATGTTGAACTTTGATCATTGGTCTATAAATAGGTCTCCACATTTGAGTCTTGACCCATTCATGAGCAGTGTTGAAATCTCTTGGAACAACAACTTTCTTATCAGTGTCTGGTATTAATTCATTTTCAACTCTGGCAATACCTTGTTCCAAAGCCTTCAATAAAACAGCAGTGGCAATTCTACTCGAAGCTTCTGTAATTTCTTCAACTGGTGGTAATAAACCAGCTTTTGGATTTTTTACCTTTGGTGACATCTTTGCTAATTCATCAACAGCAGCAGAAATCATTTCATCAGTAATTTCACTGGCTCTTGACAAAACGGCACCAAGACCGATACCTGGGAAAGAAAAGCAGTTGTTGTTTTCGGAACTGACAAAACCGTTGACAGGCTTGAATGGAGAACCGGTGGCAACCAAGGCATTGAAATCGGTCCATTCCATTAGATCCTTAGGCACAGCTTCATGTAATCTTGTAGGATTAGATAATGGGAAAATTATAGGACGTGGATTATGCTTGTACATTTCCTTAACGATTTCTTCGGTAAATGCACCTGGTCTAGTGGAACAACCAATTAAAATGGTTGGTTGAACGTGTCTGACAACTTCCAACAATGATTTGGTGTCGACACCTTCCCAATTTTCAGCCTTATCAGCATATAATAATTGATCAGGACTAGCAAAATCTGTGTTAGCCATGGCATCTGTAATTAGACCATGACGGTCAACACAATGGATTTTGGCCCTGGCTTCTTCTTCAGTGGCACCATGAGTTCTCATATGGTTAACGATTTGATCAGCAATTCCCAAGCCAGCAGAACCTGAACCAAAAATGACGATTTTAATATCCAACAATTGACGGTTAGTGAAATTCAAAGCAGCGATAATGGAAGACATGACAACAGCACCAGTACCTTGAATATCATCATTGAAACAAGGTAATTGTTTTCTATATCTTTTCAAAAGAGTTCTAGCAGTAGTAACACCAAAATCTTCAAAATGTACAACAGCGTTAGGGAATCTCTTTTTAACATTTTGAATAAAGTTATCACAGAAATCATCGTATCTTTCACCTCTAACTCTAGCAAATCTGTTACCGAGATATAGTTCATCTTCGGCTAAAGCTGTGTTGTTAGTACCAACATCCAAGCAGATTGGAATAGCTCTACCAGGATGAATACCACCACAAAGAGTCATCAATGCCAATTTAGAAATAGAAATTCTAACACCACCGACACCTTGATCACCGATACCCAAGATACCTTCACCATCAGAAACGACAATGTAGTCCACATCTTTATCTTCACCAAAACAAGCCAATCTGTCTTCAACAGAAGAAGGAGAAGATATATCCAAGATACAACCTTCAGGTTTTCTAAAACGTTGAGAGTAAGCAGCAATGGCATCACCTTCAGTTGGAGTATAGATAATAGGTAACAATTCTCTCACGTGTCTCTTGACCAACTCGTAGAAAAGCACTTTATTTTGGACTCTCATACTGGTACAGAAATCGTTTTTAGCCAAAGGAGTTTTCAAAAAGGACAATTGTTTGTAAGCTCTTTCGACTTGTTCGTCCAAAGAGTTAATTTGAGGAGGCAACAATCCGTTAAGGTTGAACGCGTTTCTTTCTTCTTGATTGAAAGCAGTTCCCTTGTTGAACAAAGGTGAGTTCAAAAGATGAAAATCAGTCAAATCGCATTCGATAGGCCCAACCACAGAAAGTCTGGAGGCTTTTGCAATTTGTGTTTTGTAAGCCTTTTTGGCTTCTTCACCGACTGGGATTTTAACATCGCTGGAGGACATGCTGGATGGGAGATTGTTAAGAATTGAGTTAAGCTGGTGGAATGGCTGTTATAGTAGCAAGATTAAACCTGTTGAAAGACGCACAATTATTAGATAATAAGAATAGCAACGATAATGTATGTAAAATGAGGCTTGCAAGTAAGGAAAAGAAGAAAAGAAAGAAAGAAAGGACAAACAGAAAATACAAGTAAGAAGTTAATTGCAACAAGAAAGGAGAAATAAACGAGTATTTATACTGGTCATGGTTGATAGTTGATATCGCTTGCCGTGTGGTGCAATTGTGCTTTGTTTCTTTTCTTTTTTGAAGCCTTTAATAAGGAAATCAGAGTCGAATATTGGGAAACCTTAACAAATTTTCAGCACGCGATATTTAGAGCCCCATGTACACAGAAACATACTGAGTCGCTACAGGCAGGTCGTGTGCCCAAGGAAGTCTGGGATGGACTAGAGGCTACCCACCAAGTTCGCCAGCGTCAACCATCCTGGCTGCCTGGTAGGCCGCCAGACCGACAGGTTTTAATCAGATGATCCATGTCTCCAGCTCATCTCAACTTAGCCATTTCCCGAGTGCCTCCGCGGTGTGAAACGCGTCGTGCGTTTAGCAAAGCAACCAGCCCTGTTTGTTCCGAGTTCCATTTCTCCATTTCTGCTTTCTAATGTAGCGACTGGTGGAACACGGTCTCCTTGACTTTTCCGATGCTCCTCCACCAGGGATTATACTATGTAACTGACGTCGTGTTGCTGCAGAACACAATGTGCTTTTGCTTTAGATATTGGCCTGGTATTAGCACTGCTGCTCATATGTTTATGTTCTCTTCTATGTATCCAGCAGCAGCATATAAGCGAACATCCCACGAGCATTCGTTGAAAAACACGTCAAAAGTAGTAAACCAATTTCTACAGGATACCTGGCAAGGATGCTGGCTAGATAAAGTAGTGATTTCTAGTGCTCCGCAGTCTTTCTATGCTTCGGCGCCTAGCGAAAGATCACTGCCGGATCTTGTGAAAAACTGAACAAGCACGCATTCATCGAATTTTTAGCTGCTATTCGTGCAATTGTTGACACGAGGTGCAGCAATAGGAATCGCTGATATTTCCTTTGTCGCACCTCTCTTTCTCGCTCCCCTCAGGGCTATCATTCACCATGCTTTCCATCGAAATCAAATCTACATCGTTTCCCCTTCGCATTCCCGTTTTGGCCTGCATTCTGGATAAAGACTACCGAGTAACGGTTGTTGTCCCCAAAGTTTGCAGAATTCTTTTTTTTTGGTATTCGTTCATCTGGTAAAATAAAAGTAAGCACTAGCACCTACGCTCGTAAATGCTATTGATAGCGTCATAATAAATAACCGAGTGCGTATATGAACCGTTCCATCCCGAAATCTAACGTCTTTTTTTTTCGCTCATTTTTGCTATTGTCTGCAAACAATTGTGAGCTATTCCAGAGTCCTTCATCAACTAGGAGAAGTTTATTATTACTCAGTTTCTGTTCTACATAATAAATCCAATGTAGCTAGTTTTGCTTTAATCACTCAACTAATTGTATCTGGGTCTCTTAATCCAAATATTGTCCGTCTGTCTTCGGAGTATGTGAGCGAATATACAAACATTTTATCTCGGATTCTACAAAGCAATATGTTGGTGTTAACGAAATTGAAATTCCAAATGAGCTTCAGCAAAATGTAAAAAAAAAAAAAGAAAGTATTATGTTCTGCACGTGACTTGAGCAGCATCATAGAAAAAATGTTTTTTCAAGATGAGTAAAATCCTCTAATAATTCCACAAACATGACACTTATTCAAGTATCAGTTAATAGAAAACATAAATTGCTGAAAATAGAACAAACATGTTGCCTTTCTTTCCAGCGCTTACATTTTATTTACCATCTAAATACTCTTATGAGGAAAAAAATACTGATAATGCCAGAACATTATGTTTGTACCAGAAATAATACACATTTTAAAACATCGTTTTTCCCTATGGGGTTTTCTTTATTTGGAACTGGTGTTCATGATAACATTTCACTTCTCAGGAGTGTACCTGTAAGAAATATCAGTATAAAAACGCTTGCAGTGCACACCCACCTGAATTCTATGGCGCGCTGTATGATTCATTATAGATTTTTTAGATAACAATTTTGTTTTCCGTCCTCTTCGCAATTGATTTATAGCAAGAGAAAAACAAAAATAAAGATATGAAGTGCATATAGAGACAAAAAAAAAAAAAAAAAAAAAAGGAAAAAAAAAACATGCAAATGAAGTTGTAATTAATTCAATCGTTAGTTTGTCTTCTAACAAATCATTTTATTGACCCATATGGCAATACATTAATTTCTATTATTCGATTTACCTAATATCTTGAAATAAATGATGAACTTTGCATTTGCAGAATATTTCTCTGTTAAAGTATTTTTTATTCTTTTCAGAGAGGTACTAGAATGCTCCATAGTGGTTTCTGTGCTATTAACCTTCCTTGAGAAGAACTTTGAATCTCTCAAAACAGATCAGCAAACTGACATTATTGATCAGACCATAGAAAATCCCAGCGATAGTTCCAGCAATGTCAATACTAATGCGGATACGGATGTTGATGAAGAAGATAATTCAGTCTTGTACAGCAAGTTCAAATTGCAGGTCTGGATCGGTACATTTTCTGGGTTTTTACTTTGTACCGTTATCGGTGGCTTATTTATTGCATCCTTTTACTTATTGGAAGTCGATCTTTGGTCCAAATCCGAGCATTACTGGGAATCGGTGTTTAGCATTTTGGCATCGGTTATTATCACAATCATGGGTATTGGAATGTTGCAGCTTCATAAGCTTGAAAAAAAATGGCATTTGAAACTTACCAGTTTGATCAAAACCGAGTCTTCGATGACGAATTACGAATACCGGCAAGCAACTACTTCCGATGACTCTCTTTTTAGCAGAATCAAGAGTAAGCTCACTAATTGGAAAATTTCCTTTAGAAAATACACTGCCAGAAACTCGATGTTTATCCTTCCATTTATTACAACATTACGTGAATCTTTGGAGTCAGTGATCTTTGTAGGCGGTATTGGTGTTTCAGAACCGCCATTGACCGTTCTTTTCTCAGCTATTTTGGGAATCATAGTGGGTGTTACGGTGGGTCTTTTAATTTATCGCAGCGGAACAAAGTCCGTGTCAACTCAAAAATTCCTCATGTATTCGACGTGTTTCCTTTATCTTATTTCTGCAGGCCTAATGGCAAAAGGTGTGTGGCAGTTCGAATTGCAGCAATTCATCGATAAATGTGATGGGCTTGACGTTTCCGAAGTTGGATCTGGTCCAGGCTCTTATGATGTGGATAACGTGGTATGGCATGTGAATTGCTGTAACGGAGAAGCCGACGGTCCATGGATGATTGTCACTGCTATTTTTGGATGGACGAATAGCGCCACATATGGAAGTGTGTGCTCATATTTGTTATATTGGATAGTAGTTATCTTTGGATTTTCAGCATTGAAGTTTGAAAACAAGCATGGATATCTTCCCTTTATTCCTTACAGATGGCAATTGAAAAGAATAAAAAAGAATTACAAGATGTTAAGCCAGTTGAAAAAGTCATCTATTTCTAGACTTTCTTGATCATTTTTGGACATGCATATTTTCTTTTCTTTTTTCCTTAGAAAATTAGTAAGGTAAGATTGGTTTTCGTAGGTTTTTGTGTTTTATGTTGTGTCAAAATAAATTCAAATGATAATGATTATTTAACTAGCGGCAAATATATGAGTTTCCTGCGATTCCTATGGACAGGAATTTGATATGATAACTTTGTGATGTATTGATGCGTTTTATAATTGAGTAGATGATATTAGAATTTAAATTGGGTTTACCATAAAAAATAAGCCAGATAAAAGCAAGAATATAATTAATGCTAAGTATGTTTCACATGGCTTGAGATATATAATTCCAGATGATAGTTCTAGTGATCTAGGATCATTTAAAATAAACGATAATGAGGAATCATATATTTTGATGAACATTCTAACAGATAATTATGCTAATTACGAATATTTACAACATTTGAGAAACAACATATTAATCTATTTATTTCTACCTTTATTTAATAACTTTTGAAAAATATTCGAATTGGACATAGAAGAAGCTGAAACTAATGGGCTCAAATCATCATAATCAACGTCTAAGTAATCTAATAATGGTAAATAAAAGTTGCAAGCTTTAAAATCTTTATCATTTTTTAAAACATAAAAATCATCTAAAACTATATTATTAAAGTTATAAAATGAATGCTTGACTATATCTAATTCACTTGTAACATCGGCATAACAGAAAGTTCCTCAGCATAATCATCTACGTAATTATCATATCTATAGGAGTTATAAGTAAATACATAAACTTTAACAGTTACCAAATTTTCTTCTCGTGATTTTTTAAAACCGTTTCTAAATGAATGTCTAGAGATTTCATGTTCTTCATAAACAAAATAATCAAATTGTAAATAAATTTTATTTCTAGAAAATAGAAAATAAATCATTCATAATATACTCATCTGCAATATGTCTTTTATTATCAGGAAATACATAAGCTAAATATTATAATCTGAAAATTCATTGATAAATCTATACTCTGACACTAAATTTCTCTTAAGGACCTAATCCAAATATAAATAGTAATCTGTAATAGAATATAATTTATTTTTAGATGTAAATTTAGACAAATAATTTGAATAAGCGTAATCCTTGATACATTCTTTGATTCTAATGTATGCATGCGTATCTACATCAATATCCAAATTAACCTCTATTTTATCTAAAACAAAAATTGGCTTAAAACTTATTTTATTTTCAAATAAAAATTAACAAATGACAAATATAGGAAGCATTGCAAATAATATAATAAACTTTTCTCAAAAAATATTTAAAAAAAAAATTCCCCACAAATAAAAATGCTAGAAACCATAGATCTAAACGCCTTTGTATTATAAAATTGAAAATTTTAATATCTTTGGAGAACTGAATACAATAATTTGTTGAAAATCGACAGTTGAAATTTCCAAAAAGAGTAAGATAATATAAGGAGTGAGAAACTTTTTGCTAGACACCGTGTAATGATAGCTTTCACTGTACGCGAGTCAGAGCGTTGACACAATAGTATACTTTTCTCATACGTTTTCACGTGCCTGTCACGTGCGTTGTTTTTACGTTTCTCCGATCTCAATTTTTACACAGATTGATCAAGTTTCAGATTCTAGAGACAAAAAGACGAAAAACATTATAAATTTGCTTTCAGCTTATGATGTTTACAAAATATCTGTTTGGAGATGCCAAACAATAGCATTCTTCTCATATTATACGTGTGCCTAACGAATTGATACGCATGAGTAATGAAATAACCTAGTGTCGCTTTTGGCTTCTGCATTGGATCTGACCTGTATCTTAAGAGCAGAAGCACAAGTAGTAGCGTAAAACAAAAAAAAAAGATTCAAAAAGTTCTATCCAACTGTGTCCATTGGATGTGTCTCGAAGGCACGTAAAATAGGTAGCCGCTGAATCTTCTCTCCACAAAAAGAAACGACAAAATAACCATAATAATAAAAATAAGAAGCTAGCATTGGCCAATAAGAGAACTGTAAAAATCGCACCGCCAAATTCCAAAATGTGTGCGACAGTATATGTGTGCGTCTGCACCATCCTGCGCTTGCGGTATGATCATAAGTCGCACACAGCTGGTGTGTTAGCCTGTTTGTATCTGCATCAGCCAATCATAACGCGTTCTTTTCCGGTGCGCCAGGGCAGCTGTGCGCAGGTGTAGAACAAGCGCTTCAAATGGCTGCAAGCTTGCGCTATGCTTTCCAGAATACAAAAAATGTGGTTGGTGGTGGTTGTCAATAAATTAATCGGCCACGCCCGCACCCAATAGATTACAGCCAAAGTAGAAAATTTATAGAGAAAAAATGTTTTTGTCGACAACGAAAAAAAAAGCTCACCCTAAAAAAACTACCACCGTAAAAAAGAATGCATGAGAAAACCTCAGAGAGAAAAAAAAAAAAAATTTTTTTCTCACTGTAATTCTTGGGAAAATCCTGAAAAATTATATGAGAGATTCTGTTTTTATTTAATACTTTCTTATTCTTTTACTTTTGAATCCTTTCTTTTTCCCCTTTCTTTTTCTTCTTTTTTTCTCTCCATCATCAATTAGTTTATCTTTTGTTTAATTGAATAACTAAAAAATATACACAATTGAGAAAAAATGGTTCTCCCATCTTTATTTGCCTCTTCTTCTAGAGTTGCCTTTAAAGCTGCTCAAAGAAATGTCAACTTCACCAGAACTTTGGCTACTGCCGTTGCTGGTGGTAAAGTCACCTCCGTTATTGGTGCCATTGTCGATGTCAAGTTTGAATCTGGTTCTTTGCCAGCTATTCTTAACGCCTTGGAACTCGAAAACCAAGGTAACAAATTGATCTTGGAAGTCGCCCAACATTTGGGTGAAAACACCGTCAGAGCTATTGCTATGGATGGTACCGAAGGTTTAGTCAGAGGTCAAAGTGTTACCGACTCTGGTGCTCCAATTTGTGTCCCAGTCGGTAGAGAAACCTTGGGTAGAATTATTAACGTTATTGGTGAACCAATCGATGAAAGAGGTCCAATCAATGCCAAATCTAAAAATCCAATTCACGCTGATCCTCCAAGTTTCGTTGAACAATCCACTGAAGCCGAAGTCTTAGAAACCGGTATCAAGGTTGTTGATTTATTAGCTCCATATGCCAGAGGTGGTAAGATTGGTTTATTCGGTGGTGCTGGTGTCGGTAAAACCGTTTTCATTCAAGAATTGATTAACAACATTGCCAAGGCCCATGGTGGTTTCTCTGTTTTCACTGGTGTCGGTGAAAGAACCAGAGAAGGTAACGATTTGTACCGTGAAATGAAAGAAACCGGTGTCATCAACTTAGAAGGTGAATCCAAGGTCGCTTTAGTCTTCGGTCAAATGAACGAACCACCTGGAGCTAGAGCCAGAGTTGCTTTAACCGGTTTAACCATTGCTGAATACTTCAGAGATGAAGAAGGTCAAGATGTCTTGTTATTCATTGATAACATTTTCAGATTCACCCAAGCTGGTTCCGAAGTCTCTGCTTTGTTAGGTCGTATTCCATCCGCTGTCGGTTATCAACCAACCTTAGCCACTGATATGGGTCTTTTACAAGAACGTATTACCACCACCAAGAAGGGTTCCGTTACCTCTGTTCAAGCTGTTTATGTCCCAGCTGATGATTTAACTGATCCTGCTCCAGCTACCACCTTCGCTCATTTGGATGCTACCACTGTCTTGTCCAGAGGTATTTCTGAATTAGGTATCTACCCAGCCGTCGATCCATTAGATTCTAAATCTAGATTGTTGGATCCTGCCGTTGTTGGTGAAGAACATTATGATGTTGCCAACAGAGTCCAACAAACCTTACAAGCTTACAAGTCTTTGCAAGATATTATTGCTATTTTGGGTATGGATGAATTATCTGAAAAAGATAAATTGACTGTCGAAAGAGCCAGAAAGATCCAAAGATTCTTGTCTCAACCATTTGCTGTCGCTGAAGTTTTCACTGGTATTCCAGGTAAATTAGTCAGATTAGAAGAAACTGTCAAATCCTTCAAGGAAGTCTTAGAAGGTAAATACGATCACTTACCAGAAACCGCTTTCTACATGGTTGGTGGTATTGAAGACGTTCTTGCCAAGGCTGACAAATTAGCTGCTTCCGTTTAAGTTGATTTCAGCAAAAAAGTAAAGTAAGTTTAATTAAATCCTTATCCATCCAATAAAGAAAAAAGAATATTTTAAAAAGTTAGTTTTAAAACATAACATCAAAATAATAAATAAAAAACAATTTATCTAAAAATACAAAAGTAAATTTTTTCAAAAATTGAGAATTTGACATCGAATTTTTAAGTCGATTGATTTTTCAGTACATACGATATAAATATTAAATATATAAAATTAAAAAAAAAGTAGTGTAAACTATTCGTCATCTATATTCTAAGTCTTACTAACTGTGTCGTTGTTATTATGAATATTTAATTTTATTGCTAGTCGTTCAGTTCGTCAGCCAATCAACTGCAACAGCCAATCAGTACTCTTTAAATAGTTACAGATACGGCCAGAAAAAAAAGAAAATCCAATTGATTTTTGTTTATTTGCCGGGAGAAAAAGAAATTGTTGCTGCTGCAAATGTTCAAATCTTTCTTGTTGACTCTATAAAATAAAAACCTGCACGGCAACGCAGGAACGAACTCCAAGAAGTAGGATAAGAATAATAGTGTCAGAATTAATGTTTTGCTGCTGGGAATCAAGATATTATCCAATTTTCATGTACTTGTTCTAGAGACTCGACAAAATTCATGAAATATATTAATGAGGGAGACTTTTGTATTTTGTGGTTGAATTTAATAAATGTTTCTAACTTCAATATATTGTAATTCCCTCTCTTGATAAGTTATCAACAGAAACTTTGATACATAATTGTGTACTAAAAGTTAATCGTAAAAGCAATGACAGAGTATCGTCACCTTAAACTATACAATGAATCTGGACTAAAAACAGAGACGAAGTAAGCATTTGCCAAAAATCTTTTTCTCAGGAAATTTGTGTCTTCTAACATTAAACAAGCAGTGAATATGTCATGGAACGAATCTCGGCAGTATTACAATTAGTAGAGAATTCAATTGATAACGAAAATGTTTTTGGCATTATTTTATTTTTAAGAAAACCAAGAAAGAGATTGTAAGTTAATGAAGCCTTATAAGTGATACTTTCGAATACGCGTTTTCTCTTATACTTAAAAACTAACTATAAAAAATAGTACGGGAAATCGGTCCAAAATGGCGTCTACGTTTTCCGAATGTAAAATCAAATTTCCCTCTCCTGATAAGAATGAGTCATTGAAATTTAGTACGTGTAACAAATTAAAATTAAGTAACAAATTTAGAAGTCTTAACTAACAGTTTGCTATAGCAAGAATTCTCAAAACTTTAAAGTTCATTTATATGAATTTGAAAAATCAGAAAATTATGACTAAAAGAGATTTATATTATCAAGATGTCGAGACGTATCTCAATAAACAGCGGAATGCTGATGAAATTGTAGACACGTTAGCTTATACTTTAAATGTACCTATTTCATCATTAAATTTGGTTCCTTCTCAAAAGGGATTGTTATACATTACAGGAACAGGAAAAATTATTATTAACTATTCAAATGGAAAACTGATCACATTTCGCAAATCTGTACAGGCTGAACTTATTCCATCACTAGCAGGCCTTCAAAAAATCAGTATATCACCTGATATTAATAAAATACTTGTTATAGAAAAAGAAGTACGCGTTAATTTTATTGATTTTTTCTTAATTTACTGAACTATTCTAAATCAAATACTAACAACGCGCATGATATTATCATCTTAATTTTATAGGCAGTGTTTAAGACTTTAGCAAAAGAGCTTCCTGGTAACTTTTTATTGATAACAGGAAAGGGATACCCAGACAGACTTACTCAAGATTTTCTTCATAGAATCTCAAGCTGTGAAAAGGAAGCTCCTATATCTACTTATGGTATCGCAGACAGTGATCCATATGGAATTAATATTTTACTACAGTATATTATAGGCTACAAAAATCAAGTTAAAAATTATTATACGTCTTCAATAAATAAAAATGAAATCAATGGATGCTTATTAAATATTTTGGGAGTGTTTTTAATGGATTATAAATCAGATTGGCTAAATTTAAATTTACGTGACTTCGTGTTTGCGAGAAATTTGTTAATTAGGTTAAATAGTGATATCGAAATGGAACTATTGAAAATGTATTCACTAAAAGAAAGTACAAAAGCTGAAGGGTGCATGAACTTATTGAAAGTTGAAGCTAGCATGAATACCGAACTTGTAAGGAAATTTAACGAAACAACAAATTCTTATTCTAATAAAATTATTCAAATTGAATCACAACTAGAAAAATTTAAAGTTGAATTACAAAGACAAATGTTTTTTTTTAAAAAAAGTGAAATGAATATCATTGGTCCACCTGAAAGTTTGAGCTTAACTCAAAATGATATTGTAAAAACGTCAACAGCGTATAGCCATATAACGAGCTACATATTGTCCAAAATTAAATTATAATAGTAATAGTAATAATATATTTGATGAAATGTAATAATAGAAAATCCAATGGAATAAATAAATCAAGAAAATTCTAAATATAGTGAGTAATATTAGCGATCATGGTGTCCAATAACAATTGGAATAAAAATGAAAGAGAGTAACAAAATCAATTAAAAAGGAAAAACAAAAGCTGAATAAAAAATTGAGAATGTGGTAGCAAAGTAATACAAAAACAAAAATTAAGTGTCATCATAAAATTAATAAAGTTTCAAATCCTCAGGTTTCATAGAATACCTGATCCAATGCGGATTGCAATTTTGATCTTTGATATTTTCATGTATTGTAAACAAACCAGGTTCACAGTCATGACATCTATCGCTTAAAGGACAGTTAAAATATGGATTATGATGATATCCGATATCTCTGAACCAATGAATGTTTTCCTTACTTTCAAACAAGGATACACCAACAGTATGAACAGGAGCATCACCCCATCTTTCATAATAAAATCCACCTTTCTCTTCCAAATATGAAAACCATTTACTATATGCTTCATCCCTATAAAAATCCATGTTAGCGACTTCGAAGTTCGACCAGAAATGACACGTGGAGTACCCATGTGCAAGTTCTGCTTTATCCAGCAATTGATTATCATTTAAAAGCCAATCAAACGCAGCATCTTTATTGAGATACTGTGGGTTTTCAGAAAGAAAATCTAGAGTAGTTGGCCATAAGTTCGGAATAGTTTCAGCAATTTCATATAATGTGGTAACGAACCCATAGGTTTTATTATTCATTTCCATGAACTTAAAAATATCATAATCAACATCACAAAAATATCTGACATCAGGCTCAACACGCCAATACCATTTATATTCTTGCATTTTTGGAACATTATAGAAATTACCAGAATTAAATCTGCACATATTTCTGTAGGATAATTTTTTGGCATACGGTAATTCCTGAGCTTCTAAAGCATCCATTGATTTACGCATCTTATTCACATTAATATTATCTGGAAGATCCCATAAACTTGTAGGGATAACTACGAAATTCACATGTGCATTAGTTTCTTTCAAAATTGAAGATTTAAATTCTTGGCTGAATGGACGGTTATTCATCAAAGTCCACGGATAATTGAATTTACTGTTGAAATTACGTTCCACTTGACGCAATGAAAAAATGAAATCATCAAGTTCCGAGTTCCTAACTAAAGACATTAAAGTGGCATTTGCTCTATCGTAATTACTAGGATCAGCAGGTGGTCTAACCAAATTATCTACTCTTGGCTCATTGATTTGATGTAACATTACTTTATCATATAATTTCTTGTTTGCTTCTAACACTTCTTCATTGGAAACGTGCTCTTTATGATATTTAAATTTCTTGAAATACTTCAAATTTACGCTCCCATCTTCTTTAAATGGCTGTAATTTGGAATTATAGTTAATGTTCACTTCTAAGAGAGGATCATGGGGCCAATCGATATCATATGGTGTGACAGGGACTTGTGGATAATAGCGGAATGTCTTCTTAAAATAAGTTACATGACCGTCATGATTATTGACCAATCTGTGGATGGTTAAAAATGAAAAAAAAACCAAAAGGGTCCACCTAGTTACTCGTCTTCGAAGAATAGAGATCAAGAAAGTCTTGCATAAAAAGACATATTTTAGAACATCTTGATAGATTTTCTCATTCTTTCCAGATAGCTTCATCTTGAAATAATAACTACTATTATAATTGTTCAAATTGAAAAAAAAAAAACTGGAATATTATTCAAGAGAACAATGCTTGCTGATTTGGGATGAAAATATCTATTAACAATTTAAGAATTTTTTTTCATTTTTTTTTTGAGGCTGATTTTCTTTTGCTTCATCATCTTGCTCGTTTTTTTTTATAGAGCAAAGAAAAAGTGGTAAGCTCTCTTTTCCTCTTTTCCTCTTTTCCTTCTTCGTGTTATTTTGGCGCTTGGTATTCTATTAATAAATTTCTCAAATTTCATGCAGGAATTACGTGTATTGTTAAATTTATTGATTTAAATAGATAGGGCAAAACAAAATCGTTTTTTATATTTTTCGCTTATTTTGCTAGTATTCTCAAAAAGGGTAAATAAAAAAGAAAGAAAAAAGTATATCTTTATTAAAATCTTACAATATATTTTATGTATTAAAACTCATTAATCGCACGTGCATTTAGTAGATACCACTCCATTCCTTGAATTGGTTGATCAAACCAGAAGTAGAAGCATCATGAGAGTCATTCTTGTCACCAGTTTCTAATTCCTTACCAATGGCTTTGGCTAAAACCTTACCTAATTCAACGCCCCATTGATCGTAAGAATTGATATTCCAGATAGCACCTTCGACAAAGGTAACATGCTCATAGTAAGCGATCAAAGCACCAAGAGTCTCTGGATTGATTTCTTTACATAAGATACTGGTGGTTGGTCTGTTACCAGAAAATATCTTGTGTGGCACAACATCACCAGAATTACCCGCGGCCTTAACTTGTTCTTCTGTTTTACCTAACATCAAAGCTTCAGCCTGTGCAAAGAAGTTGGAAGCCAACATTTTTTGGTGAATGTTATTTTCAGTTGGGTTGTGAGACACGGCAGCAAGAATGAAGTCTGAAGGAATCAATTTAGTGCCTTGGTGAACCAATTGGAAAAAAGAGTGTTGAGCATTGGTAGCTGGTTCACCAAATAAAATGGTGCCTGTCTGATAGTTGGTAAACACATTGCCTCTGGTGACTGATTTACCGTTACTTTCCATTGATAATTGTTGTAAATAAGCCGGAAATCTGTGCATGTATTGATCGAACGGAGAAACCAAATGCGTTTCAGCCCCGAAGAAGTTATTGTACCATACAGATAACAAGGCACCAATAACAGCGACATTCTCTTCTAAAGCAGTATTTTGGAAGTAATTGTCAAAAGCCTCGGCACCTTTCAAGAATTTTTCAAAATTTTCATAACCAACATAAATGGCAACAGATAAACCAATAGCTGACCAGACGGAGTATCTACCACCAACCCAGTTTTCAAAACCAAACATGTTCTTGGTGTCGATGCCAAATTTAGCAACTTCTTCAGCATTGGTGGATAATGCCACAAAATGTTTAGCGATATAAGCTTGATCAACGGCTTTTTCTAAGAACCATTTCTTAGCGGTCTTAGCATTGGTCTTGGTTTCTGCAGTAGTGAAAGTCTTGGACGCAATAAGAAAAAGAGTAGTTTCTTGGTTCAAATTTTTCAAAGTTTCAGCGATATGGGTACCATCGATATTTGATACGAAATGAACGTTTAATCCCTTTTTAGCATATGACTTGAGAGCCTCTGTGACCATCACGGGACCCAAATCAGAGCCACCAATACCAATATTGACGACGTCAGTAATTTCTTTGCCAGTATAACCGGCCCACTTGCCAGATCTGACATCATCCGAAAATTCTTTCATGTGATCTAAAACACCGGAGACCTCAGGAGCGACATTGACACCATCGACGAACATAGGCTTGTTAGCAATGTTTCTTAAAGCGACATGGAACACAGCTCTGTCTTCCGTATTATTGATATGCTCGCCCTTGAAAAGAGCATCTCTTAATTGCTCAACCTTAGCTTCCTTAGCCAATCTGAACAACGCAGCCATTACTTCATTATCAACCAAGTTCTTACTGAAATCAAATAAGATTGGAGAGTCACCGTTTTCAAAAGTCTTAGAGAATTTGGAAAATCTTGCAGCACCATCCTTGGCAAACTCTTCTTTAGCAGAGATAGATTTACCTTTGCTTTTGTAAAGCTTCTCCAACTCTTTATAGGCAGGGAGATCAGAGGTTAATTTGAATTCAGAGAATGGCTTCAACGACATTGTAATTGAGAATTGTTGTAATTGGATACCGGGTAATTGTGAATCACTTGCAAAGACTAAAAAAAAAGCAGCACTAGATAAGCTCAATTGAAGTTTAAGTTAAGTAATAGCAACGTTGTTTAGGAAATGCGAATAATTGGCAACCCAGGAATAGACGTTTTTAATACCATCAATGTATTCTTACCTTTAAATACCGAAAGAAAAAAAATTCACAAATAATAATACGAAAAAAAAATAATCGTTGCCGCCACTAGGTAATGACATGACTGGAGCTTTAAGCCGGCTGAGACTAATTTTCCGATAATATGCGCCGTTGCGGGAAAAACTCACCAGCGGAGCGCAAAAGTCTAGATCACCCCATCCCCACATCGAAATCTCAAAGCTATCAAAGTTTGTGAAGCAGAGTAAATTTGATGAATGAGTGAATCAAATATATGTATATTAAATGAAGTAATAGTAATATATATTAAAGATATTTAAGATGTCAAGGTATTGAAATCAAAAACGAAGAAGACAAAAAAAAGAAGTCAGCATTTTGAAGGGAAGGGGGGGGGGTGTGTGTGTAGAAATCAAAATCAATATATAAAAGCCAAATATGCAGTGCTCAAGTTCGTTCGTACACCAAATTCTGGATCTGTTCATTGATCAATCCACCGTTTCCAACAACAACTTTGTATAATACTTCCCTGATATAATCCACGATATTTTGGCCCACCATGGCCGTAGTACTATGCTTGTAAAATTGCGAGTATGCGTAAATTGAAGCAATCACTAGTAATAATGGCACCCAGAAAAACAACAACATCTTATCATGCAAAATACTGTTTTGTGGTTTGTTTTCAGTGAAGTAAACATAATAATAGTTGAAAAGGTTGTTGTTGCTGCCGCCGCCATTGTTACCTGTGTCCTTATCTTTCGACTCATCTTCATCATCTTCAGTAGAAGATGCAGAAGCGACAACCAAAGCGGTGGACGAAGTTGTGCATGATTCATTGGTCGTATTAGCTGATATAGTTGTAGCAGCATGCGTAGTAGACGCTAAACGGGCGAGATAATGGCGTTGCTTGGTGAGTTCAACTTCTTCTTTCTGTGGATACAAATCTTCATACTTTGGTAAGCTGCTTTCGCTATTCCTCTCTTCTTCAAAATCATCAGCTTCATCATCAGCTTCATCATCATAATCACTGTCATCGTCATAATCACTATCATAGACCGCAGAATCTCCATCTTCGTTGTCATAGTCATCAAAGTCAAAATCAAACTCGTTATCACCAGAAGCGTCATTGCTCTCATAAGTACCTGGAAAAGCACTATCGCCTTGACTGACCTGAACCATTCTTGACACATGGTGGCGAAAATCTACCTCTTCAAAACTACTCAAGGAAGAAATAGAGCTTGATCTAGACATCATCCCATCTACCGAATCCGCAGTAGTAACGCCCACAATACTTGCTTTACCCTCTGCGCCAGTCAGTTTGTTGTCACAAACAATCAGTGATTGAATCAATTCTTTGATTTCATGATTTTCGTCAACTGCAAGGTCAAGTGGATATAAACCACCGTTATGCGCAATTTTTAGGTTTGCTTTAGCTTTTAAAAGCAATTTCACGACATCAACATGATTGAACATCACAGCATAATGCAATGGCGTGAATCCGTTGATGTCAGTCACATTCACTTTGGCACCACGGTAAATCAATGCAGCGACAACCTTGCTAAATCCCTCTATAGCACAAAGGTGAAGCATGGTATGCTGCTCTTTCTTTGTACAAATTTCCCAATTTGGTCGAAGATGGAGAAGATTAGCACCAACAATTCTGTTGATATTATTTGAGGAGCTGGATGGCATGTCACAAAGACTGATGAACCCAAGCAATATATTCTCTTCATTGCTAACTGCTGCATCATTGCCAGATGCAAGATTAGTACCCGCAATGTTACCATTTCCAGTATTATTAACAGTTTTCGATGAATTAGTAGACGTGTTTGAATCATTGCCAACAATCCGACGTGCGATATTTCTTGCATCTTCCAATTTACCATTCATTTTCAACCCAACAATTTGTAATGCCAATTCAATCAATTGTCTATCTGTATCATCGCTATAAGTGAAGATTTGTAATCTTCCAGTATCACCATTAACACTACCACTAACAGACAACATATTTACATCAGAACTGTTACCTGGAGAGTTAGCGGAAGCGGCAGCAGCAACATCCTCAAAAGAGACCAATACTTGCCCTGGGTGTGCTGCTGGAGGAAGGTAGGTAACGATGGTTGAATCTGACCAACAATGTGTACCAAGCGCACGATTATCACCAAATTTCACTTGAAGACCAGGACGGAAGTTTATACCCAAAAGAGTAATTTCAACACCACCACGAATAGGACCTTCTGCAGGAATCACCTTTTGAATAGTAGGAATAAATGATTGATTATTACTCATTGATATTGTTGGTACAGCAGCGGCAGCTGCCGGATTTGTCGTGTTAACAACATTGGACATTGCGAGTGGACTTGCTAATGAGTAGCTACCATTAGCATTGTTCCCATTTAAAACAGCCATGTTATTGTTATTATATGAGGCTGCGGATAAAGGAGAATACTGATTATTGGCATTGTTAGAGCTAGGGTTATTGAGCAAGTGTGGTTTAACATTATTTCCAGTATTATTAGGCGATGGAATTGATGTTATTGAGGTGGTCCACGCCGCAGGGTCTGAAACTGGTCCTCCACCATTATTGATACATGCAATCCCGTTACCTGTCATCGCTGGTGATCTTGTAGTATAAGAAGTACTTGGACCGCCAGAAGCATTCTGATCGCTGCTTCCCCCTGGTGAGTCAAACATTGAAAATGAAGTATTGTTGCTGCGATCTCTAGAGATTTTTGGTTTTGACATTGGCACAGCCGCAACAACAGAACCAGCAGCAGCATGTAGAAGGTTCACCCTACTATTATCTCTACTGCTCGCATTGCTGCTACTTAACATTGCATCACCATTATTTAATTTGGTACGCTTAGTAGAAGAGGCACCGTCATCAAAGACAAAATTGCTTTGACTGCTTAAATCATCATAGTCTTCGTCATTATTTGTGCTACTGGCAACCAATGAAGGAGGCGTCAACGGCTTTCCAGAATCAATCAGTCTTTTCAATGATATCGATGACTCATGTTTCACACTGGAAGCAGCACTTGAAGGGATGAAAGCCTTTTTTCTGTCCATGATCATAATGCTCTTAGAAAAATTCTTTGCAAGGATTTTGCCCTTAGAATCCTTTAGAAGCACCAAAAGTTTGAAACCTTTGTTTGCACGTTGATGACGACAATAACACACAATACGAGCATTTACCTCCACAGAAGCGGTGTCATCTTCACCATTAGAAGGCCCCTTTCTAGGGGCTGGAGGCGAAAACTTCACAATTTCTTTAGAGTTAAAGATGATAGCTTTTTTAATAACTTCATTATTATCTATGTAATTTTCGATAGCATGAAAATCAGCAGAAGAAGCGATATTGCTATTTGAAGGGAGCCAGTTGAGCATATCTTGACAGAGGCCAGTTTTTCGCCTTGATGCTCTTTTCAACTCACGTTTGACACATTTGGGACATATATTGCAGGATTCATAGTGGGAATTGTTACTGTTGCGAAACAGTGCCTTTTCAATATCACTGTGGCTGTTATCACCATTTGAAGCCACATTTTGGTTGATAACATAACAATCTAAGTACAACAAATCATCCAAAAATTCGTTTCTTTCATCGTCAGTGGAAAACAAGGACTGTAGAGATGCTGGCTCATTAAGACAGAACTTACGTTTGACTATAAGGTCAGAAGGTAATCTAAGTAAATATTTGTTTTTTGGCCTTGGATGAATATCGATTTCTAACTTGATCTGTGTCTCTACTCTGGAATAGGCAGGAAGTTTACCGATTTTAAGCTGGTATGGCAAGTTGTCTGAGTCTCCTTTGAAGTAATCATGGCAAGGATCCCAGTCAGCAGAGCCCTGGGGGAGCTCCACAACAGAGTTAAATGAGGAGGTTGAACTTAAAGAGTTTATTGAAACTGCGGACTTCGATGATGTCCCAAACTTCAATTTACTCAAAATATCAAGCTGTCTTTCGTATGGAGTAAAATTCTTTGGAGTTAAAAGCAGGGAGCCATTAATATCGATATTGTTATTAGCATTAATGCTGGCGTCATTGCTAGCATCAGCAATATCATTGCTGTTTTTTATGTTTTCATTGCCGCTAATATTATCGATATTGCTGTCGCTATTAGCGTTATTAATAACAACGCCATTTGTTGTATTGGTGTTAGTTAAGGGGGAATAATTGAATTCAAATTCGTTGAGTCTCTGATTTGTGAAATTTTCAAGAATGGAGTCTATGTCTTGCTCAACAGTATTGTTTCCTTCTTTCTCTGATTCTGTATCACCAGCGGCATTGTTTTCACCTATACTTTTTTTTCTGCCCTCACTATCTATCTTGTGGTTATTCTGCAAAGAGGGAATGCCAGAAACAGCAGTGGCGGCTGTTGCACCAGGCTTGATGAATGTGTCCATTAGTTGGTCAAACAAACTAGAGGACATTTTTGTTTTGTTGGTTTGTATTCTTTATAAATAATATTCAGAAATAAAGTATACCTTTGTAAGACTGTTAATATTATGGTGTTAATGTGATATAGTATGCTATTCCTATGCGGTAAACATTAAGTTAATGTATCGTTCATCGATCAAATCACCAATATTGCTTCAACTATTCACTCAAAAATCCAAGATGACTGAAAACGACCAACAAAATAATAATACAAAAAAAAATTATATTTGATAATCCCCAACGCGTTCCTGCGCCGTAAACCGCAACGGCAAAGCCGTACCAATTATTGACGTCTCCGGGTAATCACCGCCACCCATGGACCAGGAAATTCCGTGAGACTCAGCGTATATTCTGGAACGCAAGTAATTTGAGCTTCTGAACGACAACAAAAAAAAAAAAATCCAAAACCATCCGAACCGACGAAAAACAAAACAACTTGAAATACTTGAGAGCAAAAGAATGTTTACAAAATCCTTACCTTTTCTCTTCTTGTTCTTTGCTCTTCCAAAACCAAGCAAACATCCAATACTTTGCACATCAAACATCAATATCAACAAGATTGACCATCATTAGATCATAAACGGTTTTTTTTCACTTTTTTTTTACAAAAACATAAACATGTCAAAGCAAGAACTATTGGATAGCGCCATCGACCCTGAAATGTCCAATTTCAAGGACACCAATGCTGTCGAAGATAGCATTAACAAGAAAGATGCCAACAGTGGCGAACAAGACGGAACTTCTGGCGAAGTAGACACCAGTGCGGCTGCGGCTGCGGCTGCTGCCGCCGCTGCAGCAGCTGTAGCAGAGTCTCAGTTCAACACCGAGGCCATTGCAGACATCCTCAATGACCAGATTTTCTTTGATTCCGCTCAAAGCAGCGAAATCAAGTTTTTTATTCCAGACTCAGAAGATAACAAAGAAGAAATCGGTGACATAATTGTGCAGCACGGTGGTACGGTTATCGACGTATACGAGAAAGACAGCAACGCTTATGTTCTTGCTACCTCCTTGTTCGAGGATTCCAATGGCGATGCAGTCACCACGTATTCCCCAGATTTTGTCTTTGATTGTATCAAGAAAAGCACTTTGTTGGGTTTTGAAGATTATAAGAACGACAACAAGAAGTTGCTGTCAATCGCTGAGAGATCAGCTGCTGAAATGGCTGCTGAGCATATCAATAACACACTTGTCGCCGATTCTTCCAAAGAAGATGCCGGTAACATCGGTTCTGTCGCCAATAATTCCTCTTCCTTGATTTCTAGCTCCGAACCTTTGCCTGCCCCAGCTCCAATTACAGAACATATAGTATTGGTCAACACTAACAAGAACACGTTCACTCCCGAAGAAGATGAATTCATCAAAGAAGAAGTTCGCAAAGCTCCAACCAGAAGAACAACTCATAAGTTATATGAAGAAATTGCAACAAGATTGGGTAACCATACAGGCAACTCTATTCGTCACCGTGTTCAAAAAAGATTGATGAAGGATATCGGATATGTTTACAAAACTGATGTCAATGGCGACTTGTTACGTGATGCCAGTGGTAATAATATCAGAACTTCGGAATTACCTGGTAAGATAAAGACTAAGTTTACAGCTACCGATGATTATAATCTTTGTAAAGAGGCTTTGCTATCTTCTTTGACATCTGATGTTGAAGACGGTCAAAGAACTATCAATTTACCTCCAAGATTTTATTCTCATATGGCCGAAAGATTCACCAACCATTCTGTTGCAGCTTGGCGTGACAGATTTAGAAAGTTTGCGATAGTGTACGGCATCTCTGAATATATTTCCTATTATGAAGGTTGTCAAAGAGACAATAAAACACCAGAACCAATGAAAAACTTCACGTCTAATTCTCAAACAAGAAAAAAATTGGCCGCTACAGCTAAACTGATGACCAACAAGAAAAAGAGAGTCAATAAGAAAGGCTCTTTTGCGGAAGAAACTGCTTCTGGTATCGTTGATTCTCATTCCAATCAATTCGAATTTGATTCATTAAACGAATTTGATGACGATGCACCTGAAAGTAAGAGAATGAAGAGCGACAACCATTCAGGTTTGATACTAAATGCTGGAGGAATTCCATTAATCAAGACAAATAAGCATTCCTTAATTGAACTCATGACACCGAAGAAATTTAATCTTTATTTTGAACCAGGATTCAAGAAATCTACATTACCTACGATTCTCGAAAAAGCTGAAAAAATTGTTGAATTGGATTATTCCAAGACTGGTGCCGATCAACTTATTAACAACTTACATTCTGCAGTTGGTGTTAAAAAGGATTTCGCTTATGAAATGTTAACTAACTGTAGCGGTGAATTATCTTACGTTGTAAGATACTTGAATTTGGTTATCACAACTGGAATACATCCTCCTGAAAATGTCGCTCATATATGGACTAAAGACGATGACTTGAAATTGCAGATGGTGAATGATCAAGGAGCTCTCGATTATTTGGTTGCAAAACACGGTGAAGATGTTGTTGAGTTGAGAAGAAATTTCCTATCTAAAATCAACGCGTAGTTCCCTGCATAATTCTTTATTTGTATATCTGATGTTTTTTTATTATTATTTTGCTTTGTTTTTGTATTTGTATTTTTTTGTTTCTCAAAAAGAAAGGGGCTCTCTGTTTTAATTCATCTCATTTTATTTTTATTTGTCAATCGTAAGCTCGATATTAATTATTCTAGTAATTGGATTTGTTGAAAATTTTATGGTAATTAAATAATGATGTATTTTTATGTAGCTTTCTTTTACAAATATATAAGTGTATATATACTTGAAGAACTTTAGAATAAGTATTGAGAAAAATAATGAAACTAATTAATGATTATAAAACAACAATTAACAATGATACAAACAAACAAAAAATAATTGGAATAATAATAATAATCTTCTGTTTATACTTATTTTCCTACCACATCCAAAGCAATATCGATCTCTGCGATAGCTCTGTTAGAAAACCACTTTACATCCATATCAGTATCATTTTCACAGACATCTTTTAAGACAGGCAAAATCTTCAGTTCAACCAATTCTTTCATTTTAGGCACATCATCCTTTGCTAAATTGCTAACAAGAGTACCCTTTGTGAGTTTTTGGACGGACAAGAGCTGATCTTCAGAGATCTTCAAGTCTTTATTATTTTCACCAAGAAAGCTATCTTCCTCATTAGCGCCAATTCCCTTTAAAATTGTAGTAGAAATTAGCTCTTTAATATCATCTTTCTCTTCCTTAGCTTCTTGCTTATCATCTTCATCTTCGATCTTCAATAATTTGAAGGCGATTCTCTTGTACCCCTTGGCAACATTGAACCTCACATTAGGAACTGCATCATGGCTCATGGTTTCTAACCAAGGCAAGACATCATCAATGATAATGGAATCATTGATGATAACTTCAGAGACTTTCAACATTGTGAAGAGACATGTGATTCTATAGATAAAGTTGTTCATGATTGATGAATTGACATTTTCAATATTTGTATCACCATTACTCAATGAAAGTGAGGAGCCATTGTTTGCTGAATTATTGTTATTGGCGGCGTTATTGAAAAGTTCTTCGTTTTCTTTTTTATAATCTTCTAATAAATCGCCCAGGATGATCTTATCAATAATTTCTAATTTGGTCCAATCATCACCAAAAATCTTTGCCAACTTCATCAAATTCAACACAGCGGCTTCTCTGATAGTGTAAACCGAATCCCAGAGCCACAGCATACAGAGCTTGTTCAATACATTATTGAAAAAATCCATACCTAGTTGTTTAGATAATAATGGGATGTATTCAATGATAGCCAAACGAACACGCCATTGCTTATCCTTTGCGAGCTCAGTGATGGCCGGAAGAAGGGCTTTAGTCAATAACTGAATACCGATAACATCATTAAGAATGGTTAAATTAGAAATAATATTAAGACGTACTTCTGGAAATTCATCATTGAGCATCTCCAAAAAGATGTTTAATAAAACATCAGTAGTATGTTGTTCACCAAGAATTGGTGCCAAGTTCGCAATTTGAGAAGCCAAAGCAGCACGGACAAGTTCATTAGCATCATTAACAAGTTCTTCTACTTGTGGGATTACTTTATTAATAATATTTGTTGGATTATCTAACAATTTGCAGACTTGAGGAATTTGCTTGGAAATAGATTTACGAACTTCTGCTTCATGATCTTTTAATAATGAGACAAAATTATCCAAAATTGAACCGTTAAGATCTTCTTTTGGGAAATAAGTTACAATTGGTGCAAATCTTTCAGAGATCATGTAGCGAACTCTCCAACTTTCATTGTTGCACAATTCTAGAAAATAATGCAAGAGTTTTTTGTTGTGAGTATCATCATGTTTCACGTCATTAAAAATTTTTAAAATGGATAGTAATACTTCAACAGATAAAAATTTGACAGAATCTTGGTCATCAGCGACAAGACAGCCAAACATTTGGAAGATGAATAGCCAGTCATCATCATCCAACTGATCAACACAAGTGGCTAAACTATCGATAATAGCTGGCAAATTGGAAGCCGCAGCACGTCTAGTCATTGGAGTTTCATCAATGATAAGCTTGTAATAAAGTTGTAATAACATGTTACGGGTGGTTTTGGAGTCAACTCTATTGATAACTGATTTAAAAAGACCGCAGGAGGATACTCTGGAAGAGTACCAATCTGCAGTGGCAAGAGAGGTGATACCCTCGATGAAATCTTTATTAAGATTATTCAAGGATAAGTGGGCAGCAATATCATTCAAGGAAGCAATGGCTTTGTCACGAACAATAGGCTCTTCAATAGCGGCAAGGAATTCCAAAGTAGGCAAAAGTTGGGTAGCATATTGTTCACCACCAATCAATGGTATAAAGGAAGAGTTGAGCTGGTCTGCAAGTACAGCAAAGACTTCGTCTTCATCGTCATGGGCAACATCAAAAAGAAATGGAATCAATTCTTCTCTGCTTCTTTGAGGACCAAGTGCAATGGCGATGGTATCAAGCTTCTGCATGGCGTTGACACGGTTGGCAACATCATCATGCTTAAGCTCATCCATTAAAAGAGCCAAAGGATAAAGGATCTCAGAGACGGAATCATCATTATTGTTTGGCAAAGTGGCGGCTGAGGACATACTTTCTTTTCTTTTTTGATTTAAGTATGTTGAGAGACAGAAGCAAAAAACAGTATGAACAAGTATAGCTGATACACGCTTATTATCTGATAATGATAGTTATAATTGGCTATGGCCGGTGATTTGGATATAATTTTGTGCGGTTATTGTTACTGGTGAACTTCTGTGGTAAACTTGCAGCAACAGACACGTATCTCGAATATATAATAATGTATGAATTAGCAATAGCAAGTATTCAATACGGTAACACCAATGGAAATGGAGAAACAAGTGGATATATATATTTGTTTGAATTTGGGTCTTGGAAATAGACTACAAATATATATAATTTCACAGAATTAATTACAAAGGTTATTTATTTATTATCAATATTCAACGCCAAAACACTACTGCGAATATTTGTTATTTTTATTTTACCCAGAGATAACTTCGAAATTCATTCAGAAAAAGAACCTAACCAGAAAAAAAAAAACGAAAAAAGAAAAAAAAAAAAAAAATCAACCGAACACAGCTCAAAAAAAATAAAAAAAAAATAACAAGTGGTCGCAGCCTGACATGAAAACATCTTAAAATGGTACATCCCAATATTTATGCATCCATACACTTTATCTGACAGCTATTGCTAATAATTCAACTTTAGAACAGTCACTTCATTTAGGTAACATCCATTCAGTTTATAGAAGATGATATTAATAAAAAAAGCCAAATGAAATCACCAGTAAAGACCACGGAAGCAGCGAAAAATTATCTCAATTGCTTAACTAATTTTTCCCAACCATAGGAAAATTTTATATGAGTGTTCTTGTGGGGAAGGGGGAGGAGCAAGACAATTTCTTGAAAAGAATATCTTGTGGAAATATTTATTTTGGCCTCAAACGTTGATAGTGGATAAAATAATTTAGATAGCCTCTATCTATGATTCAATATTCTTCTCGGCAGCTAAGCTTCGGGCTTTAACAAACGTCAGTTCATCCACACAATATATTCAGAAATGCCTAATATCATTCACTGTCAACCGATAAATGGAAATGAAAGGTAATACACCGAAACACCTAAGCAACAAGAATAGTTTTGACGAGCTTTTCTGATGAGGTTTTTATTACAACCATGTTCAAAAAATTGTTGGGGCAAAGAACATTTACTGGCCGGTACCGGAGAAATTTGACCCATGATTCATTACTCACTAATGTGGCTTGACTGAAAAAAAAACTGAAAAAAGACAAAAAAAAAAAGACAATAGAAAAAGGCTTGCAAATATAAATATTTCACTAAATTCCAGACAGTTTACCACGATGATTTTCTTTGAATTTTATCTTCTTTCTTCTTGTCCAACTAAATATTTAAGTTCATACACTATTTTTTGCAACCAAACTACCGATTAATAAAAAAAAAATAATGACTGTCACAAAAAATATTGTTGTTCTTCCTGGTGACTATGCCGGTGTCGAAATTGTTGACGAAGCTTTAAAAGTTTTGAAGGTCATTGAAAATGTTAACCCAAAAGAAGTCCAATTCAAGTTTACCCACAGATTGATTGGTGGTGCTTCAATCGACGCCGAAGGTGTTGCTATCTCTGACGAGACAATTGAATTAGCAAAGAAGTCAGATGCTGTTTTACTTGGTGCTGTCGGTGGTCCTGCCGGCAAATGGTCTGGTTCAGTAAGTAATGAACGTCCAGAACAAGGTCTTTTGAAGATTCGTAAGGCTTTAAATCTTTATGCCAATTTACGTCCATGTAACTTCATCAGTGATCAGCTTCTTAAATTGTCTCCATTGCGCCCAGAAATCGTGAAAGGTACCAATTTTACCGTGGTTCGTGAGTTAGTAGGCGGTATCTACTTTGGTGAACGTCATGAAGATGACGGCTCAGGTGTCGCTTGGGATACTGAAAAATACTCTAAGGACGAAGTCAGAAGAATTACTAGAATGGCGGCATACTTGGCATTACAACACAGTCCACCTTTGAAATTATGGTCTCTTGACAAAGCTAACGTTCTTGCTAGTAGCAGGTTATGGCGTGCTACCGTTGATGAAACAATATCCAAAGAATTTCCACAGTTAAGCGTTGAACATCAACTTATTGATTCTGCCGCCATGATTTTGGTGAAAAACCCAACTAAACTTAACGGTTTGGTGATCACCAGTAATATGTTTGGTGATATTATTTCCGATGAAGCCTCTGTGATTCCAGGTTCTTTAGGTTTGTTACCTTCTGCTTCCTTAGCTTCTTTACCAGAAACGAATCAAGCTTTTGGTCTTTATGAGCCATGCCATGGTTCCGCTCCTGATTTACCAAAGGGCAAAGTTAATCCGGTCGCTACTATTTTGTCCGCTGCTATGATGTTGAGATTAAGTTTGGATATGGGCGAATATGCCGACGCTTTAGAGTTGGCTGTTAAACAAAGTATTGATAATGGTGTCACTACTGGCGATTTAGGTGGTAGTAATTCTACTGGAGAAGTTGGTGATGAAATCGCTAAGAATTTTAAAGTAATTTTATCAAAATAAGAAGCTTTATAAGTCTTTTTAAATAGTTTTAGAATTCTAAATAAATTAATAATACGTTGTTCATGATGATTTGATTTGTATGGGATACATTTGTTTAAAATATTGATTTTCCAAAAAAATAATAATTCTGATTGTTATTGAATTAAAAGAATAAGCTGTAAAATATAATAGGAAAAAAAAAATTTCTAATGAATAAATTTAATGAGAAAAGAGTATAAACAAAAAACAAGATTAATATATTAAACAAATAAAAATGGAATTAAGTAAAATAGATTTGATATTGATTATGGTAGTATTTGTAAGCAAAACCGCTCCACCGTCTTCATTATTACTACAGACTCAACATTTTTTTCAATTCTTCAAGTTTCAAACTGAGTTCATCAGCTCGATTAAACACTGAAGAATAAATTTCCTCAACCTTAGGATGGTATCCAGCTAATAAATCGCTCATTGATTGATTCTTCATCATCATTACAACCTGAGAGTTCTTTCCATCTGTACTCTTCATTATGGTGGTCGTAGTTGTTCTGCCAGCATCTATCTTGGCGGGAATTCTTTTATCTGGGATAAATTCAACATTCTCTCGCTCCTCTCTTTGAATTAATTTTCTAATATTTCTCGGTTCAGCGGCACTGTTTGATCTGTTCAATATTACAGAACTGTCACTTATTTTCTTCGGACTCTCACTTTTCTTTTTTTCAGACTTAGAGAATACTGACAGGAACGCAGTACCGGCCACTAAACTTGTGTTTTTTTGTGATTGTTTATCTTGCTTTTGATGTTGTAAAAAATCTTCAGTAGATGCACTACGAAGCATATCAAAATATGGAACATGTGCTCTACCTGCTGCAGTGGTTGTTGATGTTTCTATTGTTCCTTTACCTTTCAGAGGTGAAATATCCAACTGTTTATTGAAATCCTCAAGCTGGACATTTTCCAATCTATTCTTCAGTTTAGAAAGCGATTTCGATGGCGAAAGAAGTAGCTTTCCCCCGCTTCCATTCATTATGCCTCGACTAGGTGTAAGTGATACATCCCGAGTAGGTGTTAAATCAGCTGCATTACCGGAGCTCGCAACAGCCAATCTTGGTGTCATATCATTGTTTGCTAACGGAGAAGTATTATTATTGTTACCCGCTAGATTACCAAACAAGTTTTTATTCTTCTTAGTTGGAGTTGCCAACAATGATTCATCGGCCGTACCTCTAAAATCACGCGTCTCATGATTTATATTGTCCTTATTGGCGTTAGTATTATTATGTTTTTCCATTTCTTGTATTTGTTTCTCGATTTCATCAGCAAGAGATTCAGAGTTCTTCATTAAGGAAGCGGCACCTGCATCATCATCATAGTCCTCTTCTTCCACATTTTTATGATTAGATGTGTTAATGTTACTGCTTGCGCTGATTCTACTGGTTTCGTCATCGCCATCATAACCTGCACCGGCAGCATTGACACCTCCAACTAAACTCGTATTTTGATGGTTCTGTTGATCTTGCGTACTTTCACTAAGATCATCATCGGCAATCAAACTATACGAGTTTTTCACTTTGCGAAGCTCATCCTCGTTAACATTCAAAGAATTATTGGTCGCAGTGTTGCTAACATTATTATTGTTGACAATATTTAATGGGGAAGTCACAGAAGGTGCTGGCGAATTCATCTCAACATTACTATTGTTAGCGTTGTTGGCATTAATAATAGTATTCATTTGAAGATTGTTATTATTAGTAGTAGAAGATGCCGAAGAGTTGGCAGATCCGTTAGGGAATTGGAGAGGTACCGCAGACAAGTTAGCCAAACTGGAATTATTCATCAATGAGCTACTGTTAACATTGTTTCTCGCGCTGTTATTTTTAGCAGCAGATAATTGAAGAGAAGAAAGAACTTGATATTTTGTTGGAGTGGATCTTTCTTCTTTTCTTTTGGATTTACGCCTAAGTTTGCCAACACCACTAGTCGCGCTATCGTCATTATTATCGGAAAAGTCGTCATCTTCAAAGTCATCATCGTCAAGCAGCGACAGCAGTGGAGAATATTCACCAATACTTGATGAATTCATAGTTGCCATAGACCCAGAATTCATCAACCCACGGGCAGCTGTTGGGCTGTTTTCTGATATACCATGATTGTTAGGCATGCTCGATCCATTATTGTTTTCAACAGGCAAAAAAGTAGCTCGCTGCTGCGTGCTCTTCATAGATGGGGAAGAGACATGTTGTTGCTGAGAAGACACTGTTGAAGTGTTTGAAGAAGATATTGGTGTTACTGCTGGTGGCGTTGGTGAGTTTGTAAGGGTAGAAGTACTATTGTTGTTTAAGAACGGAGGTTGTTGGACCCTTGATGAACTAGTATTATTGTTAGAATTATATGCTGTTGTGGCGGTTCCAGTGGATGAAGTAGAACTGATACTATTGTTGGCTTGAATGATTATATCATCTTCACTATCGTCGTGGTGATTTACTTCATCCTTATCATCGTATCTTATGACTGAATCACTATGATGGCCTTCACTGGTTGCATTATATGAATTATCATTACTGTAATCGCTTTCAGGGTCCTCTTCTATAATTTGCTGCTCTTCATCATCATCCATATCATCTATTTCTTCGTCGATATCTTGAGCATACCTTTGATCTTCGTCTTCTTCATAATACCCTTCTTCACCATCGTATGCTTCATCAAATTCGTCATCTGTAATGTATACCGTCTCTGAATAATCTAGCACTTCATTAAAGACAACACTCTTTCCTTCTTTATGAATATTATTCGAGTTTCCTTTCCTTGTATTTTTCCTTGATAAGGATCCGAAAAGAGATTTACCAATCTTTGTAGCCTTACTGGTCGTCGTCGATGTGCTATCATTTTCCTCGTTGATTTTGTGTAATCTTTCTAGTTCTTCATTTTTCCAACAATTTAATCTCGCAAGTCTTTCACCGGGTGTTTCCAAACATTCAGCCGGTGCGAACCCAATCTTACCATCTTTGACCTTTTTAATGAGCCACCAGTATGAATCTTCATCATTTAAAAGAATAACGGCATCATCAAATTCTAAATCACACTGGGATGGATCAGGTCCATTAAATTCATAAAGAGCGTAAAGACGGCCTGGATGAAGTTCTTTAGGAGGCGCAAGTGGCGGCGGCATATCATCATCGATATCGTCAAGATCACCATCAAGATCCTCATCATCTATCTCCTCATCGTAGTCGTAATGATGGTTATTGTAATGATTATTATTCTCGCCATAGTGGCTGTTTTCATCTTCGCTGGCGGAATATGCTCCATGATGATGGTCATGCATCGACACTTCGTCTTCGTAATGGTGTCTATGATGCGGGATACTTTCCTGGGGAGAGTATTCGTAAGGCTGGTCATCCTGCTGCTGTTGTTGTTGACTGTATGAGGTAGGATCTTCATTGTAGTGCTCCTGCGCATTAGAGCCAGGGCGTAGGCTGGTGAACATGATCTATATCTATTATTATGATGACGCTGCTGTTATCTTGGGTGCTATTTAAACTAAATTTATCGATCTAGGAATATGCCAATGTCAATAAGATCATCAAGAGAAGGAATCGATGTTTAAAATAAAAAATAATGTGCGAATCAGGAAACAAGAGGACGGCTAAATGAGTGACTGGCAAATTTCGTTGTTAAATGGGCCGATCTGGGCTTGGTGTAATTGACACTACTGATATATTTCGAATGCCTATAAAACTATATATGTCAGTAGATAATAAATCCAATGGATATATATCTATCTGTCTATCTATCTATTTACCTGTTATTCTAACCGACGAATATCTTGATAAAATGTTGTTATTGAATACGATGTTGGGTCGATCTCTAAATGGCCACAAAGCTTTTACCAATATACTCAGCTTAATCTTCATCACACTGTTTCATGTTTTTTTTTTTTTTTTACTTACAGCGTGAGGAAACGAAATCAAAATCGAAAAAAAAAAATTTTGGGGAGAGTACATTAAAGCCAGAATTTCTGCAGGATACGTAGGCCACCTGTTTACACCCAAACACCAGATGTGTATGTTAAGATACATGTGCTTAAATGTTTTAAAGGGGTACAGAGTTATTGATGTTGTAATTCTAATACTGAACGGTGTGTTCGGTTACAGGTTATTTGATGTTCGTAGAAGGACTGCCCCCTCCTTTGCCGTGACTCTGGACTGACTCCGGTGGACCTTTTTCACACATAATCTGCATACGGGGCACGATCTCCGTCGGCTGAGTCACTGTTGCGGATCAATCGATACACACGTAGCAATTACCTCAATAGATAAAGAACCCAAGTCAGACTAAGTGAGGATTTCAAACGCGCCGATTGTGTATATTTTGCCAATGACATACATGGACATTTACTTTGGCTAATTTCTCGGAGATTTGTTCGTATTGGCCCTTCTCAAATGACGAATACCCCTATGATAGAGCAATACACTCGAGAAACTCAGTTGGTGGCTTTCATATGGCTAATTTCCAACAGTTTTCTGATTCGGTGACTCGTTCTTTGTTTTCGATATCGTTTCTGAGAAATAAGCAAAAAAAAGAAACAGCACAAGTACAATTTTATTGTTTACAGCTTTGGCCCGCATTTTTCTACTTATCTTTCACTTTTTTTTCTTTTTTCCTCTTTTGCTTTCTTTCTCTTTTTTTGCTTAAGCTTTTATTTTTATTTTCTCACATATAAATATACCTTTATTTTCCTCCTGTGATTTGTATTTTTTATATTCGTTCACTTATATCTGACTTCTAGTTTTCAGTCTCTTCCTTTTGAACGTATCATTTTATTTCCTTGATTGACTTAAACTTGTCCGTTCTACTTTATCAAAATCTAAATATACTAATACACAATGTCCTTTGGTGCTAAAGCTGCTGAACGTTTGGCCGGCAAGACAATTTTAATCACCGGCGCTTCTGCGGGAATCGGTGAAGCCACTGCCCTCGAATACGCCTCTGTTACTCCAAACATTAAATTGATCCTTACTGCTAGAAGATTATCCAAATTGGACGATTTGAAATCAAGATTGATTACCCATTATCCAGAAATCAAAGTCTACACGGCTGTATTAGATGTCTCCGATTTGCCTGCCATTGACAAATTCTTCGAGGAAATTCCAGAAGAATTCAAAGATATTGATATCCTTATTAACAACGCTGGTTTAGCCAAAGGTGTTGACAAGGTCGGCGACATCAAACAAGCAGATATCGACGCCATGTTCAGCACCAATGTCAGAGGTAACTTCTACATCGTTCAAAAACTTATGCCGTTGTTCAAAGAAAAGAACTCCGGCGATATTGTGCAGTTAGGCTCAGTTGCTGGCAGAGAACCATACCCAGGTGGAGCTATCTATTGTGCTACCAAACACGCGTTAAGAGCATTCACCTCTGCTCTTAGAAAGGAAACCATCGATACTAACCTTCGTATCATTGAAATCCAGCCAGGTAATGTGGAAACCGAATTCTCCAATGTCAGATTCTCTGGTGATGAATCCAAGGTCAAAAAGGTTTATGAAGGTACCGAACCATTATACGCTGATGATATCGCTGAAATTATTGTGTTTGCTACTACTAGAAAAGCCAATACTGTCATGGCTGAAAGCTTGGTGTTTGCTTCTAACCAAGCTTCTCCATTCCACATTTACAGACATCAAAGCTAATTTGTGTTTACGCTTGATTTGTCTGTCTATATATTCCATATATTTTTTTTCTCGTTATACATATTAAAATTTCAAAAACATTTATAATTATCATGATAACAGTAGAAAATGAAAAATGATGTTTTCTGTCAACTCTTCTGGATTTGAAAATTAATCAGATCTGTTTATTTGACTATTCTCGTTTTGGGAAACTAAGGTCAGGTAAGAGCGGTATATTAATATGAATTGCACACATATCAAAGTCTAACCCAGGAATTCTGCAAAATAAAATCATGTGCGGCAAGTGCATACAAATTTCCACTTTTTTCTTTTTTTTTTTTTTCTTATTTGTCGTCATATTATTAAATTTAAAAACGCGTTCTGAAGTTATTAATCTATGCTAGCGATAATGTTGATCAGAGGAACTTTTACAGATAATAATAATAATTTATTCTGAAATTATATACTAATGAACTACTATATCTTCCAAAGCTATTATGTCAGACATAAATAAGGATAGTAAAAATTTTATTATTAATAACGCGTCGCTTCACACACCCAAAAATCATCGACATAGTTTTTCCTCATCATCTTCGTCAACTTTTGCAAATAAACAGAAACACAATAACTTGAAAATGGTACGTGCAGAACTCGACAAACTTGAAGCACAGCTAGCTATCACCGACTCCTTATTATCCACGACTTGCATCCAGACAAACGCCATCAAAAAGTTAGGGATATATCACAGTAGTTTGTTCATGGCTGTTTCGCAGATCACGGAGCAAAGTATTGGAGATATTATCACAAAAACTGATAAATGAATGGATTGAACTTTATACATATCTGTTTTCCCCTATGTTTCTATATCCTATTAAGAGCCGCTTTTTTTCATTTTTGCTGTTTGAACAGCCTCTTACTTCATTGTCGTTATTATGATTTTATTTCATTGACTTACTATATTTGTGTCGATATACACTAATAATACATACTTATTATGAGCTTTCTTCTTCTTCTTCTTCTTCTTCTTCTTCTTCTTCTTCTTCTTGATCATCCTCCTCCTCACCAATGACGTCCCATTGACAGCTGATATCCCAACGACTGCCCTTGGCGCCATAACTCACATATTTGACAAATTTTAAAATTGATTCGTCTCTCAAAATCACATTTAGACTATTCCAATCAGCAGGATTATTCAATACCACTCCGTCGTTCTCGCTATCTTCATCTTCATCTTCTGCATTTCTCTTCTTCTTTCTGTAAATGGCTGGATCATTAGCGACATCTTCATCTACTTGCATACACAATTCATAGCCACCAAATTCTCCAGATTCCCAGCCTTTGCTGGGTGTCAAATTCAACGTGGCTTCCAAGACACCATTGACTTTTTCAAAATCTTGTTTGTTTTCGTTACTAACTTTGTCATTTTCATTCAAGATTTTTTTAATTGCTGCATCATTAATATTTTCACCTCCTTTTGAATCCTGATTTGTTGCTAACGTAAAATCAGAACCTGGTCTAAAACGACGTACCAAAATTTGTTGGGAAATAGGTACTAATCCAGTCACAAAAGCCAAATATTTTTGAAAAGTTGAACTGCGTAAGAATTCTGCTAATTCACATAACTTACTAACCAATTCCATATCATCATGTATCTCCAATTCTTTCTGATCTTTCAGGTTTACCAATTTTTGAGTAATCTTATCAAACTGAACATTGTTGTCTAGTAATTTCTTTTCAATATTTTTTCTCTTCGATACTCTTTCGGCTTTTTCTTTTTTAGTTTCTTTCTCATAAATCAATTCATTCATTACATCATCCTCCAACTTTTTTCCATCAATGTAAAGAAATCTTCTTTTGACTGCAGACATGGCAACTTTCCAAGGGAATACAATATCTTTGGAAATGTTGGGAACTTCAAACTCCAATTCTTCATTCCTGATACTCTTTTTCAATATAGAGCTGAACTCTTCATTCAAAAAGCTTTTGATTGAAATCATAGAATTTTCAATAAAAAATTCTTGATTTTCTTTAATAGTATCCAAATTTTCGAAATGTTTTACATTTAAAAATTTTGCTAATTCTCTCATTTCAGATCTATTAAAACTCATTCCGTCAGAACTTCTCCAAAGTTTTGGCATTTTAATTAATTCTCTATCCAACCTTGGATAATCAAATTTCACCAACTCGTTTGATTCTAATAATTGTAAGGTACTAATGCCTTTTTCTTTCTCTTTTAATTGTTCTTCTTCGAATCCATTTTCTCCTTCCTGTGGAATGTGGAACCAGCCTTGAATAGATATTCTTTGTCTATCCACTTTCACTTCCTCAACTTCATGGAAACTGTATCCTGGTAACACCTCAAAAAATGCATAATCATTGAATTGTGGGACAAATTTATCATGAAATTCAGTCTTTGGAAGGTTAGAATAATGGGAATCAAATAAACGTAAAGAACCGCCATAATGGTCCTTCCAGACCTTATCTGGATCAGGTAAATATAAAATAAATGACACGCGTCTGGTGCCAATAACATCATCATGCGTCAATAAATGGCAACTTTTGTTGTAAATATTAACAGAAATATCAAATTTTTTGGAAGAGATCTTACCCAGTTGTGTCACATCAGAAATAAAGTTCTTAAAAGTTTCACTATAAATAGCATTTCTCAATTTTAACAAGTTTGGTAATTTGTCCAAATCTTTCTTTGGCAAACCAGAAAGGTTTTGCAAATCACCCAGCTGATATACTTTATAAATATCAGTTTCTTTCTTAGTAAAATGAACATTGTTCAAAATCTCATCTCTCACGTTCCTCAATAATTCTCTATTTACAAGATTAGAAATATGACCCCATTTATATGGACTAGCTTTACTGATTCGTTTTTTCAAACTTTGTTTGAATTCACCTTTAAAAATTTCTGAATTTAAAAATTTGGAGTAATCTTCTTCTTCAACCTTTTGCTTTTTCAATAGTGGCTGTTCGGAAGTCATTTTTCTTTGAACAAGCTTGTTACTTATTCAGATCTACATTAAATACTAGAAAGTATATAAAAGTGATTCAAAAATTAAGATAGTAAAGTATCCAAATTTTCAGTATTTTTCATTTCCTTTTTTTTTTTTTTTTTTTTGTATGCAGCTCATCATAATCGATAATACTACACAAGAGAATATGCAACTAAGACTGATAAAACCATAAAAATAGAATACGTAAAATCAAAGCATTTCGACATTTAATTCCCCATTAGTGAATCATAATAGCTAAATATATTATTGAATATTAAATCAAAATGGGTCTCAACAATATTTCCAAATTAAACGAACAAGAGCTTAATAGAAACATTCCTTTTGAAGCATCTTGGCATCAAGAGTATAAAGATACTACATATATTTATTTTGGTAATTTTCCGACTTGTACAGATTTCAAATTGATTCTAACAATTTTTTCACAATTTGGAGTGCCTGTAAAAATAAAGCTTGCAAGAAGTAAAGAAGGTGAATTTAAGGGTTTTGGATGGCTCAAGTATGAGAATTGGCTAAGTTGTGTACTTGCTATTGATAACTTGAATGGAGTTCCAATAAGTGTCGCAGCGAAGGATGATAAAAATAATAACAATTACAACGATTTCAGACAGGATGATGTCAGAAATCGTAATGAAAGTCAAAAACAAAATAATCAAGTTGTGACGCGATACATTAAAGTAGATCATGCAATGTATAAGGCTAGATTGGATGACAATGGAAATGAAATACTTGATAAGTATGATCTTGAAATAGAGAAAGAATTAAAGAAAGATATTGCCGATTTTCAAGATGATACTAACCATGCTGATGATGATGTACAAGAAAAAAGAAAAAAGATTAAGAAAATTCAAGTAGAAACAATACAAAACGATAGGAAAGACAATACAAATGAAAAAGATGTTGAACTCGCATGGTAATATAAATTAATTATTAATGTTAATATTCTTTTATTTATATATATAATAGAAGCTTCATATACGAAAACATTTTAAGATAATGTTTAAAAATAAATAGATTGTAACAAAATAACAATAAAAGATGAATAGCACGACATAAAAATTAAAAGCAATTAACACTAAATGTCATCACCAAAAGCAGATGTTCTATTAGCATCCTTTTCTATCAAACTGTTAACCTCTGGTAATAATTCAGATAACAATTCAGTAGCGGTTTTATGGTAGCCTAATTGAGCTTCAATTAATTCAACTAATTCAGTCAATGGTTTGGAATCATCAACGACGTTCTTCATAATAGATACAGCTTCTTCGGTAGCTATGGCAAATTGATCTTCTAACTGATCTAGTTCAGCTCTTAATTTTGGTTGTTGTTCAGGCTTTGCTGTCTTTAAGTCAGCTCTGGCGGTATCATAATCTAATCTTTTTTCTTCGACATTTCTTCTAGCCTTTGTAGCCTTATTCAAACTTGTCTTCAAAGCCTTGGACATTGGTAAGTTAAATCTTGCTCTGATTAAGTTATCTTGACTCAATCTAGCTTCACCAATTTTTAATTCGGCGGTGGCATACTTGGTAAGAGCTTCACCTAAAGCTGGCGCAGATGAAGTGGCACCACTATCGGATTTAAGATCTTGAGAAGCAGATAAGGCAGCACGACCTAAGGCGTGGTTTAAAGTCTTTGGAGGTTGTTGCTTGCCTGGACCCATCAAGACAGCTTGAGCATCTTGAGCAGAGGTGGCTTTTGAAAGATCTTGGACTTTGTTAACAACGTTCTTGGAGAACTCATTGAACGATTCTTTGATGTTGGCAGGATAATCATATGATTCCACTTCGTACGTGTCGGTGATGTTTAACAATTTCTGGTAAACGCTTTTCAAGGAGTCAACCTTGTGTTCCAAATCAGTATATTCTTGAGGTAATTGACTGACATCTTGGACTTTGCCTAATTTTTCTTCCACCATTCTATGGGTCTTTTTGGCAAAAGTGTAAGATTGGTTACCAAAATCTTGTAAGTTTTTGGTAAAACTACCAAAATTGTTGGTTAAATTATTAAAAGCCATTTTAGTTTCTTATAATTCTTAAAAACTGCTTTAATTGCGAAATTTTGTATCTAAAGCTATCAGAGTAACTTGTTGCTCATTTTCGATTCTAAATCAAAATCCACAAACTTCCCCCTCCCCCATTTTAAAATATGGGTTGTATCAGGTTTTTTTTTTTTTTTTTTTGATTTTTTTTACTTTGCAAATTATTGACGTAGAAATTTTTATGTCCCGTGCTGTCCACAAAAAAAAAAAAAAGAAAAAAAAAACAGATAAAAAAATTTACTATTAAAAATAAGGTTCGCCGGGTAATCTGTAAAAATTACCAGAATAATTTTTTAATTTTAATGTATGTAATATATCGACTACGACAATTATTTTTTAATGTCAAAACAAATAAATTTGCTGATATTGTTTTTTCTAAAACTATGCTTCTATATTATACATGGTTTGAATGGATTACTCTATGCCATTCTTGGAAGATTTAAAAAAGTCTTCTGACGAATACTTTGACGCAGTTTTTTACCAATTTGATTCCGGAATCATTTCTAACAGCGTCCCCGTTCTCTTCTAGTCTTCTTTGTAGGTAGTCTCTGGTTTCTAACGGTGGGCCCCAGGGAACATATTTGATGATGTTTTTAACGTGTCTAACATTGTTCAAATAATATGTGATGTTGTCGGCCATGCCCAATAACTGACCTAACACAATGTTACTCTTGTTATAAGCATTTGACTCAGTTTGGTACTTACTGATAAAGTCAGTAGCATTAACTTGTGATTGCATGTTATGAGATGCCACAACCAAATGGCCAATATTGTTTTCAAAGTTGTTCATCAAGGATTTGATGGAATATTCAATAAGGGTGTCGTAGTTTTTGTCTGTGTCTTCTTTACTGTTGAAAATGATTTCGTCACGTTTAGGTTCAGAGTGAATATAAGCACCTCTAACCAATTTCAAGCCGACATTGTATCCCTGCTGTTTGGCTAATTCACAATCTTCTATCAACACATCCTTACTTTGCTTTAAGTAGCATTGAATAGTACCAACCACGCTGACAGGTTTGTCCAACTTATTGAATTTTTTGAACAAACTTCTTTGTAAAACGTAGCAACTTTGTTGTAATTCAAATTTCTCGGCATCAATAACACCAACCACAAACGGAGTCTTACGTGTTGGATATTTCTTTTGTAATTTTGCGTTGCTCTCGTAGATTCTTTCAATGATTTTAGAACAATTTTCTATCAATCTTTGAAAATCTGGGTTATTCTTATAGTGTCTCAAAACGTAGGATGGATTTTCAATCAATGCACTTGGTTTCAAAGCTAAGTAACCTGGTGGAATATCATTGATGTTCTCAACTCCAGTTTGCTCAATCATGGATTCTATGTGAGCTACCAAAATGCTATATATCGACTCTATGGTTTCGCTAACGATATCGTCAATGTTCAAGTTTTTCACGCCTTCACTATCCTCGATAGTGTAGCTAAGCATCATGTTTTTAATACCTCTCTTAGCCAATTTTTCACCAGTTTTCAAACATTCCTGTGGGTTTTCTCCACCACAATATATCTCAGAAACAAATAGCTTCATAATAGATAGTGGGATATATGGAAAAAGCTTAACGACGGTATTCAAGGTGAGCTTGTTCAAAGTGGCAACTCCAATCATAAAATAGGAAAGTAAATCGCGGCTCGAAACCTGTTCAAGGTATTTGATATCGTAATCATCTGATTTCAGCAATGATTTCTGTTCCTTGTTCTGCGTAACGCTTGATTGTTGAGCAGTATCAAATGTAGTTGTAGATAGCTTTTTGGTGTTGTTGGAAATTGATCTGTAAAATCGTCTTCTAAACGGCGTGGATACTATTGCAGTAGCCGGGATTTTGAGGACACACGATGTTCTCAACCCCATACAGCGAGCAGCTAGCATATTGTTATAAGTCAAGGCGTTTTTGTAGTAGAACAACCAATATTCGGTAAAAAAAGGTTAATTCAAAACTTCAAAGCCCCAGGAAACTTCAAGTTTCACTAGTAGGCTCATATGAGGATAACGGTGGTATTTATAACCAATCGTCAATGAATCTCCTGATATTCCTTCATTCCCAGATGTTTCAGTATTCCGTTAGCTTTTCAACCAAGCGGAGAGATATCTACGTTAAACGTAATAATAAGCGTGCGATAACATTTTAAAGCGGCGATGCGCGGGACATATTTCCGCTTGACAACAGAAAAAATATGGCAATGATAGCCGAGGGCACTGGAGATGGCATTTTGTGTGCGGCGGAGACGTCTAGACCGCATCTGGATCAATTTTTCTGTAAATCCCTCGGGACTTGCAAATATAGTGGGACAAACATATACACCAGAACCGGTTAATAAATATATACATATTCAATATTTAAGAAACGCATATACGAGATTGTGTTAAAATTTCATCGATAATGGTTAGGCAAACTAGTAAATGGTGGCATTGTGCAGTAAAAACAAAAAACAATAGAAAAAATTATAACGAAACAAATTAATAATGAAAGATAAACTAGAATAAAATAATTGTAAAAAATTAGCAAAAAAAACATATTACTGAAACAAATGTAAAAAAAAATTGAAGAAAAAAAAATAAATCTATAAAGTTGTAAAACACAAAAAGAAAAGGGTCGTCAGCCTAGCTTCTCATAAGGAAAAGTCAAAGTCATGCAAAGACCGGTTTGCAACTCGATAGGGATGACGACGACGAACTGTTTGCAAAATCTTCAACGTATAGCATGCCTTTCCTGTCCACAATATACAATCTGTAACCGTCTTTACTGAATCTTATCGATGCAGCTTCGCTCTTCTTGGTGGCGCTCATCACGTTCTCAGCAACAACTACCCTAGTTTCTTCAAAATTCTTGTTCATTTGTGCAATGTAGACTGTGCCCTTCTTGCTTAGCAATGCAATAGCATCATTTCTAGGAGACGCGATACACCTATGAATATTTGATCCTACGTCTTCCAACTTTACCATGAGCTTAGGACGTGCAACAGCATGTGATTCTTTCAAATTGGAAATCAACGTTTCAAGTATCAATGGTGGAGAATTGAAAGCCACAGCAGTCACCACAAGATATTGTTCTTCATCGCCAAAGAAAGACACATCGGTTATACCTTCGGTCTCGTATTCTGACTGAAGTTTTCTAGCAGCTTTCATAACTAATCTTGGTTCTAATGGTCTTTGCACATTAATCACCATAAATCTGGATTCGAGCGCTGTCGAAACAGCTAGTAGTCTTCTATCATGAGAGAATTTGACGTTATTGATCGGATCTTTGTAATTCAACAGAACTAAGGATGTGGAAATCATGTTTTTATCATGGATATTTAATAACATCACTAAACTTCCTTCAGTTCCGGTAACTTTATCCTTGCCTGTTAAACCACAGGCTACAAGCTTTTCGTCATCTGATATATCAATACATCTGATAGGTAATCCTATATTTTTCGTATAAACCAATCTACCATTTTGTGTAAAATCATAGACTTTAACTATTCTTTTCCCACAAATTATTAGATAATTTTCACTGATGGCACAGTATTCAAAAATTAAGTTGCCTTTTTCCACAAACTCCCTGGTTTTCTTATCTCCCAAAACATAATTGGCATCATCTCCATTGTTTACGGTATTACTTACATCAATCAACTTCAAATCATCCATATCGCAGCCATAGGTATTATTGTTCTTTCCGCAACACAATATCGTTGGCTTAAAGTTATCATCGCAATTTATGCTAAAAACCCACCATTTTTTTTCTTCAATCAAAGCATATTTTGAAGTGTTCCATGCAATGGAACTTCCGACATAGTCATTTCTTTTTAATAGCAAAGATTTCATTTTAGAATTCTGTCCATTAGTCGAAGCGTATTGGTACTTCTTTTTATAGAATGGGAAGTTCGTGCTGAAGAGAATTTCTTTCTGGAAATCTGGTTCTTTTGAGGATAATGAGTTGGTGAAATGTTTAGACATTGGAGAATATCTACTAGGAGAGTAGGATGAAGAGAAATTGGTATATGAAGTAATACTGTTATGTCGGTTAGGTATAACAATAGGGCTTGATGTGGAATTTGTGGGTGATGCAGAAATGGCCTCTGATTGTTGTTGCTGCAGTTTATGAATAGTGGAAGTGTAGGATTCACTTTTGTCGTCCACTAGATAGTTCGTTATACTGTTGACTTTAACACTCGGATTCCTTGAAGATGAAGATTTTGTATCCAAATCGTCCAAACTTTCTGATATTGAGAAGCTCTCAGATAATTTTGTCTTACTACCACTGTAATTGTTATTATTATATTTGTTATTTGTAAGATTACTGCTGTTGCTGTTTCTCAACTTCATAGGTCTTTGTACTCTTTCGCTGTATGCCACCTTGGATAAATTGCTGTTACTATCATTATTTATGGGAGATGAACGTTCTTCAGCATGTGGTCCTTCTATACCATAATCTGCAGCATGCTCTAGAATCACATCACCTTTATCCGCTTCCTCTTCTTCCTCTTCTTCCTCTTTTATTCTCAAAGCAGTATTTCTCAATAAAGAAAGCAAGGACATCTTGTTTTCTTTATTCAATTCCACATCTTCACTGTCATGTAATTGACCATGCAAATATGCTTTGCTAAAAGCCGTTGATATATCAGCATCCGCATCTATTGTGCTTGTTCCTAACATATTGCTAAACCCATTTGTAATATTTATTGTATTAGTCTCCTTATCCTTCTTCAAACATTTCTTTCTACTCTTCTTTTTCGTCTTGATTGATTCTTTAAGTTTGGTTTCACGAATTCTATCAACTTTTTCAATTTTCAAAAACAATCGTCGCAAAGGGATGATCGGTGCAAGAAATTTAACATTCTTCTTAAGACACACAGGGCATTGACGTATTTTTTCATTATCCAGCAAACTATTACTGAAACTCTCTGATATCAAGCATCCACACGTTAAAACTGCTGCATCGCCCACTAGTTCGTTAATTATATTATTGTACTCATCAAACCCGCTAGGCAAAAGTAGCTGCTGCCTTACTGATTCCACAAAGATATTCATGAATAAATTATGTGTATCTGTATCTTCGTTATTGTATTTGTATATTCAAACGTTATATACTACCAACAGTTATATATTTTGGAATAACATAAGCTTATGGAAGAAATTTATATTTGCTTATGCTTTTTCTTGACGTGTATATTTTTATAATATTACAGTCAGTGTTATCGTAATTTGTTCATTTCTCAAAAAAAGTGTAAAGAAAGGAACAATAATACTAATTAAACCGCATTTTGCCCGAGCGTGAAAAAATAATTTGATCGAATGAAAGAAATTTGTTGATAGCGAAGAGATGGAAAAAATATGACAGATACTGTATCATACCATTAATTTTTTGAGCCTAATACATTACTTTCCTTTCACAAATTTATATACATACAAATAGTATTAAAAATATTAATCAATATAGTGTATTAAATCATTTTAAATCAATGAATAACAGTTGAATAAAACTAATAATAGCTAAAAAGAAAAGAAAAAAAAAAAAAAAAAAAGAAGAAGAGAAAAACGACATAAAAGCCATATTAAAGATATGATCTCCATAAATACTCCATTTGTGCAAGACTTCTAGGATTGACAGCCGTGGCTATCAATTCATTAATACTTTGTGTAGTACACAGGGCTGAGAGTGACACATGACCTATCTTTGTGACTTTATTAGTGATCAAGTCAACATTAGCTCTAACTATATCTTTCAAATGAGGGCCTTGCGCACTTGATTGTAAATTTTGAGCAAACCATGAAACAACTTCATCTCTAACAAACAAACTTAAAAAGTTCTCAATTTCAAATTCCGGAGAGCATAAACACTTCGCAATAACCAAGATATATACTGATAGAACACCCTCTAGACCAACATCACCAATCAATTGTTGAATGTTTGGAGTCAATCTAAATGGAACAGCCTCCGAATTAATGAACACGGGAATCTTCTGAGAAACATCACTTGAATCATGAGTAGAGCTATTTTTGCTGTGACCAATCTTATTAGGTAACATCTCAGATGTCCAAACCGATCCTGTTGAAGTATTAATATTGATCTTTTGAGGCTGGCGTGAAGTAATACTCATCATGTATGTCATAAAAATAAACGAAGCGTACTGCCCAGTGAACTGTCTCCTGAAAATCCAGAAATCTTCAAACTTATAATAAAGATTCATGAAATAATCTTTGAGAAGACTGGTTGGTGCATACAAGGTTTGAACAGCACTCAATATTTCGGTCATCGTACTAACAATCTCTGGCCTTGGCAATTTAGGATCAAACGTAGCCTTCAACTTTTCTGTAATATAGAAATATGGTTCTTCAATATCTTGTTGTCTCTTGTTGCAGATTTGCTCATAGATCTCTTGTAAGCTCACATCTTCGTTATCATTAGACATAAGTCTCACGTGTGGCGATAATGCAACTGCAATAGGTAAAGTAAACTTAGCACCTCTAGAGCGGCATTCAACATTTCGTTCTAAAGCACCTTCCAAGATTCTAAACAATTGAAATATTCTTTCCTCCCTTCTAGAATGTCTAGTAGATGGCGATTGAACTGCAAACTGGTGGATAGAACCATCTTTACCTCTAATTTTCATTCGTTTATGGCATCCATTGTATCCTCGGATAACCTCCAAAGTTGGTAAAAATCTTTCAATTTTAACAAAGTTTACATTGCTGTCCTTATTCAACAAGTATTGGCCTGGAACTTCAATATCTTCAAACTTCTGATGATGGAATTCAGTTAAATGTGGACACAAATTCTCAAGATTAATTTTGTTGAATCTTCGATCCAACTTGTTTTCAAGCCGTCTCTTCCATTTGATCAATTTCTTGACATATATCTCATATGTGGGCTTTGATAAAATCAAGTCTTTTTCGAATTCTATTCTCAAAGTTCTACTCAACACTGTCTCAGCAAACTTGACCAAATGATTAACCATGTTCCCTGGAACAAAGCCACTATCTTTAGAACTTAGCATTTTATTGAATGATTGTAATCCATCATTGTATAAAGCAGAAATCAATCTATAAGCATCTTCATCAGCATTGGACTTGAAACGATCTATTATTTGAGACACTATTGACTCCAATGATAATGCCAATAAGGGGTATGATGTTTTTGAAATATTTCTAATTTCTTCAACGTACTCCCAAGGATGAGTCGCAGAGGATAATTTTTGACGTTTATGTTCACGTTCATCACAATCGCTATTATTGTTACTGCTATTGTTATTATTCTGTTGATTAATTTGTCTTTGAATGAGTAAAAAATCTTCATTAGTGGTTCTCAATGGGAAATGAAGAGCTTGAGGATATGTCTTTGCAATCAAAATCAAAATGTCTCTAACAAATTTCGCCTCTTTATGAGATAATGATGTTAATAATTGTGGAATATATGTGATCCAATACCAAACCGGGACGTCACCCTTATATGTTTGATAAGTGGTTGATAAAGTTCCACTATCGTCATCTAGACTTATAAGCCAAAGAATCAATGCTAAATATCTTCTTGATTTTGAATTCTTGAAAAGTCCAACAGCATGTAGGAAGCAAATCAAAGCACTGCTCGCAAATTTCATAACTTCGTTAGCATCACTTGATTTGTTAGAGCGTTTAAATAACTTGTAATTAAATAAACCCCATTTGGCCCATGCTTTAGGTAAATTATTATCAAGCTGAACGGCTGTAGAGAAAGAAAGATCTGCTTTATCTATACTATCTAATTTACCATAAAACATACCTTTCAATACAAAAAACTGAGCACGCTGAGTGGTGTTAAAGTAACCTAAATTGGTATTACTTATAACATCAAGACCAGTGTATAATTCCGCATCATTTTTGTAGTAACACTTAATTTGTTCAACCAATTTATTGAATGCTTCTTGAATTTCAATATTAGGCAAGCTGTAAATCTTATTCAATTGACTGTTGCAAACATTTCCAAGTTCATGTTTCCTAGCAACATGTGCAAACTTATTAATCAGGCTAGCAATTTCGTGATACCCTGAATAAACTTGAGAATATGAATTTCCTTTCCCTGCTTGTAAAAACGGTGTGTAAACATTATTTACCAAATGATAAAAATGTTGACGCCATACAGACAAATCATTCCATAGATTAATATCATCCCAAATATTTGGTAATCTTTCTCTCCATTTTTGCAATACGCGTTTCAATTCTTGCAGTTTAACTTCAATGTTTTGAGTATTTGTAGATACCAAAGAATTATAAATTTTACCAGCTTCAGTAAACTCAATACATTGCTGAAACTCGTGCAATAATGTGATATGTGCATTAGTAAACCTGGACGGTAACTTAGCCCATTCCTTCAAAACTAAAATATTTTCTTCCTCAGCCATTTTCAACACATTATTCAAAACAGATTTCTTTTGCAGAAAATCTTGAAGACTTAAAAATGTTCTGAACGTTTGACGTCTAGGAGTAGGAACATCAATAACAGATTTGACAGCCTGTTCTAATGGTTCTTTATCGTCGCTCCAGTTAGCAACACGCCAGCCACATTCCAACAATAGATCAGTGTAGTTCTCATGTTTGGCTAGCTCTGTTAAAGTTTCCCATTGTTGTAACCTTTCAGCACATCCAATCCAATTATCCTCCCAAAGAGCATATTCTTTTTCGCTATATGGCAAAAGATTAGTACGTGATCTAATTTGAGAAGCTTCATAATGTCTCATAGCAAACTCAAAATTACCAATTTGTTCAAACGAAAGTGCCGTAACAGTAGAGTTATACTTAGCTCTTCTCCTCCAAATACCATAATACATATCTTTATCATCAATATTCAAATAAGTTTCAATAAGAGATTCCACATAATCATCTTTTTGGTCTGGTGGTACTGGTTTTGTTTCTAGATATTGAATAGCATCAAATTGTGCCTTAAATGTGCATCCTAGATATTTAATTAAGTGAGGTGCTATAACAAGTCCATCACATTTATTGACAGCACTTAATAATGGCTTGATCACATTATTCTTTCCATTAACTCTTACAATATTCTCATTACACAACACCGTGCTAAAACATTCACTAAATTTGGCAAGCTCAGATTTAGAAATTGACTTAAAAGCAGTCGGAAATAATTCATTCCACGTTAAATCAATACAACTAGCATCATTATGCATTATTTCAATGAGTGGTATTATTATATCACATGCTGTTAAACTATCAACCCTAGAGAGGAAGGTCTTGTGAGATTCTAAAAATTCAGCAAACCTAATATTTTGTGGAAGTTGACCATCATGCACACATAAAATCTCGCTGATATATCCGAGAGGAGAAAACTTATAATTTGAGGATGTTAACTGAAGTTGGTTTTCCTTTTCAAATGACTCAAACAAAATAATGGAAGCTTGAATTAACCAAGGAAAGTCTGCTAAATCTTCCCAGCATTGTTCCTTGAAAATGTAATATAATCTGCTTTTTATGCTAGAATCGAGGCTTTTACTAAGACACTGCATAAACCTCATCCTTGTACTAACATCAACAAATCTGGTGCCCGTCATAAATGCTGGTTCCAATCTTAATTTCAATTCAGTAGTAATCAAATAAGCATCTTCATTGCTTTCGAATACCTCAAGAATGACTTTGAGGAATTCCTTAGAAAGCGACATTGGAATTTCCCTTCTTACTTCAAATCCCAACATTTTAGACAAGATGCCTGCGTTTTCCTTATCTGTTGGATAATTGCCTGTTTTATAAAAAATCCATTTATAGGTTATACCAATAATATGATTTAGTAATTTCTTATCCGAAGATCTTTCAATAAAATGGGCTAATATAGTCAAAAATGGCCTTCTATTTTCATTGAAAAATGAGAGGCGATACGCAGAAAAGTCCAAAATTTTGGTCAATAAATTTGCGGTAGTTTTGGCATATTCTTCGTGTTTTTCAACATTAATTGGATTATTAGAATTATTCTGGTTGGGTTTTTGGTTCATGATAGTTATATAGTCCTTGCAAAGTTTACTAAATATCCTGACAATGTTATGGATAAGAGGATCGGCACTTTCGGGTTTGTACCGAACAATAGTTGATAATAAAGTAATACCAGCAGCAATAGAAGATGTGTTTGCAAAATCTGTGGATACAACAGAAATTAAAAATGCAATAAATGTAGTAATTTCCTTATCAGCAGTTATATTGTCTTTTTCTTCATTGATGGCCCATAGTATACAACGTAAAGGTCTTTGTAATACTTGTTGCAATTCCTGAATCGTACATTTCATTACTGATTTCAATAATATTTTCAAAGATTTCACATTTGCGGCTATCCATTTAGAGCTCTTATTTTCCAAAACAAGGCCGAGAACATCTAATGCATTCCAAGTATACCCTATGATGTTGCTAGTTAAGTTGTTAGCGTCAAAAGTAACCAAAAATCTTTCAAAAATATTGAGAGATAATTCAGGAACTTCCCAAATAGTAGGATTCATACAATCGTAAAATACACATAGAGATCTTTTCCCTAAAGGAGTACATGAGCCCCTTGGATAACTAATACAAATATGTCTGACCAAAAAGGTTACGAAAGCTTCCTTTTGATTATCTGGTAACTTGTAATCAGACATTGGCTCAACATTCAGTTCAGAAAATTTTTCTCTATCTATTTTTGTTCTTTTCTCCCATTTGATAATTAATTCACATAGTTCAATAGCAAGCAATTTGATTTCAGGCGTGGAGGTTGGAGAAATAGTAAGCTTTCCTATTGCATTAATGGTGTTAGGTAAAAACAGTTCTCTTGAATTGAAAAACAATTCTTCATGATCAACAATAAACTTGTAAACAATATACATGCTGCTAGCCAGAAAACCATTTTCCAGAATGACTCTCCTAGGCCATTTAATCCACGAATCATCATTTCGCAACCTGTCTGGAAGAACTGCGGCTAGCAAATCTAATGATTTTTCAACAATAAACCTAGCATCATTATTATCAGCCTTAAGTAATGCATAAAATATATGTGAAGTAATCTTTGGATGAGTTTCAAATGCCTTAATGAAATAGCATGTGGCCAAGTATGCAGAAAACTTGGAAAGCGTATCTTCAAGAGACACTAAATTCCAACAGAATTTGATTATATCTTTCTTAAATGGTTCACATTTACCATTGGAATATTTCAAAATGCAAGATGTTACTTGTAACGTCTCTAAACGCAATAAGTCTGCTTCACTTGCTATGTGACCAACCACATCATCACTTGATGATTTCCAAATATTTTTAACCATAGACACCAACCAGTCATTATTATCACCGACATACAACCTATCAAGATTACCATATTTATGAGCTTCAAAAGTTAAAATACGAACTGCAATGTGTTTAATAAAGAATATTTTTGTCAACAAGTTATAATTTTCATTGGAAATGATGTTGACGGAAAAAGTAAGTGAAGCTTTCTTCGTTTGAACATTATTTGATTTAATGATATTTTTCAACAAAAACTCATCCAACTCTCTAATTTTCAAAAATCTAAGATCCTTCCTATTATTCAATTCAACCATATTTATAAATAAGTTATCCAAATCAGCAAAATCTGTGGACTTGATAATCAATTTTTGAAGTTTCGTATACGCACTGGATAGTTGTAAATGATAAACTTGAATATATGGTGATGTTGATGAGAGAATATTAGAGTTGCAGAAAACCAATACACGCGATAATAAATCTCTATTTTCTTGAAGCCAGTGCAAATCCTCCATAGAATCCTCGTGGACAATGGAATATATCATGTCAACCATATTTGCAAACTTAACAACCTTCAATCTTTCTTCTTGGTTGCTATGTATCATAGAATTATAAAATTCTTCTATATTATCTCTTGCGACTTGTCGAAGCTTATCGCAAGTAGTAATAAAATGAGAATGACAAGTTTGTAATCTTCTAGATTGGAAATTTTCTAAAAAAAACTTAAAAGATTCATTTGGATATTTGTTCAAAAATTTACCTATGGATACTCTGAACACGGAACCTTGCACACGTCGCAAGTTCGCTTCAATAGTAAGTAACGCCTTCAAAACATCGGGAATAAATATATAAGCTTTGGAAGGCAATAAATAATAGATATTGAAAATAGCATTCATAACTGGGATAATTTTAACGGAAGATAAATCATAGACAGCAATTTTATGCAAATCCCTTGGAACAGCCCACGACGCTAGATGGTCTAGTAACTTCTTACCTATCTCTACCTTGAAATAATTCAGTAACAAAATTAACAATCTGGACAATGTTTCTAAATTATAAGTAGTCAACTTTTGATAATCAGAAAGCTTTGATAACATAGGCCTCAAACCAGCTTGCAACAAGTCTTTAGGAAGTTTGTTATTCAAAGAAAGTGCAATTTCAAGACCTTTGTAAGAAGCATCGACAATTTCTTTCTCAGAAGAATCTAAAGTCTTGAAAAAAATGGCCATGAGTCTGATTCTAGATAATGCAGGATTTGTAGCATATTCAGGTTTCAAGATTGTCATTGTTAATAATTTTATGCACACAACTCTTAATTCCGTTAATTGTTCTCTAGTATCATAATCAATCAATTTATCGGAGCTCGTCAACAGAGAATCCTCGGCTTCAACTAGGCTCACAACTTCTAGTAGCAATCTTTGAATTTCATCATGAAATTCCACTTGGCTGTGCGGCAATTCCAACCAAAAAGTGACAGCTTCAATGTGACCAATTTGCATCAAGAATGGTAACGCTCTCAATGGTTTTCCAAAAATTGGTGATAGTAAAACAGATTTTCCTGGTGTTACCAATTCTAAGAGTGAAACTTTTGTAATGCTTGAAAGAAACTTTAGAACCTTCAAAGATGTTCTTCTGACCAAAGTATTAGAACTTGCTAAATAATAAACTAATGCATTAACCATTTCAATATGCAAATTAGCTAACTTATTTGCATTGGAATTGCATCCTTCAACAATAACTAATATTAAAGTTTGGGCAATATTTATCATATCACATGGCATTACAGAAGGAGTGTCTCTGAGGACAAAAAATAATGCCCTCAATAACTCAAACTGATATTTTGCAAACCATTCTAAAGGAATATTCGCATCGCAAACCATAGTTTTCAAACCTAAAACACCACCTAATTTGTTATAGTAAGCTTCATCATAACAAGCATGGTAGAAAATAGCTACCAAAGAAGCATGAATTCCAAATTTCAAACTATTCTCCATCGAACCAAAAATTGTGTTACAAATCTCGCAGATTTGTTTGATAGCTTTAATACCTGAATTCCGAACATCTTTTGAATGTGAACTTAACGCATAGAGAATACCACTAAAGAAGATGGTTGCATCCAAGTAAACTTTACCTTCACCATCATTGACTGAAAACGGTCTGCTATGTTTATATTGCCTTATCAAGGACCTGCAGATGTAAAGCTGAACAAAATGATTGCATAGTTGGGTGATTAATTCATTTGCAAGTGGAGCAAGTTCCTTAATAGCAGTTGCTTGGAAAATTGATCTCAATAATCTTTCAGTTAATTGCTCTTCATTCTTCAATGTTTTCACATCCTTAATATTTACATTATCAAGCAGTGTTTTAATATTCATAGATGTAGTGATGAAAAATGAAACAGCTTGTTCCATTAAAACTTGATAATTGCTTGGGATTTCAGAGGTATCTATAAACAATTGCAAAACTGTAGACAAATATTTGAAAGCATTCACTCGATAATGTATATTCAAATTGGTCATTGGTAATCTTGTATCTTCAATTAATTTAATTGCCGCATCCACTCCACTGGTAATAGACACAGCCTGTAAGCCATCCAAACCTTTTATTTTAAAAGCTGCCTCAACTCGTTGATTCAAAAATGAAGCAGGTTCCAAATCATCAATTGCATCGATGACTTTTCTATTACGGCCACCTAACTTACCAAGTATTCTGGATGCAGCTTGACTATGAACGTAATATTGAGGCTGAGGTTTCAAATGTTTCCAAAGAGCCTGCATGATATCTTTTGAATAAGGCTCAATGATCGGGTCCAAGAAATCAGCATTTAAGTTATCAATACATAGTTCAAAAGTTCTTAAACCATGAGCTGTCAATTCAGGGGATTCAGCAGTTAATGCTAACACTAATGGCTTCATCAAATAATGCAATAGGGTGACTAATTTTGATAATCTCACAGGTATCAGCAAACAAATTTCAATGCAAAGGTCTCTCTCTTGAGGAGTTCTACTAATATCGATCAACAAATTTAATGATTCCAAAATCTTTTGCATCAATGGAGTAATTACTTCGCATAACGTGTCAAATCTACCACCACCAATACTTTTGAATAACAATTTCAAAAAATGGAAATAGACTAATGGCTCCTTGGCAGTCGTGGAAAACTTGAAACAATTCAAAATCATATCAGCCAAATTTGGCAAAATGACACACCCATTAATATCTGGATGAATGTTTAGCGCCATCATGGTTAACTTTAATAATCTTAAAATTACTTGAGATGCCAACGGGTCCATGTTACCTATTTCCTTCATATTATCTTTGAGATAATTAATACTGATACCCATAATATTGCCCGTCAAGATCTTGCTTGTTAAAAGAAAGTGTGTGACATGTAGCAATGCAGGATTCAATAATGTTTGTTCCATTAAAAACGAAAACTGTGATTGTATAGCTTCATTAAATGTTGCCGAATCAATTTTAGTAAATATAGCCGAAATCGTCTCCATTAACTCTTTTTCATCAGTAGACGCCGATATTGGAACATTTGTAGTTCTTGCATCAAACTCTATAGCATTGATACCATTTATATCATCTTTTTCTTTACCCTTTTCAGATTTAAATTCAATAACATTCCTCTCATAGTGGAAGAAATTGATACATTTCACTGATTCATGGAATAAATTTTCAAGGATTGCAACTTCTTCGTATGTAAATCCTCTTGCTACCTCATTCCATTCTTCTTTAGAAAAATCATCGTTTGGAACAGGCGGATTTGTCATTTTAAGATAGTTGAAAATGAGTTTCAAATAAACAAGAAAGGTTTTAATTATGGTCTGTGATTCCTTTAAGGCATCAATTTTATATTTATTGGACAATTGAATTAAGTCAAAAGAGTCAACAGTAAATATATTGTAATCATCATAATGCTCAAGTTTTTTACTGTTTGCATTATTTATTTGGTCAATTTCCATCTTGAACTCAGCATCAATATTGAAATTATCAATATTTACGCCAGTATTATCAATACTGCTATTATAATTGTAACTCTTGGATAAATCACTTAATTCACGTTTCAATAAGTGATCGATCGTGAATTCTTCGTCTTCTTTCTCTGTTGAAATAACTATGTCTTGCAATGGTTCTGGTGGAAGTTTACTGTTCTTAGGATTTTTAAATGCATCATAAAGATGTTCTTTATCATTTTCTTCTTTTTTAAAAGTTTCGTGTTTTTTAACAGTATCATTGTAAGAGTCATTCACCGTTTTTAATCTGATAGTAAAAGACTCTATGATAATAACATATAATCTTCTAGCTTCAGGGGCAGCTAGACTAGTAATTCTATCGGATAAGTTTAATAATAATTTTGCGGATGCAAGCCATGTGCTGAAGGGTAAATCATCATCTCTTATTATCCTTGTGAATAAAAGAACCGTTTTCCAAGTCTGCGATGAATTTAATTCATTTCTTATATTATGGACAAAATCTGCAAGAAGATTGTATGCAAAAGAGCATAAGGTTTGACGAGCAGTCAAACCATTACCTATTAAGACTGATTCATTGAACAACAAGTCCAATTTCGGCACGAAGATTGACTTGTATTCAGTCGATAAAATATGTCTTAAAGCATGTAAAAGCTCTTTTTTGGCCACGAATAACTCACTTGGACAATCTTGGAATAATCGACAAACCAAATCAGGGATGATACTATGATACACTAAAAGAACATCGGAAGCGTAATCACGAAGAAATATATATGATAAGAAAGAAGTTGCTTTAACTTGACTGAGAACAAAATCACAAAACAATGATCTATTTTTAATATTTGGAGATATTGAAATCAACAATTTATTTTCAGATTGGTATTGTTGTCTTGTTAGTCTTTGTGGCTCTGCTTCCAATTTCATCAACTCAATTATTTTAGGGACACATTGAGTTAAAACTGGTGTTATCAAAGTCTTATATGCAGACAATAAGGATACCATTGTGATTGGACATTCAGCTAAAGTTTTAAATGACTTCAAAGCAGGCAATAATTCATTGTTGCTAGAATCCAAATTATCATTGCCGTCCAAATCTAGACTGCCTTTGGCATTGTTGACTTTGTTGTTTTCGTTTTGTGGATCATTAAACCAGTGCAGTACCATTTCTGGAGCTTCATCATAAATCGAATAAATAATATCAAGAAACGGTTGAATTTCGGTTATTAGGTCGTCACTGTACAGCTTATGGATAATGGCCAATACTTTTATGCATAAAACACCATTGTCCTCATTTTCTATTTGTAAGGTATCCATTAGCACTGATATGGTTTCTAATTTATATTGACTAAATGCTTCAGTGAATAATAATCTATGGAATATGTGTAGTGTAGTTGACCTTATCTTATGTTCTACAGAATTTGGCTTGAAGCTAATAGGAACCTCTCTCAAGTACCTTAAAAGAACTGGTAACAATTTTTCTAAGAAATAAGGATATTCTTTAGGAGATTGTAACGACTCAACCATATCATGCAACTCCATCAAAACAGTATAAGTTTTAGTGTTGACAATTTCGTCAACCAGTAACTTCTGGGTAAAATCGTCAATATGGTTCATCCTTCCTATTTTTATTTGAGTTGGCCGAATATTTTTTGAGTTTAGTTAATTAATTTTGTTTGATAAAACTCGAAAAAAAAGAATGATTTTCTTTTTTCCCTTTTCCTGTATACTGGATTAATAGATAAAGCTGACTAATTGATTGCATTTGAACAACGTAAGAACAGTCTTTCGCGTCTTGTTTTGAATATTATTCAATATTGTTGAACAAAATTGATAGAAAAAAAATCTTTTCTAGTAGAAGATTATGCAATTTCAGGTGTCCTGTTTTTCTTGTGTTGAGATTTTTATGTTGCTTAGTAGTATGTGATTACCCTGCCTCGTAAAAAGGTTTGATTTTGGCAATAGGACTACAAAAAATAAAATAATTCAAAATTTTCGAGATGATGAAAACCATCAAAAAAAAAAAAAAAAAGTATAAAAATAGCATGGAATCATAATCTACAAAACTTCTTGAAACTTGTTTTCTCTTTTTCTTTTTCGTTTCTGTAATTTGAAAGTTACAACCAGTTGATAGTCATATAAAATATTAGGATTGTTCTTTTGGGAACATGTACATTATTTATGTCTTCATCTCGCGCTTCCTTGGACTTTTGTCTGTGGGAAAAGATATGCCTGCTTATTAATTTAAGAGGTGTGTTCAGTGATGCTGGAGATGTAGCTATTGTGTGAGTATTTTGTTATTGATACTGGAGAGATGAAATTGATTTCAAGAATATGTTGTTTTTATACAATGAGCAGTGTATCCCGTAAAATCAGTACATTAATATTTTTTTTTTTGGAAAAGGAAAAATAAAATAAAAAAACTGTAGTTTGAATAATTACCATAATCCCCATTGGTAAGGACTATATTTTTGATGCAAACGCAAAATCTTGGAAATCTCAGATTCGGGTTCTTGCTAGTGAGACAGATGCAAACATTTGCTGAAGTTTCTCTACCCCTCAGGAGGTTGCCTGTAATCCATCTGTCACTAGCATACCAGTTTCCCTATAAGGTAAGGGCTTTCTCAATCATATCTTATGATAATACGATAAGGTATTGGATAACTGTTAACTGCAATATTAATGCGCATGACCAGATTATTTCATTTATCAATAAACAGACCATTGTACGCAGTGTTCAAATGATTATTTGTGTACTAGCAACGCAATGATATCAATTACTGGTACGCTATCAAATTTATGTATCCAAGAGAATCTTTTTTTCAATAATTCTAAGGACTTTACAATACCAATCGTGACTCAGCACAGTTCAAGTTTGTGGCTGTTTACAGTAGCCTTATCATCTTTTGAATCTTCACCATCTAAAACATTTACCGATCTGACAGATAAACATACTAACTTTGGGCGCACTCAAAAGAACAAAACTACGCGCACAGCCCGTAATTGCCAAACATAGTTCTATTTGGCGCCAGATGACGTCATAGCGAAGAATACAATCAATTGGACGAGATCTATTGCAAACATCACTAAAGAGATTTTCTGAATCACTAAATCCTCCTGAAGCGAATGCAGTTCTTCAGTGGCAGAATAAAATATAAAAGCGGCATGGCGATACGCAATTTATCCAAGCGCCTATTTTATCAGGGACAATTCTCATCAGTAGGCATAGAAGTTATATAAATTTCCAATGACAAAGTACTTCATGTGTAAAACTTATTTGTCCGGAATTGCCATCAATTGCCATCTTTCAATCAGACATTGCGGAGGAAATTCTTGAGTTCCAACCCACAGTGGTAGTCCAACAACGCTTTTGGCTTGTGTAATTTACTTTTGATCTTTGATATAAAGAGATGTCGCCTTGTTTGTAATTGTATTCACATGTCTAGGCGTCAGTAACAACAGTCTTGCCATTTTGAGGCACCAAGAAGTGTTCCCGCTGGTAGAATCTGCTTCTCTTTCTTTTTTTTCTTAATCCCTTCTAAATTTTATGTAGCTGTTCTCTTATGCTCTACATATAAATCTGAAAACGTACTTTTCAGTAATCGCTTCAAATATAAATCATTCCTTCCTTTCAACTTCTGCTTTTTTTAATGCTAAGAAGTAGGCTTCTTCCATATTATCCAGATATTATCATGCATATAATAAATAAAAAAACAAAAAAGAAAAAGAGAAAAAAGACCATACAAAAAGGCTTTGACAAGCAAAGAGAAAAACCTTCAACAACAAAAAAAAAAAAGAAAAGACAAGACAAAAAAAAACATACATGCAAGAAAGAAGAACACAAAAAAATCGTATTGAATAAACAGAATTGACAAAGCAAAATATTTATTATTGATTGAACTTTCCATTTGTTTTCTTCTTGATATTTTACCCATCTTCTCAAACTTATTTCATTCATTTATTTTCTTTTTGATAGAATAAATATATCATTCAATAATTTTAAATAATTGTTCATATCAAGGTATTATCTATTTTGGTTTGATCTATTGATTTGATCGTTATTTATTTTTATTGCTTCATTTTGCTATATTTTTTGCATTCACTCATTTCCATTCATTCTAATAGAAATTTGTATATTTTGTCATTTTCCTTAGTCGTTTCTATTGCTTGTCTTTTACAATCCTGTTACATTCAAAAGTATTCATTCGAAAAATCCTATAGTTTTTTGTTGCATTTCCCTAGTTGTATAATTTTTTGTCTTTCAGAGTTTTGACTTGTTTGTTCCGTCATAGTTGTTTAGTGTGTACGTCTGTTATTCCTATTCAATCATACTATTTCTAAATTCTGCAAATTTTCTCTTTCTTTTCGCTTATTTTTTAATAAAATCAATCACACATACAAGCCAAAATGATGAACTTTCTCAAAAAAAAGCACCTGCAAGCTTTAAATGATGAGCTACAAAGCATTTTGAGCGATGCAAATCAGCGACAGTTTGCCAACTTTGATTTTGAAAAACAATCAGATATACAGAAATCTTATAATGGTTGGAAATCCTTGCATTCAGAGTTGCTATACAAGCTTAACAAATTGAATAAGTCCTACAACGTAGAACAAAAAGCAAAGAATAAGAGTCTTACAAATGAAGAAGAGTATTTCTATTCCGAAATTAAAAATTTCTGTGATAAAGCTAAGAAGAACATGTCAAGGTTGGAAACAGTATTACTAAATGATCCTAAGTTCATCAGTTCTTCATCATCTAGATCCCTGGTAGATACTACGAACCAGCAAAATAGTCAAACAAGAAGAATGCTTCACACCTTACGCTCTCCAAATAACGTTTCCTCATCTTCTTTCACTAGTAATAGTAGCGGCGCTAATAATGCAAACTCGGTTTCCTCTAATACTAATAGACTTCGTCCTCTGCATTATAACAGTTCTTCCTCAATAATCTCCAAATCTGCAGCTAGCAAAATCTGGCAATTAGATGAACAGAGTAAATCCTCAATTGCAGGCACTAATAACCATGATTTACAGGATCCTTTCAATGATTTTTCTTCTGAAGCTATCATCATTACATCTCCTACTTCAGTTAGTTCTTCAAAGATCCATAAACAGGAGTCTTTAATGGATGTTAGTCCTCCCGCTAACTCTCTCGTCAAGCCATTAACTACAGCGATTAAAGTTTCTCCTAAATCAATAATTGATTCCAATTTCAAAAAACATACCGCCAATGAGAATAATAATACGACCAGCAATAGCAACAGTAATAGTAATAGTAATAGCGCTTCCAGCAGCAAAAGCAGTACCATAAACAGTAGTCATCATGTATACCTATCTGGGGGAAATTCAAACTCTTCTAATCCAGTTCCTACCTCCAGTACTAGTACTATTACAGCAAAACCAAAACCAAAAAATACCAAAAAGGCATATCCAGTGAAATCTCATTCCAAACCATTGAAGCAAAAACTTATATCTTCCTCAAATAAATCGTCTAGCTATGAATCAATTGCATTAAAAGCTTCAAAATTATCTGTCGCATCTCAAAAAGCAAAAAAAACTGCATCTACTGCAAAGCCAACTATTAGTAAGCCTGTATCATCTTCCAAAATTGGTACTCCTGCAAAGAAATACATCAAGCAAGATTTGCACAATAAGAAAAAGACATCACCTCCTCCTAATAACACATTACATGTTCCTAAATCATCTGCTTCACCTTCTCCTACATCTTCCATTGCAAATGGTAAAAATCATGAAAAGAAATTATTGGTTCCAGTAGTTGGTAAGTCTAATGAATCCTTATCTAATGTTCAAAATACTGATACTGCTATCAACGATGCTGAGAAATCTGAAAAAGAATTTAGAAACCGTGTTATTTCAGAGATCAAGGGCATTGATAAGGATGCTGCTATGCATATTTTCAATGAGATTGTGGAACAAGGTGATGAAGTTCATTGGGATGATATAGCAGGCCTCGAAGAAGCTAAGAAATCATTGAAAGAGGCTGTTGTTTATCCATTTTTGCGTCCTGATTTGTTTTCTGGGTTAAGAGAGCCTGCTAGGGGTATGTTATTATTTGGTCCTCCGGGTACGGGTAAAACTATGATAGCTAAAGCTGTCGCCACAGAATCTAAATCTACTTTTTTTTCTATTAGTGCTTCTAGTTTAACTTCCAAATACTTGGGTGAATCAGAAAAATTAGTGAGAGCGTTATTTTTGCTAGCAAAGAAATTGTCTCCTAGTATTGTCTTTGTTGATGAAATTGATTCCATTTTATCTGCTAGATCAGATAATGAACACGAGAGTAGTAGAAGAATCAAGACGGAATTTTTAATTCAATGGAACGATTTATCACATTCTGTTGTCAATGACAAAAATGAAAGCAAAGAACATAGAGTATTGGTGTTAGCCGCCACTAATTTACCTTGGAATATAGATGAAGCTGCCAGACGTAGATTTGTTCGTCGCCAATACATTCCACTTCCTGAGCCAAATACTAGAAGGGCACAGTTCAAGAAAATGTTGGCATCTAATGTCGTATCTGATGAAGATCTAAATGAATTGGTAGCGTTGACTGAAGGATTTTCGGGATCTGATATCAGTGCGTTAACTAAGGATGCTGCGATGAATCCATTGCGAGAATTAGGTGATAAATTATTAGATACACCTAAAGAAGAAATTCGAGATATTTGTGTAGATGATTTTAAGACTAGTTTGACATACATTAGACCAAGTGTCAGTTCCGAAGGATTGGCTAAATTTGAAGATTGGGCAGCCAAATTCGGTTCTTCGGGTGCATAACTAAGGATAAATAAACACACACATAATTAAATATATCAATACATTTTTCGTTAGTTTTAGAGCAACAACAAAGAAGCAAACGAGAAGTGCAATTTTGTAAATAACTTAAAAAAAACGGAAAATTGGGAAAATAAGGGAGTACACATATTTTTATGCTGAAAAATCAAGAATCTTACAAATATTTTGTTGTCATCTTTAAATAAATTGGTTGAAAGATCGTAATAAATAAAAAAGCGATGCATCTTTGTAGTCTTTAACCGAACCTTTCTTATCTTTGTTGTTACTCAACTAGAAAAGCTTGTATATTACAAATAATTTTTTCTAATTTTTTTTAAAAAAAAAAAAAAGTTAAAACAATTTTTAAATATCCTTAAATATTATATTTTGACGCGTTTTTTTTACAAATTTATTAGGTTGAAGGAAACAAATCTAAATATTTGAATTTATTTCTCTGATGAAACATTGTATCATAATTTCATAACTTTTTTTTTAATGAAGAGCATTTCTTATACCTATGAAAAATTAGAGGCAAATAAAAAACAAAACACTCCCGAAATAATAGATTCATTGAAGTTGTAATTTTTTGCAAAACTTCATTGAAAACAGTAGGTATCATTATTTAATTATTTTTTCTATTTAATGTATTATTATCTATTATATACTTATCGTTGAATATTGGTTTCGCGTACTATTTACAGACATGTCATTTTTTCTTTTACCGGCTCATACATGGTTAATAAAGTCAAAGAGTCTGCTTTCAGTTGGAAAAAAAAAATCGACATTTTAATTTGTCAGAGATCCGAAGAAAAAAAAAAAAAAAACCGAAAACCGAAAAAAATGAAATACAATAACAACACCAAGGACATTTGAAAAGAATGGTCACATACATTTTTAAATACATAGCTTTCGGAATAAATAATCTAATAGTAGTTATTATATCAATAATTTTTAACTCCGTAAAACATGGTTAAAGACACAACATATTACGATCTTCTTGGTGTTTCTCCAACTGCCACAGACGATGAAATTAGAAAGGCATATCGTAAAAAAGCAATTTTGACACACCCTGATAAAAATCCAGGTGATCCTACTGCAGCAGAAAAATTTCAAGAGATTGGCGAAGCTTATCAAATTTTGAAAGATAAAGGTTTGAGAAGCACGTATGACAAGTTCGGTAAAGAAGAAGCTGTTCCAGAAAAAGGTTTTGAAGATCCTACTGAATTTTTTGCAACGATTTTTGGTGGTGAAGCATTTACTGATTGGATTGGTGAACTTGGATTAATTAAGGAATTGATAAGTAGTGGTGAAGTTTTTGGTGAGGATGATGATGATGATGAAGAGGAAGAAGAAACAGGTAAAGATAAAGAAGAAAGTGCTAAGAAAGGTGACAGTAAACCGGCAGAAGGTAGCCATGTTGCTATTTTTGATGAAAACAAGAAAGTAGCTGGAGCAAATGGTGGTGCAAATGATGATGACAAGAAGAAGAAGAAAAAGAAGAAGAAGACTGCTCAAGAGAAGAGAGAACAAATTATGAAATTGCAAAATGAACATCGTATTAATAGACAATTAAGAGTGGATGAGTTGGTGACAAAATTGAACATTAAACTTGAAGATTTTATTGAATCTAGTAAAGATGAGCAAGCTATTAAAGGATACCATGATAAACTTACTAAAGAAATCAATGAGTTGAAGGTAGAATCATTTGGTTTAGAATTATTGCAGATGATTGGTAAAGTATACATCGTTAAAGCCTCTGCTTTCATCAAATCACAGAAAACATTTGGTATTTCTAAAATTTTCACATCTGTTAAGGAAAAGGGATCCGTTGCTAAGTCAGCCATCAAATTAATTTCTACTGCAGTTGATACCAACTCAAAGATTGAAGAAATTCAAAAATTAGAAGAAGCCGAAGATGCCTATATTAAAGCTGAAGCTGAGCGTAAAATCATGGGTCATTTATTGAATATGACATGGACTGCTTCAAAATTTGACGCTGAAGGCGTTTTAAGAGATGTATGTGATAAGATTTTACAAGATAAGTCCGTTTCTTCTAAGGTAAGACTTCAAAAAGCCCAAGCTTTGATTTACATAGGTAATGAGTTTAAGAACACTACAAGAACACCACAAGAAGCCCAGGAAGCTGGTGTCTTCGAGGATTTAGTGTTTGAAATCTCCAAAAAACCAACCAAAAGATCCAAGAAACAACAAAAGGAAGTGGAAAAGGCTTTCAAAAAAGAAGAAAGTACCAAAGCTGCTACCGGTAATTTGTTTGACACTTGATTGATAACTACCTTCATTCTAAACTTATTTTTTTATTTTTCATTTTAATATATTTTTTTTTTCACTTCTATTACTATTTTTGTTGAAAAAAATCTGTCTTTTTTACTGATATAATTTTTAGCTGTTTGAATTTTACTGTTTTTGCTCTTTTTCATAATCAATAAATATTAGAAAGCGAATTGCTTAATGTTGTGAATCTGTTAATTTCACATATATTACCCGGACATATCATTGCGCTCATAACATTTTGAAAGATAATGAAAGCCACTGTTTAGAAAATAAATAAACAAAAAAAACTGAAAAAAAAAAAATAAAAAACGAACATAAGAAATATTTGTGAAGGAAAGCTGTTTATAATACTAATTTTAGAGAATAAGGCTAAATACGTCAAAAAGAAAAATTGAGAAATAGGGTTTTCGCTAAATCTTAGTATAAATATTTCAAAAATATCATTTTTTATTGCCAAACAAACCAATAGAACGTGATCGTGATTTAATATATGGAAAATACCCCGAGGATTACACTGAACAAGAAAATATAATTGCTATTATATATGGATTTGCTTATTTTGAATTTAGCATTGTAAATCACACAAAGGATTCATTATGATAAAAGCCGAACCGAACCATACTTCATCTATTCAAAATGGAAAAATTTATCCAAATGGAAATGCTAGCAATGTCAAAGAGATCTCTAGCAGCCAACAGAGTTATACTATTTCCAGCAGTGCTAGCAATAACGGTAATGTGCGAAGAATTGATTTGACGCCATTAGTCAAAGCATTCCGCGAGTTCTTAGGCGAGAAAGATTGGTGTGAGTATTATTCCACGTTGTCCAGATTTATTCTTGGTAAACTATCAACTTCAGAGTTTCATTATTTTATACAGAGAAATTTTACTAAACACGAATTTGACGAACTGAATTCTGGTAAACAGGCCAAGGAAAAAATAACATACCAGCAAAAATTTATTAAATATCATAACAAATTTCTCATTGCACAGCTAGCGAATGCTTTTAAAGATGCTCCTGATCCTTCAAGTGTATCTGATGATGGATTTGGATTTTTGAATACTTTGAGTGATGGAACACATAGAAAGAACTTGAAACTTATCAATAGTTCAAGCAACTCAAATGATGAGCGTGAAATTTTAAAGAGAACAGTGATGGGTCTAACAATTAAAGAGCGCAAGCGTATAAAACATATTTCTAAGAACGCTGATCCAAGAATTGCGTTTGCTATTGATAAGTTTGCTCTTGGAATGGTTGCCCAAGATAGGTACGAATTACTCCCTAAAGTTCCAGCACTACTTCCAACTAGTGAAACTACTAATAATAAAAATTCTTCAAAAATAGATAATAATTCTAATGCTTCAACATCTACAACTTCGAAGGATGATAAAAATATTAATTTGTTACCTAAGGATAAGAAAGAAGACATCTCAACAACAGCAACAACAGCAAGGTCATCTTTAAATAGCATAGCAACATATTCAAATGAAATTTTGGAAGGAATTCAAACTCAGTTAGCTTCAGAACTGTATGAGCTTCCTAATAACTCACAACTCCATGCGAGAATTACAGGTATAATGAGAGAAAGTGGGCTTTTAGGAACACTAGATAGTAATACGGTAAAAATAATTCAAATGGGTTTGGAGTCCTATTTGAAAAATATAATAGAAGCAGCAATGGATACAGTAACGTGCCACCGTATTAATAAAAATAACTATGAAGAATTTGAGGTTGCTCCAAATGTTGGATCAGAGAGCGATTACGATGACGATGACGTAAAGGCTGAAGTTGATAAAAATATCGTTTTGAATGCAGAAGATATGTATGAGACTTTTAAATTAACACCTCATCTTATTGAACCTAATGGTATTTTAGACAAGCTTTCTCTGGTATATTTGCGTGATGATGATGTCTATAAGTTTGACTTGGAAAACGAAAATCAAATAACTGATTTATTACCAGTAGAAAACGTTGAAAAAATGTCGTTTAATGATGGAAATAAGAAGAGAAAATTAGAGGATGGATGTGTGGATATATTTGCAAAATTTACAGGTACCGGTGTTTATAAAGCTATTGCTAAATCGGAGATTGAGAAAGTTAATGCTGCAAAAGAAAATGCACCATCAAATTCTCAGACTGTTGCAAATGTTGATGGCGTGAACAATTCCAGCGGAAATAGAGAAGAATTATTATGGCTTATACAAGATTTGCTAGCGTAGCGATTTTTATTCTTTTTGTATTGTATTATTATTCACTTGAACATTTTAGGCTCAAATTTCAATATAGATTTATATTTCTAATACTGAATAGTAAAAAAAAAAAAAAAATTCATCTATAGATGGTGAAAAATTAAAATAATACAGAAAAACCCGCTATAAAAAGAAACACTGACATCGCAAAAAGATAAACAGGAATAAAGGGAATAAGAAGTGAAATAACCACAATCTCTTTATTTCGATATATTCTTTGTTCCTCAGTGAGTTCTTTAACTTTTCTTTGTTCGTAACTTAAATACGCCGGATGAATCGCCCTGTACTCATAAGGAATAATTTGGTCCAAGAAGCCAAGGAGAAAATTCAAAAAGCTATCCAATTGTTGAACAACGTAACTCAATGAATCTGGAATCCATGTTTCAGCATATGCTATATTATCCATAAGTTTAGGATATTCAAGAGCTCTTCTTCTACAGCGTGCATATGTAAACAGATGATTAATACTCTTGGACTTAATTTTTGATGGAGAATAATCACTTAACTTCTCTGGGAATTTTTTAACAAGTCGTGGAGATTCAAAAAGAAAATTTGGTGGTCTTTCTTTATTATTACCGACTCTGCAGTTGTAACTGCAATCCCAAAATAGCGGCAATGGTTTAGGTTTACGTGGGTATCTTGCTAGCCCTAATGTATGTATATAGGCTTCAAGATCAAAATCCAAAATATCCTTATTATTAACAATTTCTGGATTTATGGTAATCGATGCCAATGTAACTTCGGGTAATATTACTTCTGGCCTAGGAATTGAAGGAGGCCTAACATGTCGAGCAGCAGCGGCCGCAAGCCTTTGCTTTTGAAATGCCGGATTTGCTTGTGGAAGTTGTTGCAAGCCATTCTCTGACATTTTTGAATTTAATGTGTATTTTGTATTAGTTTTAAAAAAGAAATTTATCGATATAAAAAGAACCAAAATATTATTTATTAAAGTGATAATTAATATCACTAAAAATGTAGAACAAAAATAAAAAAAAAACTAACTAAGTATACATTTTTGTGCAATCTCTTTTATTATTATTATTATTATTTATTTGTTTATTATCTTTTGGTAGAACAAAAGTGAGTGTATGAAAAAATACAATTAAATTAAATATTATTCGACAGTTTACTCAGCGCTTAATTTATTTGATTGATTATTCATAATTAGCAAATGGGTTAAGTGTACGGACAGTCAAACACGGAAGCGCCATTCCAATTTCTGATCTTAGCAAAATTGGAACTTGGGTCAAACTCTTAATTTCTTGAATGTAATAACCTTTTTCTTCATCAACTCTGACAGTAACATCTTTGAAATATCGCGCAAGATGATCGTCCTTGATATCTACTGCACTATCAATACTCACAGATTTATTTGGGATTATGATCTTAGGGGGGGATAATTTTAATTCTTCCAACTGCTTCATGATGTATTCATAATTCTCATTTTTTTCTTCAACCTGAAGCTTTGCAGCTTCAATTGAAGATGATCTGAATTTGTTCTTTATGGAAGATCTGTAAGATAATGGTTTAGTTTCATCCACCGGAATGTATGTAGCTGAATCAACACCTTTTTCCCAATACAATTCCAACGTAGACTTACTATTGTCGAATTCAGCTTTAATTAAAGGTAATTGATCTCCATGAACTCTTTTTTCGATGCCAAATTCTGGTAATAACACATCAAAAGAAGATTCATACACCTGGATAACAGTCCCCATAGTTAAAATATGTCCTGATTTTTCGGACATTGCATTCACAGTTTGACAAAGTAACAAATGAATGGATTGACACTGTGCTGCCAAACTATTATCCTTCTTAAAATTACAATAGTCTGCAACCAATTTCAACTCATCCGATTCTTCAGAATACGGAGTATCACATAATACAGATTTTAATTGACGATGGACTATCAAATCTGCATATCTACTTGCAGGAGAAGTAAAATGGGTGTACAATGGTAAATTGTAAAACCAATGTTCATATGTTTCTGGATCGACCTTTCCAGCAATGTAATATTTACCGCGGTGCATACATTTGGTTAATAAAGTTTCCACAACTCTTCTCTTAGCATCATCCTTGATATTTAATATTGAGCATTGTAAACTAGCAGAACTCGTGGTATCAACATCCAAATTCAAGCTAGAAACTCGTTTAATAAATGTTTCGTATTTGGACAACGTTGGTAATTGTTGTCTTCTCAAAAAAGAGCGAGAGCCTAATTTAGCAAAGACTTTTTGAGCAACAGTTAAGTTAACTTTGTGAATGAACTCTTGAATTATTGGGAAACAGAAATTATCATCAAAAATGTTCAATGTCATATTGATTCTTTCTTCATCAAATTCATTTAGCAATGTTAATTGTGGGGATTGTTCTAACTTGTTGTTATTCAATCTTTGGCGCGTGAATTCTTTGGATACAATGGATAAAGTACGAACATAATTTGAAGTAGCTTCAGTGATACGGTCACTCTTTCCATTATTTGTCAAGATCTGGTCCATTTCATCATAAGTAATAATTTGCTTTGGTTTAATTTTACCTTCACCCATCCAAACATCCTCAATCAAAAAACCATTAGTACTAACCTCAAACACTACAGACATTGTTGCAGAAGTGATGTTATCTTTAAAGCAAACAATTTCAGACAATAAGTCAGGCAAAAAAGGTGCGTTATTTCCTTGCAAAATGTTAACAGCAACACTTCGTTTTTTCAACTTTTTATCCAAAGTTGAACCTTGTTTTATAAAAGCTTCAACGTCAGCAATGTGAACACCAATTTCAAGCTTGGTATCATCAACTTTTTTAACATGCATAGCAAAATCACAGTTTTTATTTATTGGAGATATACCAATTGTATATTCCTTAATGAACGATCTTCTATTTTCATTTTCAAGGACATCGGAAGCAGGATTGACATCATTAACTAAATATTGCAAATCTTGCGGCAAAGGTTCACTACTATATTGGAAAGTATTGCTAGGAAATTCATCACATGAAAAATTGTTGTCTTTCAAAATTGCGTCAATTTCAGTTTGCTTATCATCTATAGGACCCAATTCAGAAATCAAAGTACCAAAAGGATGCAAGGAAGTTATTGGCCATCTTTTAATAGATGCAACAAACAATTTGGTAGAATACAGTTCATGCTTTTCAACAAAATCTTTCGGGGCTTGTTCAGTCGGAATAGCTATTAAAGGAACCTTCTTATCGGTTGGCTTGAACCAAACAATTTTTGGTTTTGGATTGTTGTTATGATTATTGTTATTACGTTGTTGAGATGGACGAAGTAAACCCAATGTACCCGCAAACAATTGACATGGAATACGATCAATAACAGCCACAACATGACCCGCATACAAAGGTTTGAATTCATCATTAATTTCATCTTCTTCTACCAATAATAATGATTGACCTTCAACTTCTAAGTCGTCATTCTTCTTTTGGAGTGGACGCTGTTTCAATGAACCTCTTCTTTTTATTGAAGAACCTTCCTTCGGATATGGATTTGATAGAATGCTTGCATCATTACTAGTATCTACAGTATCCGTATCACCACCAGCATTTGATCCTTCGTTGGTAGTCTTTTGTCTTTTCTTTTCTTCTTTTTCTTTTCTTGAGTTCCAAACTTCATCTACTAGCAATAATTCAACAGCTACCAAATCTCCTTCTAGTGCTCTATTACGATCTTTAGAACCTGATATGAAAATATCTGCATCTAAAAGACCATCTGTCGATACGTAAGCATCAGACCTGTTTTTCTTATTGACTCGCAATGTTCCTACCACCAACTTTCCCAGAGCGATAAGTTCTGGAAGAGATGCTTGTGGTAAGTACGGCGAGAACAATGATTTTCTTTGTTGATTGTTATAATTGCTATTTGTGTTTCCCCCACCATAAGATGCAATTGTATTTATCGATGAGATTGCACCACTGATAGAACTTTTATTTCGTTGGTGCCCAAAGGTAGCAGGTGGCGCTAACTGGCCGCTTTGGTCATAATCAACATTTGCTACATAGTCCAGGTCATCATTTTCTTTGAACTTATTTGGATTTCTCCAATCTTTATTATTTCTACTGTTGGAACGGAAGTGACCGGATGACTTTCTAGAATGAGAACCTCTAGATGGAGAATTTCTAAACGATCCTGACTGAGCTCTTTCATGCCTTCTAACAGGGGATCCAGAATAAGATATTTGAGGAGGAAGTAACAAATTATTGTTATCGATATTAGAAATATCTGTGGTAGGTAGCGGTGGAAATTGAAACTCTCTCGGAGCAGTGATAGAGTTTCTTTGCGGAGAAGGAGAAAAACTTTTGAAAGCTTTATTTTGATCAATTTCTGGAGTCTTAAAAGCAGAATTGATAGAAGAAACTGAAATGCTTGATGGAGGGGAATTACCATTTCTTTGAGATTGAGCCAAAGCTGCCGCTTTTTTAGCTTCTTGTAGACCAAGCGAGTGTCTTCTTGCATGACCCAAGTTAGTGGAGGCAGATTTAGTGTGGTTGTAATTATGTTTGGAAGGAGAGGATGTGTTGAAATTGTGATTATTTGATTGAGTATATGACGAAGTGAACTGAGCATTGTTGGAGGAAGCTGGAGAGGTTGGCATAGTAAAAGATCCTCTCGTTCCGGAAGACTGACTTCTACGATGAGAATTCGGTGGCGAAACATTTTGAATCAACGGAGGCTGGAAAACATTCATTTGCTGTTGTTGTGCCAATAAATGCTTCTTTTGCTGCTCTACTACATCCAATTGTTTTTGAATATCCAATTGACGTTGGAGGTTGAGTTGCTCAACTAAACGAAAAAAAAAAACTGTTAGTAATTGAAGAAGGAAATAGTATTGATTTTCTCTGTATGTAAAACTTACCCATCAATGGTGTTAGTTCGGAAGGCGTTCTTCTATGCGCAATATGCAAAACCTTCTTCTTTTTATCCAGTTTATCGTCATTGAAATCACTCATTATGCCTGGATTTTGAAATCGAAATAAAACTAGAAATTAAAAATTAATGGAAGTGAATTGTATAAAAAAGAGAGATTGCTGAAAGATTGCAATTATGGTGTCAACAAATTTTTGAATAAATATCAGAAAGAGAAAGAAAAAAAACTGTGATTAATAAGGGCAATAATGAATAGATATTAATGAAATGATAAAACGGTTTATTAATATCGATGGTGAGGTTATAAATGGTTTAGTATTTAATCAATCGACAGTTAGTATGTATCTATCATCAGTCTGTAATGTTGCAAACTTGCTTTAACAATTAATTCACCTTCAAAAAAAAAAAAAAAAAAAAAAAAGAGAGACGACACAAGCATTCACTGTGAACTTAACTAAAATTTTCCTCTTGGTACCAAATTATGATTCTTTTCTTTTTCCCCAGAGTGCCGGTGCGCCTAACTCTATGAAGAGGTTTGCTATCTTATCCCTTATATTCAATATCAAGGTATTGTCATATAACATAGACTGAATGGCAAAGTAAGTAGTTAAAATCCATTTATTTGGACATCTACAATTAAGAATGTTATTTGGCCATTCATGGAGAAAAAGAAACATAGCAGCAATCGAAACGGAAGAAATTCATACACTCTGCTGAACGGATATGGTTGTCCCCATATTTTTTGTTTAGTACTACAGAAAGATAGATGAGAATTCTAAAGAGCACTATGAAGTGTGAAAATACTAAGCGCATTATGAAGACTGGAATGCAAGATTCTTTAAATACATGAAAAGATAAAGTTACCATACTAAAAATAAGGAAAGAAAAATTTAAAGAAAAAGTCGTTCATTTGTTGACCGTAAGTAGTAGCAAATCAGCATGACACCTGTACTAACTCCTGATGATACTTTACTCCATGCTTTTTGCTGGTGGTAGCGCTAACAACTAAAGCTGTTAGCTTACCACCATTGACGCAACCGGTATCTAAACCAATTGAATATTCTCTTTCTACCAACCCTCTAGCTGCTTCATGCCCGTAAAGAACTATTCGACGCTCGTCCAAGTTGGATATTTCGAGCTGTTTGTCATTCCATATTTTTGACCATGGTTCGGTCTTTGAATCGTCAATCTCACTCTTTTTATCAAAGCATGGCTCGATGTAGTCTGGCTTGAAAAGTGCTCTAATATTTGTCAAAACATCCACTTTCTGATCGCATAAACGTACATCCCATTGAACTCCCGCATGAACCGCTATACCGTTAATCGGTGCGGAATAATTGTATTTCCTTTTCTTTTCATGTAAAGTCACTTGACCATTTCTACTTTCAGTATTAATCTCAGAGTCCTCGAATTCGTGGTTCAAGCTATACCCTATCGGACCTAGTTGTAATATAATTGGACAGTTTGTCAAAAAATTAATATGCGTTTGGTTCAAGTTTTTTGCTATATTTAGTTCTAGATCGTGTCTCAGCTTCAACTTGAAATTGTTATCCAAAACTTCTTTATCTATGCATTCTGCTTCTTTTATGGATGAACAAACTTTTGGGGCTTTTCTATTGTAGTAGCGTGTGTATTTCTTCAAAATGGATATCTCATGATTTCCCAACACACACTGGACATTTTCTTTTATGGCGAAATTCAAGACCTCAAAATTTTGCAGACCTTTGCTTAAGAAATCTCCCAAAAATACAAGCTGGTCAACTTTTGAATCATATTTTAGTTTTTCTAAAAGCTTTTGTAACTCATTGTAGCTGCCATGAACATCGCCTATAGATATAAGTCTTGATACTGGCGTTTTCTTTGATTTGAATGGTACCAGCAGATCACAATTTTGATTCACATCATTGCGTGGCTCTATATAATAGGATAAATCATTTATTTTGAGTATAAAAGGTAAGTCAACATGTCTCTTCAATATGTCCAAATCGATTGTGAAAAAGGACAAAGATAATAATAATAACGCTAGAGTTCCAGCTAAGGAGATTACTATATTCTTCATTCAACGCTGTTATATAAAAAGCAAATAACTTCAACGTATAGATATAAATTATGGCTGACTTATTATTTGGATAATATGGATAAATATTGAGAAGTTCGCAAGCAACTGATGACCATGAAGCAATTTTTTACAAATATTCAGCTCTTTATATATATATATATCTATTAAACTGATTCTTATAATACATGGTTGCCCCTTTTGTACCATATGGCTATATTGGCAAAAAAGAAGAGAAAAAAAGTAACGAGTTAGCGGATTATCCGTTTTTGTCATATGAGGTAAGACTCGTGGGGTGACCGCTTCCTATTGAAGAAACAGCTTGCACGCCATGAAAACATACTCATGCGTTGGCCAACATGAACACACATCTTGCAAACATAGAGGCGACTCGATTCATACATGATTCAGAATGATTCACCCTAGTCTCATTTGAGGGACAGCCAAAGCAGTGGTCCAGCTCTTTTGATTCTCTATTTATGGGAAAGCAAGCAAGATAAACTGCTGATGAAAGAAAGGCAACGAGATGCTATCGTGAGGTGATATATCAATTAATATAGATCGACAAACCAATGAAAGTATTCCGATTATAGCCAAATGGGGAGCAATACAATTTTGTATATATTCTTGATTTTGAAGAGTCGAATGGCGATGTCATATATGTCTTTTGTTTCCCAGTATTGTATTTGCATTACGTAAACAAACTATTCACCAAAATTTGCAGTCATATCGAATGTAGAAAATGTCAGAGTATTGTTGAAGACTGAATATCGGAGCTAATTAGAGCGCATGCATACGCGCACACGCACGACAAGATATTTAGTTTTCCGTTACTTAACAAATTTTTCAACATTCCGTTTTTCTACACGGAGAATGTTTAAAGTAGTATGTTGCAATCTTACTTATAATTTGTATAAACCTTACACAATTATCCAAGCTGTGGACAGGATTGAGGATAAGCATTCTAAGCTTGGTTTTCTCTGATAAGAAGCTTGTTTTGATGGATATTCAATACTGCCTTGTATGCTTGATTACTTTGGCTTGTAATGCAAAATAGGGAGAGAATGAGTGAAATACACAGCAGAATAAGTCACTGGTTATTTACCTTCTTTCAATTGTAAATTGTATTGCGTACAAGATACTTTTCTACTTCGATAGCATTATTTAATATTCATGTTTGTGTTTTGAAACTGGATTGCGATACAAAGTAGTCATTTTTGGTTTTTCTATATGAGCGAGAAATAATAATATTCAATATGTGTTAAAGTTCTTGGCAGGTTTATTGAATCTTTAAACAACTCTTGAGCATTAGGTAATAGCGGGAAAAAAGAAGGATATTTTTTTGTAAGGGACAATAAATAATAAGATAAGCTTGAAAATTAGTGTTAACTAGGGCCGCACCTTGAGAGAAGCCTCATGTATTATGTGAGTTAGTCGATAAGCAGCTCACAAAAAAATAATTCAACATGCATGAACTAAAAATGGCATTTCTAATAATAATTCTGTGAATACTCCTATACCTAAATTTAGCCATGGATAAAAATAACTAATAGAAGATGACTATTTCTTTTTTTTTTTTGTAATATCCACAATTTATGTTGGTAATTTCATACATCAATACTAGTACTTAAATAATAAGCTATCCTCGGTTTTTTCTAATTCAACTCTTCATTCTTCTTGTTTCTTTTCTTATTCACAATACTCGTCAAAACAACTCATACATTTTTTCTTTTCATTAAATTCATAAATTAAATCTTTTTTGCTCATATTAAAAGTTCATTCAATCCTCTTCCGTTTTGAAATTAATGAGTGAAAAGAATCACAAGGAAGATTACACTTCCGAAAAAGACGCTAAGGTTAGCGCAATCACAAGCAAACAAGCCTTCCACACACATGACAACATTCTTGGTAACCTTGATATTCGTTACAAGAGTCAAGTCTATGAAAAATTAGGCCATGGTAATTTGGAAGAGGATGTTACCATCGATGATGCCGAATTCATTTTTCAGAAGGCAGATGAAATGCCGATTGAAGAAGCTATTAAAATTTTGAAAGACGCTATCGAATACCATTTAAACGATCCAAATTTTGATCAAACTGACTACAAATTAATAGGCAATTTGGTTTTAGGTGCCGATAAAAATAGTGATATGAGTGTCGATGAGTGGGCTTTCCAGACTAAAATGATGGCCGCTCTTAACGAATACCATTCTCCGTACGCCGAAGTCAGAGCTATTGCATCTTGTTTAGATGACCCAACTATTCCTGTTGAAACTATCAGGGCTTACTTTTTAGGATTCATGTGGTCTATCGTTGGTACTGGTATCAATGAATTTTTTTCCCATAGACAACCTGCTATTACCTTGACTTCATCCGTTTGTCAAATGTTGTTATTTCCTTGTGGAAAGGGTTTACAAACTATTTTGCCTGATGTTGGTTTTACTATGTTTGGCTCTAGACACAGTTTAAATCCAGGTCCGTGGACTTACAAAGAGCAAATGTTTTCTACGATTGTTTTCAATGTTGCCATTGGTACTATGTATGTCTCCAGTAATATTTACGTTCAAAAATTAGGATTATTCTACGATAGTCAGTGGGTAACAATTGGATATCAAGCATTGTTAGCTTTAAGTACTCAAACTTTGGGTTTTGGTTTTGCTGGAATTTTGAGAAAAGTCGCAATTTATCCAAAGAGAGCTGTTTGGCCAACATTATTGCCAACTATTGCATTAAATCAAGCTTTGTTGAAACCAACACACAAGGAAAGAATTAATGGCTGGACCATTTCCAAGTATAAGTTCTTCTTAATCACATTCGCTGGATCTTTCTGTTACTATTGGATTCCAAATTACTTGTTTCAAGCACTTTCTTTGTTTAACTGGATGACATGGATACAACCGGACAATTTTAACTTGGCTGCCATTACTGGTTCTGTCTCTGGTCTTGGTTTGAATCCAATTGCTTCGTTTGATTGGAATATTATCAGTTACGTCGCACCATTATCTATTCCATTCTATTCTCTTGTTAATCAATTGATTGGTGCTTTAATTGCCTTTTTTTGCATCATTGGCGTTTATTACACTAACAATAAATGGTCAGGTTACTTGCCTGTCAACTCTAACGATATTTTCAATAATATAGGTGAAGCTTACAGTGTAAAAGAAATAATTACCAACGGTAAGCTTGATGTTGAAAAATACAAAAAATATGGACCACCGTATTACTCCGCTGCCAACTTGGTTGTTTATGGTGCTTACTTTGCCATGTACCCATTTACTATCATTTACACATTTTACAGTGAATGGAAGGCTATATCCAGTGCCATGAGATCATTGAAAGGAATGGTTACATCTTTCAGAAAATCCAACTTTGAAAACTTCGACGATCCACACTCTAGAATGATGTCTAAATATAAAGAAACTCCAGATTGGTGGTTCTTTGTCATCTTGATTGTTTCTATTGTTTTTGCTATTCTCTGTGTAAAACTATACCCAGTTGAAACTCCAGTTTGGGGTATTTTCTTTACCATTGGTATTAACTTTTTTTTCTTAATTCCATTGACTATCATTTACTCCATCACTGGTTTTTCTTTTGGTCTTAACGTTTTGGTTGAATTGATTATTGGTTATGCTATTCCAGGTAATGGTAATGCTTTGATGACTTTAAAAGCTTTCGGCTACAACATTGGTGGTCAAGCTGAAAACTTTGTCACTGATCAAAAGATGGCGCATTATGCTAAGATTCCTCCAAGAGCCATTTTCAGAGGTCAATTAATCGCAGTTGGTTTACAAATCATTGTTTCTTTGGCTGTGATTAACTGGGAAATGGTAAACATTAAAGGTATATGTACTCCAGATCAACCAAGTAAATTCACATGTCCTAATGAAGTCACCTACTACTCTTCATCCGTTCTTTGGGGTGTTATTGGCCCAAAGAGAGTGTTTGATGGTCTTTATCCGATCTTAAAATACTGTTTTTTGATTGGTGCTGTTCTAGCTTTCATCTGTATTGCCATCAAAAAGTACTTCCCGAAACATACTATTCATTTCCAGCCAACTTTAATTCTTTCCGGTTTCTTATACTACGCTCCATATAATTTATCATATGTTATTCCAGGTTTCATTGTTTGTTATGTATTCAACTACCACATTAAAAGAAGATACCAATCATGGTGGGAAAAGTACAACTATATTTTGGCTTCCGGTTTGGATACAGGTGTGGCATTCTCTGCTATCATTTTGTTTTTCGCAGTTCAGTACCATCCTGTCAGTTTGAAATGGTGGGGTAACGTCGTTACTTTTGCTGGTATTGATGGAGGCAGTTTGCCACGTACTTCATTGTTAAATGCTACAGCCCAAGCTCCAGATGGATACTTTGGTTTACGTTTTGGATCCTACTCTTAGTTAAAATTGCCTTTTATTTATTACATTATTTTTTTCCTTTTTTTATCTGTTTTCCCTCACAAGTAGCATTTATTATTCAATTCATACCCACAATCATCTTAAATATTTCTTTTTATGCTCATATTAGCATTTGATTCAATTCTTTATAATTCCTATATAAATTTTCTATTAAAAAAACACTTCGGCAGTTTATTGTTTCTACTCATATAAAATTGTAAGACAGATTTTTTTTGGCATATAACGGATCCACATGATGTTCCATTGGTAAGTGACTGATAGTCACTCTACGATATAGCCTTACGGTAGCAAATGTGTATCTTTATCTTTACAGCGCTATTCATCAATCTGACTACATTAGATTATTCAGCCCATCAATATATATATATTTGTATATATAAAGTAATAAAAAAGTTGAGCTGGCTGTTCTAACAGAATACAATTAAAGTTTTGTTCAGTCAATCACCTAGCCTACCAACTAGCACTGCAATATTCACAATTTAGTCATTTATTCACTTACTCAGATTTTTTTTCCCACTTCTGAGAGTTGTCCGACGGCGCGTATTTTTCATCTTTTTTTTTTTTTTTTTTTTTTTTAATTGCCCCACGCGGAGATTTTTGCCTAATTGCTCAAGAGAAAAGAAACACGATTTTGTATGAAAAAGTGGATAGAAAAAAACGGCAGAGAAAAATAACAATAAAGTTGAATTAGTATCTTTATCATTTGAGCTATATATAGATTAATCAGTTTTTACCAGGAATAATTATTGAGCATCGATAGATTATACATTTTTATTAAAGCTTGTGTTGCAGACAGACTGTAGTGGAAAAACGCTTGTATTAGTTTTCAAGAAAGGAGAAGATAACCTATAAGAAAGCAAAAGAATAAGAAAAACCAGCTTCAAGTGAAGAAGCATATGTAAAAGGACCAAGTTACACAGATTTCCGAGCAAAAGCAACAACAGCATCCATCAATATGGGGTTTTCTTTCGGCATTGATGATGAAGTTGCAAAAGCCCAGACAACGCCTGCTAGTTTTGCAGATATTCTGTTTGAGTTTGATGGCTGGCAGACTGAAGACCATGACTTTTCCGATAACGAAAATTGCTTCGATGAAGACGATGGTAATGAAGACTTTGAAGAGGAAGAGGAAGATGAATTTGGTGAAGAAGACACGCTCAGAAACTTTCCTTTATATGACAATGGCTTAATATGCCAAGATCAGAACAGCAACGATAATGACGGATATGTGATTGTCAGCTTTCACAATCCTCAAAAAGAATGTGACACATCCTCAACTGCTTCGTCGGCAAATAGTGAGTTTAATAATGACAAATCATTTTACTATTCCAGCGAATCATCCTCTGTGGCAACTTCAGTGTCCGACTTACTTCATGACCAATATACATCCTCAAAACTCAAGAAAAGCTGTCTCGCAAGTAAAAGTGCCAAGAGCTTTAAATCATTTTGCAAAAAAACTGTCAGATTTAACGCAATGACAAATCTTATAGGCTTCAGTGAATGTTTTGCTGACAAGGAAGATACCACTAAGACGTTGCATGAGATATTTATGCAAAGCAGATTGGCTGAAGGAGCTGGAGCGGGCCAACAAGAACTAGAAATAGATCCTGAACAGGCAAGATTGGATTTATTAACGCAGGATATTACTAATATGAATATAAATATCACAAAATTGAGCTATACTTTTGAAAAATTGGTTCTCTGATTGCTTCTTGATCTCAAGCTCATCATTTTGTTCTATAACGACTCCCACGATGCATTTTTATTTTTACTACTACTGTTTTATTTTTACTTTTCCAATATTCACATTTTTACAAAAAAATTTACACCCTTCCAACTTTTTATGTTTTGTTCACTGAACTGTCACATTGTTTTTCACCAATCATCAATATTCCTCTTGTGTATATATTTTTAAATTTTTAAATAAAAATATTTATTATTATTAGTTGAGTTGAAACCTGCAAATTTTAGAATGTTTTTTTTTCCAAGTTTTCCCGGAGATCCTTTGTGTATTTATCGTATTGTCTACTCAATTTCTCATTGAATTCCTTATTTTTCACATTGATATAAGCTGCTCTGCTACTGCTCGTTCCATTTTTTATTTTCGTCTTTGCTATTCTATTTTGCTTCTTCAGCTCAGAACTTTTAAGATTTCTCACTAATAAATTTATATCTTTCTTGTCAGGTATATGATCATATTTGTAGATTTGATCATTACCTTTCTCTGGCACACTTACTGTCACCACCGTAGTTTCGTTTTTCGCTCTTTCAGCATTAATAAGAGCTGTCTGTTTCAAGTACGTGTTCTTAGCCAACGTATCAAAATCATCGTCTTTATTGTTGCTCGTGATATCATTATCGAATTGGTTTTTCAATTGCTTATTCTCCCATCTTTCATTATCTTCCACAGAGTAATTCCAAAGACCTTTCTTTTTGAGTGTTTCTCCAACCTGCTCTCCTTTATTATTTTTCAGTGATTCTATGTCAGCTTTCGATTTATTGTCGCCTCGTTTCTGATTATCCGCAGTGGTTTCAGGATCCAATCGATTTCTTTTGTATTCCTTATACAAGTCTTTCCTGTTCTCGTTCTGTGACTTTTTCCTTTGCTTTTGTAATTTCTTGAATCTTTCTAGTCTGTCATCCATTTCTATCAATGTCATATACAATGTTTGCTATCAGATATGTATATATATATATATGTACATGGTACATCAGAATAAAACAATAATGTATCTATCTGCTAAATTTACTTTTTTCACGGATGCCCGTTACCCTAATCGTAATCACACAGGGAAAGACTAAACAGAAATATTGATGGCTAACAAAAGGAAAACACCAGCAAGAAAACCACAAAAAATTTTTTTCTTTTTGTTTTGGTTTCTACATTTTTCATATTTTCATTTTTAGGAATTGTTCTCGAGTACCTAACTAATCAAACTGTTCGACTTTTAATTTTTTTTTCTTTTAATTCAATTAATTTAGAAGCATTATAGATAATTAAAAAGATAAATTTGATTCTAAGATTTTATGAAAGTATAGAAACAAATTAAGAATAAATTTTAAGAATGCCTTTTGAATTTCTGGAAAGACCTGCATTGTATAATTTATCTCCGTTGGAAAGATTCAATTTGATCAAGGAGAAACAATCCCTAAGAAAAGAAAAATATCTCAGATTGAAAAGAGCACAATACTCTTCACATAAAGATCATAATAAAGAAATAATAAATAGAATATACGATAATGTCAAAACGTATGAAAACAACTTCACTAATAACAAAAGGTTATTACTAACTAGTGGGACTGGTGATGCAGCTACAAAACATGAAGATAGTAAAAGTAATAAACGATTGAAAAAACTGACACCAGAAGCTGATAACAATTCATTTGCATTTACTGCGAATTTCAATTATGATGATATAATTGATGAGGAAAATAAAAAAGCTTCAGAGAATAATATTGCGAGCGATATTCTTACAAATAAAAATGCTGCCAATGCACTTTCATCAACAATATCTGTGCCGGAATCTGCAGCAATAGGAAAAATAGATTTACTGAAGAAAGTTCTTCCTTCTAATGGATTTACTTTTGCTAAAAGAGATTTGTCCAGTTTAATGCAAGGAAAAGAAGATCAGCAAGCAAAACCACAGAAAAAATTATCATTATCGAGTAGCAGTACTACTGAAATATCAGGAACATCATCACCCGGAACATCATTACCAGCAACAGAAGTTTCAAAAAGAAAGCCAGCCTTTTCTTTAGGAGCAACATCTTCATCAACTACTAAAAATGATGTAAACAAACTGGCATTTTCATTCAGTGGATCATCATTCAACACGACTAGTAAATCAGATGATAAAAAACCAGCATTTTCCTTTGGAACTCCATCCTTAGCAGTCAATAGTATCCCTGGTGATAAAAAACCTGCTTTTTCGTTCAATGCATCTTCAATTGCTAAACCTGCTGCCGAAAAGCTGAAAGTTTCATTTGACAGCTCTTCCGCCTCCAATAATAACAGAGAATCTGAGGAGAAAAATCCAAAACCAATATCTTTTGCATTTGGCACAATGCCAGATAATATTGATGGTGGAAGCAAGAAAAAAAGAACTTTTGATAATGAGGTTGATGAAACTTACCAAGAAAAAAAACAAGTTCTTCAAATCAAGCCATCTTTTGATGGTTCTTCAACTTTGACGAGCAAGGATAGTGAGAATTCTTCCTCTGAAATGCCTAAATTGTCTTTTACATTGCAAGACAATAACAAAAAGACTTTTGGCAAATCTTTTTTATCTGTTGGAGCTGGAAATGCCTCTACTGATGGAATGAAAGATGAAGAAGAGAAAAAGGAGACTCCAAAACCATCATTTTCCTTTGGGTCTTTTGGAAAATCGACAGCTACTACCTCAACTTCAAATGCATATGAAAAACCAGGGCCTACTCGTTTTTCATTTGGTGCCGCTAAAACAGCAGAATCGAAAAATGACGAAACAAATGTTGAAAGTAAGACTCCTACATTTACGCTTGGATCAACAAATAAGTCAGCCTTTGGAATCGCAAGTTCAGATACCATTAAGGACTCTGAAAAAGATGTAATTGATAAGTCAAGTAAACCAGCTATTTTATTCCCTAATATACCAACTGTAGATAAAACAGCTGCACTAGGTTTTTCAACTAAAAAATCTTCCGAAATTGAAAAGTCATCTAAGCCTGTATCAGGCTTTTTATTTGGAAGCGCTCCTGCCAATGACAAACTGGGAGAACCATCTGCAACCGATGGTCTCACTTTCGGAAGCAATTCAGCTGCTGCTGTGTCTAAGGTAATTGACCCTGAGAAGAATACTGAATTAAGCAAACCTGTGTTCTCATTCAATCCAAAGCCAACTTCAAATGAAGCAACATCCTTTTTTAGCGCTAAATTTGACAATGATAATGCAAAAGCAGCACCCAATGACAACAAACCAGGTTTTTCATTTCTTAATAAACCAACACCCGATACATCAAAAATAACAGAGAGTAAAGCAACAGGTTTTACATTTGGAAACTCAAGTACCGCTACTAGCGGCGCTTCCAATGCCAGCACACCGAAATTCACATTTGGACAAGCCATAACGCCTGAAGTGGCTGATGGTGCTCTGACCGTCTCTAAGCCAACACTTTCATTTGGAGGAGCTTCTGCTAACACTAATACACCGGTAACTCTACTGAATTCTAATAAAAATAACACCATGTTTTCCTTTTCTTCTGATAAAGACAATGTCAAGAAAACTAAACTCTTTTCATCTCTCAACGGTACCTCGGCCGGCGCTCTATTTGGCGATAATAGTTCCATGAAAAAGTCATCCGAACCTGCCGGATCTGGATTCACTTTTGGATCTGCTTCTTCCAATAATAAAGAAACTACCCCAAGTATGCCTTTTAATTTTGGCACCCTGGATGCTGCTACCAATAACGGCAGTGGCTTCAAATTTGGTGCTAGTTCCAAGGATGTCACTGGTGGGTCATTGTTTGGGAATAAACTAGATTCAAAAGCTCCATCTGTTTTTGGAAACACCTCCGGTGACACTCCATCCTTCAACCTTGATGCTTCTACTACAAATACAAATGCTAACAATGGATCTTCTGCTTCTGGTTTCACATTTGGCGCTGGTAACATCAACAATACCGCTAGTAAAGCTACACCCGGATTTTCTTTTGGCGCCAATACTAATACCAATAATACTAATAACAACAATGTCGGCTTTAGTTTCTCAGCATCCAGCAGTAGATCTACTACACCAGCTGCCAATTTTGCTGCATCCTCTAACAATAATGCTAGTAATAATATGTTCAACACCAATAATAATGTCTATGGAAGCGGCTCTAGTCCTGCACCAATAGGCTCTTTTGGAGCACAGGATAGTAACAATGTATTTGGAAAGAGCTTGAGCCCTGCGCCAATGGGATCAGGGTTTGGTTCTCAGAACAATAACATCAATAATGCCAATGGGGGAGGTTTTGGAGGAAATAACGGTAGTAACAATAGTAGTTTCAACTTTGGAAATAATAGCAACAACAGTAACAACGGTGGTGCATTCAAATTTGGGGGAAATAATAATACTAACAACGGTGGGGGTGGATTCAGTTTTGGAGGAAGTAACAACAATAATAATGGCCCTACTTTTTCATTTACAGGTACAGGCGGTAGTAATAGCGCATCAGTTGATCCATCTACTATTTTCAATGGCGGACAACAAGCCAGTACAGAAGAGTTAAGTAATCGTAAATTTTTGATTCCAAAGAGAAGAACTCGTCGGTAAAGCAGCTTTGAATGTGAATTCTTTATCAACCATTTGTTTTGGAATTATATCGGTCATTTTTGTTTTCTTCAGTTTTGATATATTGCATTCCCACTCATTATACATATTATAGATAGATTTTTAATAAGATTTTAGTATTTTAATTTTTTCTCAGTAATTGGAGGTTATTTTTTGAGATTCTCAATCTCAGTAATATTGTGACCCAATGAAAACATGCAAAAACATGCATGTCGAAATTAAAAGTTGAAATTTTTACTGTTACATGATTTAAGCTTTATTTTGCACGGAAACTTGTTCAATTTAAGCCGTATTTCTAGGTAATGCCAGGAATGCCGATGTTTCACACGTACTGTGTCTTATCGCTGGGGGCCGGTTTCATGGGTGCCCAAGCTACCTAATCTCTAATATTTTTCGTGTGAAAAACTTGCTGGAGAAATCCCTAGAAAAAAAAAATTAAAGGGACAGATTATATAAATAGAGAAGATCTCAACGAAATATATCAACAACAAGTTGTTTTGCTGTATCTCGTAATTTTGAGCTTATATCTTCCTTTTGAATAGACGATCACTAAATATACGTAGAAAATGGCTACTACTACCGAGGAATATATGTCAGTATTGCACAAAGCTAAAGATGCCATTCTTGATAAGGTTCCAAAAGAACTTAGCGAACCACGTACTTTAATCATCTGTGGTTCTGGTTTGGGCGGAATCGCTCAAGAAATAGACTCTGCTGTTGAGATAATGTACACTGATATCCCAGGTTTTAGAGCCTCCACTGTTCAGGGTCATGTTGGGAAGTTAGTATTTGGTTTTATGAAGGGTAATAAAAAAGTTCCAGTGATGTGTATGGTGGGAAGATTACATTTCTACGAAGGTTACGAATTTAAAGACGCTGTTTTCCCTGTACGTGTTGCAGCGTTAATGGGTGTCAAGATTTTGATTGCTACTAACGCGGCTGGTGGGATTAACCCATCTTTTAAAGCTGGTGATTTAATGATTATCAATGACCATTTGAATTTGCCAGGTTTAAGTGGTTACAATCCATTAAGAGGTCCAAACTTGGATTTCTTTGGTCCACGTTTCCAACCTTTAAGTGATTGCTACTCTTTAAGATTACGCCAATTAATATTCCAACAAAAGCAAAAATTAGACATCGATAGAACCATCCATGAAGGTTGTTACGTTTTCGCTGCTGGTCCAACATTCGAAACTAGAGCCGAAGTTCGCATGATAAGAATACTCGGTGGTGATACTGTTGGTATGAGTACTGTTCCAGAAGCAATCATTGGTCGTCATTCAGGCATGGAAGTCATGGCATTGTCCTTGGTTACTAATGAAGGTGTTGGCGATAAGCCACCTAGTGCTTTTGACAAAAATCCAATTCCGTTAGATAAAGGTATGGCAAGCCATGACGAAGTCTTGGAAAACGCTAACAGCGCTTCCAAAGATGTTCAAGCCCTTATTGCATCTGTCGTGAATGAATTATAACAATCTTTTTTTAAGTAATTCTACACCTACTTCTATCATATCTACATTTCTTTATTAATTTCTTTATTAATTTATTCATTCATTTATTTATAAATATATTCATTTTATTTTTAGAGAGAGGTTGAATAAGGAAGAAATCGCATCAACAAGTATAGACTAATTTAATGCAACAGCTTTTTCATACAATAGGTCAACAACGGTATTGATCTCTTGCACCAAAGTTAAGCCATTATCAAAAGTAGAATCAGTCTTTGGTTCATCGTAAATATACAACCAGCCATTGCCTTGATCCAAAACACCGAAGAAAATACCATCTAAAATCATCTGACTCAACTTGTTTTCGATTAACTTTATATCTAATTTAATTTCATCGGATACATGACTGATTTCCACAACGGAGTAAGGTTTAATAATTTTCAATAAGTTTTGTTCCAATAAGTTATTGTATAAGATCTTAAAATGATATTTAATGATTTCATCAGAAGAAAGTTCATCGTTATATTTAATTAACGTATTTTGAAATTCATTCAAAGATTTGTCCTCGTAGGCTTTAGCGATAAGTTTCATTGGCTCGAATTCATTGGATTTGAACTTCTCATGCTTTGTGATATTATTTATAATAGATTTGTTATTCAACAATAAAGTGATTTCATTTGGATTACCCATCATGACTTTAGTCAAAATCAAATATTTCAACAACCTGATACTGTTTTCAAATTCATTTGCGTTATTGTAACTTTCAAAAGCTTCGTAGAAGTAACTGTAAGCTGTCGAATAGTCATCATCTTGAGAATGCAAGATACCAGACATAGTGTCCAATTCAGCTTGGATCTTAGACGAGGTATAAACGGAATTAGCAGACGTTTTTGCACCTGTCAAGGAAGCCTTAGATTTAATGAAATTCTTCAATTCAAAATAAACCTTGCACTCCAATAACTGGACTTCGATTAAAGACGACTTGTCATCTAGCTTTTTGAATTCTCTCAACAAGTTGTTCACGATTTTCAAACAATCCTGGTATAATTGTCTTCTATAATACACTGCGGCCAACTTTAATTGCAAGGATTGTCTCAAAAAAGTCTTCTTTTCCTTGACAGCCCACTCGACGGATTCGTTTATTGATTTCAACTCGAACGACTTGACTTCTTCAGAATAGTCGGCCATCATTGAATACTCGTCCACAATTATCTTCAAGATTTTGCCCACCTTAGCCTTGGCAATCTTAGAGAAAAGGTCCCTAGATTGATTGATCAACGCATAGATTTTTTCAGGCTGTGAATTAATAGTGTATATCTTTCCCAACTTATAAACAGCTTCCTCTTTCAACTGAATGCGCTTATTGCTGTTGCTTAATGAACTACTGCTGGATTTGTCATCGTTACCGCTATTGTCGAATGCAATGACAGAGTACAAATTTTCAGCCTTGTTGTATTGCTTTGCTTCAAAAGCCTTGTTAGCTTCCTCAATAGAAGACATGTTTCTTTATTGGTAATCTATTGGTATTTACTATATTATCTCCCTTAACAATAGATCAGTATGATTGATAACCAAGAAAGCATATATTCTTTCTCTGCCTCCAAAATACCAATTAGTGGTGATTTTGCCATCCAACAAAACTAGGAAAAATTTGGCAAACAAAAAACAGCTAGCGACATGGGGAACAGTGGGCACGCAACCGTTTTTTTTTTTTTTTTTTTTTTTGCTGAAGATAATGCTACCAGAAACAGTTAAATATTAAGGACGGGTCGATAGCCGCCAGGTATTTTAAGTTGTCATTTTTTTCAATTAGTTTGATTTCAATCTGGGTATATCAAGACATGTATGTTTCCAACCTGATATATAAATCCAATCATTGATCCATATAGCCAGCAAAATTATTGAAAAACAATTAGTATTCCGATATATAATTTAATTTTTTCCAATTGTATCGATTTCTGCCTTGCTTTTCTAATTCATTTTGCTTTCCATTTTTTTTTTGCTAGCCTTCTTTTTGACAGAAGTAGTCAACGAATTATTCAAGCAACCAATTGAGAACTTGAGTACGCGCAAATATATCATTAGGCAAAAGACGTTCTACTATTCAATCGATTATTGGAATTATTTAATAAAGAACTTTTTTTTGCGTCCGTCTTCCTGATATCCTTTACTGTTATTGTATCCATACAAACTGATCAGCGTTGTGTATTTAATTGTCAATGCCTAATATGATTGATGAGATAGAAGAAGAAAACAACAACCCATTCCCAGAAGGAATCTCCCAAATGAACCTTCCATATCAAAATGAAAAGCCTGAAAATAAGAGCAAAAAAGGATCTAAAGCGAAATTCAAGAAAAACCATATGACCACCCAAGAGCTGGAACCGTCGCCGCGAAAGCCAAAGCCAGAACAAGAACAAGAACAAGAGCCTACACCATCTGAAATCACGAACATAGATTTATACAAGCATAACAAAAAAGAGAGTCAGGAGACCAGCAGCACGGCTGATGATAACGGGCCGACAATCCAAACAAGCCGCAGACGTAGCAGTCATAACAGAAGAGATAAAATATCTATAATAGATGCTAACAAGACTAGTGATAGCGCATTATCCTCGTCCGCTGGTGGTGCTACAGGTCCTTCCAGCTATATACAATACACAATTCGCTACAATGGGATATTAATCAAGAGAAGATACAGGGAGTTTGAGTGTTTGAGAAACGCATTCGTATCGTTATTCCCGTTGATCATGATTCCTCCAATTCCTAAAAAGCAGACATTTGGTGATTTTTTGTCATCCGTGAAACTGACTTCGGGCACGCTTTATATGAATGGTGCTACAGTTCCGGGAGCATCTGCCAATAACGCAAATAGAGATCATCACATTAATGATCTGTCAGAATGTTCTTCCAGCGACCAATCAATATCAAGAAAGAATAGTGCGACCAACACAGAAGATGTTGGTAATATTAATAACGCCAATAGTGATAACAGTACTTCTACCGCAAATTTACTGACATCTTCAGATTCAATCATTGATCACCGTAGAAGAATGTTGAACAATTTTCTCAATAAATGCATGGATATTTCTGAACTTCGAGACTGTGATATCTTTATGAAATTCCTCAATCCAAAATTCAATAATTGGCAGTACGAAGTGACTAACTCACCACCTTTGCTGTTAATTCCGAAAAATTCGTTGCAATGTGATCCGCTACATCCTGAGAAATCCACAGAGTTGCATTGTGAGCTACCAATCCCCGTAACGAGTACAAAAGCAGCCGTTATGAATCTCAATGCAAAACATTTATTGGTGAATTTGGAAGGGGGTTTAGAACATTCATATTTTATACAAGACGATATAGATACAAATGAAGAGAATGTATCTGATATCAACGGTGGAGGGAGAAGAAGATCGTCTGCATCGTCACCTGACGAAGAGGAAGATGAAGAATTAAAGGAACAGTCAAGTGAGAAAGATCTTATTGGAAGGTTGGTAAGAATAGATAAGAAATGCAATAAATATCTTGGGGAATTACTGAATATGGCATCTGAGTTTGGAATTTTGTATAACTCCTACTCTTTGACAAAAGGAAATGATATTTCTGAGGCTAACCATTTGGAGAAAATTTCCATGATTTACGATCAAGATTATTTAACGTTAAGACAATTACATCAGAATTTATTCTTAACTTATAGTGAACCTTTAATTGAATTGTTACAACTAAGTGATATCGCAAAGAAATTGGTGAAGTTCAAGTACAAGAAATATTTACAAATGAAATTGATCGTTGATGAATTAATTAAAAAACAGACGAAATTGAAAAACTTGACTGGCGAAAGCACGGCGGATAGTAATATGGATAATGATACTATGAGTTCAAGTCTTGCAAAATTGGATAATACGTTATCTAAGCTAAACCTTAATAACAATAGCGGTAGCGGTGAAGTTGAAAGCTTTTATAAGAAGAAAGAAAGCTCGTACTTCAAGATTCCTGGCGTTAACAAACTAACGCTGGTTTTTAAAGAAAAGATTTATGATAGCGATCCAATGAAAACATACGATGAAAAAGTAAGGAAATTGAAATATGACATACAACGATTGGAGAAAATGAAAGTGTTGACAAATCATGATTTCATAATCATAGAGAATGAAGTGTCGAGACAAATTGAAAAATATGAAAAGAACTTCAGAAAAGTACAATTTAAAAAGATTCTTCTAAATTTTGTCAGATGTATGTTGGAATACTCTAAGAAAAGTTTGGAAGTATGGCAAGATTTTAGAACTCTTGAAGAATAGTTATTGAATAGTCAAATATATTACTATGTGTCATGGAATCATAACCGATCGTCAGGAAAATCTGAGTTATACTATATATAACACCAAAAAAGACCGTAGGTTATTTATGTAGCTAAAATAGAATTACGTCTCTTGAGTCAGGACCATAGATTTGGGCAACGTTTAACGCGTAAAAATGAAAAAATGAAACGCATATTGACAGCACACGTAAAGATTCAGCACCGCATCAAAAAATTATTAGAGCTTGACATTTGTAGTCGAAAAGGAAGTTTGTCTCCTGTAGATTCAATAACAAAATAATTATTAAAGCACATATATGAAAGTAATATATAGTCTAACGACAACTCGACATTTAATATCAATCGTTCATATATCTCCGAATAAACTAAGCCCTTTTTCTTTAAAAAATAAATAATTTAAATAGGTTATTAGAAAGAAATTAGCAATTAATAAAAAAACATGGCAAACATAGAGAAACCTGAACTTAGTCGCAAATTGGTTATAGTGGGAGATGGTTATTGTGGAAAGACCAGTTTGTTAATAGCATTCAAGGATCGCAAGTTTCCCGAGATTTATGTTCCTACAGTGTTTGACGATCATTCCACCAAGATTCAAGTTGATGGTAATAATATTAATTTTTATCTTTGGGATACTGCTGGTCAAGAAGAGTATGAAAGATTGAGGCCATTGACATATCCTGATGCAAACGTTGTTTTAATCTGTTTCACTGTCGATAACCGCTCAAGTTTATCCAATGTTGAACAGCAGTGGCTCCCAGAAGTGCAACATTACACAAATAACGTCCCAATATTGCTTATTGCATGCAAAATAGATTTGAGAAAAGATGTCGCCACTTTGAGAAATTTGAGTGAAAAAAATGACAGTGTTGTTACTCCTGAAGAAGGATATGATGTATCGAGAAGAATCAGAGCATATAAATATATGGAGTGTAGTGCGAAGTATATGGATAATGTCGTTGAATTGTTTGAAGAAGCAGTTAGAGCTACGCTTGACTCTCCTGCAGCGGATACAAGGAATTCTGATAGACAATCGAGCAAATGTTGTGTACTATTATAGTTATTTTTAGAAATCAGATGCATACGGTAATTTATATGATTGAATATACTAGAGAAATATATATTAATGAAGTAGAATAATAGCTTCAAGCAGCTTACATGAATTTATGAAAGCAAAGAAAAAATGCAGCGCAGTATTTTATGAGAAACATTTATGAAAACAATAAAGCTATGATAACCACCAGAAAAGGAAAAATTACACATATTTTATATAAGCTTTTCCCAAGTTCCCAGTATTATTAGTTCAAGATTGTTCTTGCTGTACAGATATTATGAAATTGTGGATAGGTGATATGCACGTGATTAATTTTTGTCGAATTCTTACTAAATCTCTGATTCTAACAACATTATTATCTTAATTAGGGTAACCCATGCATAAAAAATAATATTTTTTTTTTCGCTATTCTTTTCTTTTTTTGCGCCCTATTTGCTTAACATTTGAAAGAAGAAAAAAAAAAAAAAAAAAGGTCTATAAAATGTAAATTTGAAATTGTCATCGGCTCATTTATTATCCCTCTACTTTACTTGACAAAAATAGATTTTTCATGCGAAAATAAATACTATTGGTCTTCAACTAATATAAGTTTTAATATTTCAAATACTATTATTTGAAATTTTTGATGAGAACAAATCGATAGATAAACTAATCAGTCAATTATTTGGTGTGAACCCTAACTGTTAATTAGAATGTTGGTATATTTTTATGTTTTATAAGGTTACGAAATTATTAAAAAGATATTCATTCTAAATAACTTAGGTATTTTCTTATCAGTTGATTTTTTTTTTTTGATGTTAATTGGTTTCTCATTTCTCCTATTTCTGCTTCACTATCCTACATATATTCCATGGATAACTGGATTCTACTACCGGAGAAGATCAAGTCAGGAATGGTGAATTAATCTATTTGATACATCGATTTAATTCTGTTCCTGGATCGTGTCTGGGAAAGATTGTTTGATATATGTTTTCTTAATTGAATTTTTATTGACATTTATCGCTGGTCTTTCCTTCTACAATTTTTTTTTATGTTGTCTATTTTCTATTTTATGTTACTATTTGTATTCTGTAAATCAAATCTGCCAAAATATGCAAATCATTCATCAAGGAGAAATGAAATGAAGAATAACTGGTGTGCAAACTATGTATAATAGACTTTGCTGAATAAAAAAATGTGCATGAGGTCAAAATCTATCTTAAGAATGGCTATCTCTGTCCTACAAGATAACACATCTTTTATTCTTTGGATGCTCTACAGAATTCTGACTTAGAACAACATCAGAATCAGCGTCTATAGCCAACTTAGTGGCCATAAAAAATGTCTCATGAACATTGAGATTTAATTTGGCCGAATTTTCTATGAGTCCGGAAACATTCATTCTTTTAGCTGCACTAACACATTGGTCTTTGCTCAATGGGATTTCGTCGGTAAAACTCAAGTTACTAATACATTGCTCATCATTTCTTAAATCAACTTTGTTAACAACTAAGATGATTTTGACCAGTGGTGAACAGTAATGTAAGATCTCGGGCAACCAAGTTGATTCACAATTGTTCAAGCTATTAGGGAAATCAACTGAACAACAAAGTAAAACTATATCGGTATTTGGATACACTAATGGCCTAAGTCTAGCATATTCTTCCTGACCAGCCGTATCACACAATTCCAATTTCACTTTCTTATTGTTGACTTCGATATCCTTAAATGCATGTTCAAACACAGTTGGGACATAATAGTGTGGAAATTCTTTTTTCTGGAACACAACTAGTAAACAAGTCTTTCCAACAGCACCATCTCCAACTACTATAATTTTTTTCAGATTGTGGAATTTGAGGTTATTGACTGTTCTTATGTCTGACTTGACTTGTGGTTGTGGCATTTCTCTATAGCCTAAATTAATAATAATTTGATCTATTCGGGCTATATTGTTGGGTGAAAGTTACAAGAAAAAAACCTAATGGAAATTCTCCCAATTCTGTTCGCAATTTTAATAATATATATATTATAGTAAGTTGAGCTGAATTTTTTGTAAATTTTCATAGAGATCTTTGGCCGATCAGGATCATCCTTTGGATATATATCGGTACCGGTCTTCTCACATCCTTATGAGCAAGCACCTTTCACCCAACTAGCTTTGAGCACCTTGAATGTTTTTTTTTCTTGAATGTCAACACTTAGTTTCAGATCTTACCTAAAAATAGCAGAGATGCGCATCTGTTCTCCAAACAACGAGGTTCATAGAAAATATGGGTTAAGCAGGAACAAAAAAAAAATAAACTGTGAAACCATCATTTTTGAGTGTGTACAAAGAGGGAAGGGAAACTCAGGGAAAAACAACAAAAAGCAGCAGTACCTGCCTTAAATTCAGGATTTACAAATATGCTTATTTTTGAACTTCACTTCCTGTTAATTAATTCAGGCGATAAGCCTGACATTATCTTTATTTATTGCAGAATTTGAAGCAATTGCTATTGTAATATACACATATATTTTACCAATCGTCTTTTTTTTTTAAAAAAAAATCGTAGAAAATGTAAAAGGACAATAAAGCAAAAAACAAAAAACAAAAAGTATAATCCTCTTCCGAAAATCAAGCATCTTCAAATACTATCATGGTCATCGTTTTGCAAACTCATCTTTAAATACCGTAAATTTCTTCTTTGCAATATTAGGAGAATTATAAGATTTTGTTGATGTAGCTCTTTCATCAACAATTTTTTTTTCTTCGAAGTACCTTATTCTATCATATACTTCATCGGATCTAAAAATTAGGGCTTGATCAAAAATTTTGAAATCACGGTTTTTCTGGAGATTTATGCGGATCTTTGGAATAGGTCGTGTTGTCGATGTACTAGCTTTAGTGTGCTCAGCCATTAGCTCATTTAACAAACATCTTGGTTTTAAAAATCGATTCAAAGAAGGCGCTTTACTGCTCTCAATTTTTCTCAACTGTTCCTTCAAATTAGGAGAGTAAGCAAACGAGGAAACCGAGTTCGATGTAGCAAAAATATTCTTAAAGTTGGCCTTGGTGGGAGTTTGCAAATAAGCGCTCTCGGTATTGTTATTTAGAGGTGTTGAACTGTCATTAATATAGTCATACACCAGGTGAAAATATGTCGCTAACGAGTTGTCGGGTTGACTATAACTTCCAGAAATATTTATCGAAAACTCGCTATCATTACTACTACACGGTACATTTTTTGGAGTTCTTGGGGATTCTGGTGTCGATTTGGCAGAAAACATTTTACTATTTACTGGTTTTTTATGATTTTTATTATTTTTTGAGAACAAAAAACTATATGAAAAAATAGGAATTTTAAATTTTCTTAAGATGAGGCAAACCTTTGTAAAAAGATTGAATAATGATGAAATAAAAAAAGAAAGAACAAAAATATTACTTATTCTATCAGCGCTAATTTCATTAATCCTTAATTCAAAAAGAAAAATAACATATATATTCAAAAATTACTTTAAATAATTTCATTATGGCATTTTGCAAATTATATTTCTGAGTAACCATGCCCCAACAGACACGATAACCTTTGCAATTAGAGAGCGAGCACCAATCTACAACGCGCAATATTTAAGACACTTTATAATTTTTATTCCAAGATCCTTGCTCTGTTTCTAACATAAATTTCTTGTATTTTTCTTGTCCTTTTTCAGCCCAGAAGTACTCAGCCTACATCTCTAATATTTACTGCCAAACAAGATTTGTCCGTAGTTGGGTATTACGAAGTTCAAGCTGTGTTGTCAAAACGACGCGATATAATCGTCATCGCGGTGCAGTTTTTTTAATGATTGAAGGCGATACCTACTTAACCCTTAACACTATATATGGGGAGTGCTTATAGTAATATAATATTTTTTTGCATAAAAATTTCTAATGCAGAAAATTTATAGCACATGAAAAATGAATTTTCAACATGAGAGATTGAAAGATCCAGATGAGAGGAGTAAATCACAAGTCACCAGCGAATAGTCAGCTTGTACATTCTTCTTTGACATTAATTGTATCCGATTAATTTATCAAATATGCATAAAATTACTAAGGCATACAATAAGAGTGCAAATAAAGACAAAAATAGAAATTTAGACCAAGATTTATGATTCGAATAAACGGGATCTCTCTTTTTCCAATATATCTATTTTTATAACTTATGTTCATTAGACAACATATTATAAATACAATCAAAGATCTTCCGGATTAATTGTTACTTATATGTTTACGAAATTATATCTTTTTCTTTTTCTTTCTATTTCTTTTCCTTTTCTTCTTTCTTTTCTTTACCTTACAATCCATTATTATCCCTAATAAATACCAACTATTTATTCACTCGTTTTTCATCTATAGTTTTACAAAAAGTGGTTGTTATTTATTTATTATAGAAAAATGCTTCATTCGTTTACTTCATTCGTAATGATGCTATTGCTTACTCAATCGGTCACAGCATCAAGAGGTATCAAAGTTGTTAATCCAGAGAGCAAATTAACCACGACCATTGTCAGACGTAGTTACGAGACTGTCGCTCCACAGGCTCCTGAAGAAAATGAACAACAGTTGTCTAAGAGATTTACCTCAGGCCCATTACCTGAAAACATCTTAGGTTATTCCTTTTCCGGAATAGCTGGTGTTCAAGTCAAGCAAGCATGTTATGATATTATTGACAAGTACTGGGCTACTCTTTGGGATGGATCTAATTTCAATGACAGAAATAGTTGCGGTGGTTCTGATGATGCTAATGTTATCAAGGCTTATATATGGCAAACATCGATAGCCATGCAATCTTTAGTTGATGCACAAAGACTTGCTGACAGAGATTTCAAAGGCCAAATTAACGATGTTTACCTTGCGATAATGAAACATTTTAACACTAAGTATAATGCCTTCTCTGTGACGACTAATGCAGACGCAGACATTTACTATGATGATAACGCACAAGTAGTTACTGCTTTGATTGGTGCTTATGAAGTTACCGGAAACACTGTATATTTAGATACTGCAACAAAAACCGTTGAGTTTTTAATGGATGGATGGAACAGCCAATACGGTGGTGTCACATGGCACATGGGTGCCTCATATATTGCTTCTATTTCAACTTCTGAATCTGCATTGGCGGCTTTGAGATTGTATGCTTATAAAAAAGATTCCAGATATGTCGACTTCGCTGAGAAATGTGTTCAATGGATCAAGGGCACTTTATGGGACAGTAGTTCCAATTTAATTTTTGATGGTGTTACTGGTACCTCCGTGAACGATGATGAATATACTTATCAAGTTGGAACTGTTTTAGCAGCTTGTGTTAAGTTATGGAAAATCACTAATGATAACAATTACTTAGAGATGTCACATCAATTAGCTGCTGCTGGTATCAACAAATCTACAAAATTCTACGATACTTCGATTGACACCAAATACAGATACTGGACTAATGAGTTAGACTTTACTCAGTTATTGATGAATGGATTGATTGAATACGTTCAAAATGTTGAGTCTAACAGTGATATCATTGAAGAAGTCATTAGAGAAGCAAGAATGGTTTACGATTTTGCTAAAGGCGATGATGGTATGTATTTCTTCTCTGTGGATCCATATACTAACAGCGACAGCATTTTTCAAAAATGGAAAGCTAGTACTGGTATTACCACTAATGAACTGATCGATAAGTCATACTATTGTAACAGTAATACTGCTCTGACTCCTATTAGAAACTTGATTTCTCAAGGTTCTGCCGGTATCATTTTTGCTCAAGTCGCATACAGCCTTAGTGAATACTTTTGAAAACAACACACATACATATACTCGCTGATAGAATATGGGTGGAAAATGTCATTGACATTTTCAGAACATCCATATTATTTGCATTATTATATTTTTTTTTCAAGTCATTTTTAGCATTACACATTTTAACATTCTTTATTTTCATTATTATAAATTTTTTTTTTTTTTTTACTTATTTACGTTTCATCTTTTATTTTCTTTATTACCCCCTTTGTTTCTTCAAAATACAGTTCAAACTGCCTTCAAAAATTTGTAGTACCGTATCATTCAAAAGCACATAACTTGTTGCCTAAAAAGAGTTTGTGACAGTTGTAGCTGTATGGAAAGCACAATTATAATAATTGATGATAAGGGTTCATCAGAAGACGTGCTAATTTCAACGGATTTGCTCATAGATATTTTTGGATAACAAATTATGCATTCCAGTTACTGTTCCAGCTAAATATATCTTTTTTACAAGCGGCATAGCATTTAGTTTCATCAGGGTACTTAGATCTATCATTTTTTTTGGTAATTGAATATATAATGTAGGATGACTAAATAATAATTTATTAATTTAAATAAATTTTTGAGAATGTGCGACAAGCATGACATTGCATGCATGAGATTATATCCTGCAGAAACATATTCTGAAGAACAAAAAAAACCGAAACAAAATGAACAATAAGAAAATTCAACATGTAAAACAGCGAAACAATAAACTAACAATATTGCAAGAATATAATTATAAGGAGCCATATAATTTTGATATTCACATTACTTTTTTTTTTATATTACATTTCCAAAATATAGGATTATACAGCAGTACTAATTTTGCATTATTTCATTCCAATATGTGGATATAGGTTGACCTGCTTATATATTAAATGTAGAACTTTGGGCAAATACATGTGTGTACGAAACTCGATGTGGGAATAGCTACCACATCATGAAGAACTCTTGTATTTGGGCCAAAAAAAAGAGATGTATTTAAGGTAAGATTAATCCACCTAGGAAGTTCTGAAAAATTCAAGGAATAAAAAATAATGGTTAGAACATTTATCGATATCTGAGAAACCATCAAGTTAGGATAGATATAACAACGAAAGAAAAGATGAAATTACTTCAGTTGTTCATTAACACACTTTTAGTTGTTAGTATAACGGAAGCACGTCCAGTGATTCGTGTAGTTGAACATAATGTCACAAAGGAAATAACACACGCTAATGGAACCAAAACAAATGTTACAAGTGTTGCATTTGATAAGCAATATGTTAATATCACCGTGGATATTGCTGCAACTGACCCATTTTTTAATAGCTCATTAGCAAAACCACCTAAGAACTTGACACTGAACTTGACACAAATGAGCACTAAAAGTAGTCTTAATACGACGAAAGAAGATGCGAAGACTAACAAAACATCGACAAAAATACCTGCACCTACTAAGGATGATTACAATACTCTTAAGAACGCTGGTAATGATTTGCTTGGTAAATATTGGAATGCGCTTTGGAAGGATGGTACATTTATTGATAAGACTGTATGTAACTCCTCTGATAAAGGTACGAAAACGTCTGTTTGGTCGCTTGGTGTTGCTTTACAATCCTTTGTCGATGGACAAAAATTCAATGATATCAACTATAAATCTAATATTTCCAGTATTTTTACCGCTCTTTCTGGTTACTGGAACCCCGATTTTAACATGTATGGATCATTTGGATCTAATACAGTTCCATATGTTGATGATAATGCGCAAATAGCATCTGCATTAATTGAAGGATATGAAGTGACTAAAGTAGATCAATATTTGAGCAGAGCACAAACAGTGGTAGAAGCAATGATGAAGCAATGGAACACTAAGTACGGTGGTGTAACTTGGGAAGTTGGTCAACCATATATTGCAACCATTTCTACTACTGAGGCTGCATTGGCAGCTATAAGATTGAACCTGCATAAGAAAAACCTGAAATATGTTAAATTCGCTGAAAATTGTATGGATTGGATCCGTGAATATATGTGGGACAATTCCACTAATTTGTTGTATGATGGTACTAGTAACCTCACAGATACTGCCAAGAATCTTGAATTGACATACCATGTGGGAACTGCATTGAGTTTATCTGTGAAATTGTATCAGGAGACTAAAGATAAAAAATGGAAAGGATATGCTGATTTGTTGGCCGCAGCAGGTATTAATAGAAACTTGAAAATTTATGATAGATCTTACGATGAGCAATTCAGATACTGGTACGACAGTACTGCTTGGACACAATTGTTGGCATATGGCTTAATCGATTACACCAATGGAATCAATGCGAGCGCATCCGTCATTCAGGAAGTTGTTAGAGAAGCCACATATTTACATAATTTTGGGCAAGGTACAGACGGGATGTACTTTGGTTCACTTAATCCTCTCACCAGTGATGAAAACATTTATAAGAAATGGGTGGCATTCACTGGAACTAAGAACAAGGCGAGTATTGATAATAAGCAGTTCTGTGGTGGTGATCCAAAGAATGCTCCACCAAGAGGTTTGCTTGCTCAAGCTGCTGCTGGTATATTTTTTTTGCAAACCGCAGTCGGATTACAAAAGTATTTCAAATAGAGACTTGCATTAATAGATGGTCATAATTACGACACATTTTCATTTGTTTAAATAGAATGATATATATTTTTTTTGTTTTTTAATAGATTTTTATTGTTTTGGCTTATAGATTTTTTACAAGTTGTCAACTTGTTGTACATGAGACTGTTCTCTCATGTCCAAATGTAGATTAAAGCTATTTAGCGTGATTCTTATTCAATTAGCGGCAATATTAGAAGTGGGCAAGATAGCGAAACATGTAAACGCTGTCACCGATTTTCGAGTCGCCTTGTGAAGGGGTAGCCTATTCAACAAGCCGATATGTATATACCGAATATAAGAAATTGAAACGCGCGATGCCTAAATGACCACCGGTATTTGGAACACCGATCTGATGAACATGAACGAGTCTTGCGGCTGCCAAAAGGCAGAAAAGCAGTCCATAAAATAATTCAGCTGACTACATTCTACAAGCAGCAGTTCAATGATGCGATAATGTATATACTATACATATGATTGATTTATTAAGAATAGTGTGTTGTTGTATATTACGTATCAAAGGCAATTTTTATTGATTGGAGTAGAGTGCCGGGTATGTATTATATGTTTGTAGGATGATATAGTCTCCAGTCATGAGCACGCAACGACTGAGTAATATATTCGTCAAATGAAGATCGTGTGGAAGCGTGTATTTTTTAGACAAAGAGTGCTTTGAATCGTTGAAGAAGTGCCTGCAAAGGCTTTGGCTTCTTGTCAACGTTGATACTTTTGATATTCGCAGAAGCCACGGCCGGGACAGCTTCTTGCTGCTCGTCTTTCTGAAGTCCTGTTTTACTGCTTTCTTTCGTCAAGGCCCTCGACAATCTGCTGCTGATGCTCTGTCTGTCATTGTCGAAGGTGTTTGCGGAGTTTGCGCTGTCGGGAGCATTTCCTGAGAAGTCTTCTATTTCAAAGGATGTGCGAGACAACTGCGCGTCCAAGCCCGCGGCAGCGGCGACCGACGCATCGAGCGCCGAGGACGCAGCGGCAGCAGATTCCGGCTGCAAGGCTGCGTCCGTGGACACGATGGAGTCGATGTCGTTCATGTTGTCCAAGTCCTTCTGGTGCTCTGTGATGTCGCGTATGTTGGATGCTGTCATAGTTGCTTGCTGAGTATTGTTATATAAATATATGTGTGTGTGTGTGTGTGTGTGTCGATAGCAGCAGCTGGCTAGCATACAGATTGTGCGAATGGAAACGATGGATAGGCCGTGGTATTTATACGTTTATCAACGTTCAAGTGTACAGGGCAGTATGGGTCCAACAGTCTTTGGAATGGAATATTCCTTTAGCAAAAACAAGTGAGAAAAAAAAAGAAATGACCAGTATTTAGGACACTGGCCCTGCTTCTAGAATGCAATGTAACGGAATACGTGTATGTGTGACCAGCAGAAGAATATGCCGACCGAGCTGCCGGAAGCTTGTGGGACTAAGGAAAAAAAAAAGAAAAAGAAAAAGAAAAAGTAGAAAAAAAAAATCTAGGCACAGCAGCACTGGCGCGCCAGTGCTGCTGTGCAGAATACATGTTTAGCCGGTCCGGACAACCCTTCTGCAGCAAAAGAGCCAAACCGTAATGCATACACACAAGCACACATTTATATATATATATATATTTGGGGAAATCTAGATATTTGCAAGAATGTATTCTTTCGTACTTTCTGGAATACGGCAGTGTCAAACAAACGAGGCCTTGCTATTTCTGTTTTTTCAGAACATCCGGAACATGCTCTGGATAGCATTAAGACCACGGAAGCGGAACGCCAGGCCACGCTTCGCGGGTAAGCTAGGGTGATGTGTGGATGAATTCGCCATCTGGCACCGGTTTCTAGGAAGTTGTCCGTGTTGTGCTTCGTATCGGCAGATGGTGTCGGGGGGCCACAACAAAGAGTTGCATGTCTGACAGTAACCGCCCGTTCCAACAAATGAACGAAGAACACCACTTCCTACCAGCTTGTTCGCTCGCAAACCACCGTCGGAAGACATCTCTGCCTGTGTCGCTAGCACCCTCACGCATGCATCCCAGATCTGCCCATCTCGCTATCGCCAGCCAGCAGACACCGAGGTCCCCCTGCCAATGCACTTGACGATCCATTGTATCCCATAGCCATGTCAAACCGCCCGCGATGCACCAGCTTATCATGCGTGCGGGCTCAGTTTCACACTGGCCTCAACGTTAACGTATCTGTGTTCCTGGCCGTTTTGCTGTCAGCTGGAGAGAGAGAAAGAAAGAAAAGAAAAGAAAAGAAAAGCGTGCAGCGCGGTGCGCTCTCAGAAATGTCTCAATGAAACCTCCTGCCATCCGGTGCGCCAATTATTTCCGATCCATCATAAATTACGAAACATTGATTACCGCATTGGGCGGTCGCTGCGTCTTTCAGTCCTGCTCTGCTATCGTCCTTCACATTCACGGGTTTGGGGATTTGATTCACCCAGAAATGGGGACTTTCGTCTCGTTTCTTTTACTCGTCTTTTTTATATATGTTTTGTTCACAGCATTCTCGCTTATGTTTTTTGGTTCTCCAGATTGTATATAATACTTAACCTTTCCCACACTTTTGCCAACAGTATTCGGTTTTCGCATGTTTCTCCTGTATTGCCTTTCTTTTTTTCTTTTCCCAATATTCTTTTGATAACTACAAGTGTTTACAACGATCCGTCCAACTATTCTCCATTCACTTTCTTTAACCCCAACAGCTAGAGAATATGTTGCAAATCTTAGTACTTCTCCTCCAGGTGCTTCAAGCCGAAGCGTTGAGCAGTATTGTCAATTCCACTACCCCTGCCATTCAAAACAATGGGGCAACCACCAATTTTACTTTGCAAAATAAAGAAGCAGTCAACACAGCTAACACAGCCAATGGAACATATAACGCGACAGGTGGTGTTGCCACCGTTGTCTCGAAAGAACAGCTCTCCACGTATTCTGCACAATTGTTTGAACCTATCTCATATTCTGTCGACCTTCCATACTCTGTGCTTCAAGTTGTGTTTGCTCCAGGTATTGTTGACTCCGAAGGTGTTGTAGGTGGATCAAGCACGTACCAGGCTCCAACATCTTCATTCCAGGCTATTACAACTTCTGATAACGAACCTCAACTTACAGTTAGCAACTCAGCTATTGCCAGCTCCGCAATTGCTTCTGCCACTTCTTCGGCTGCATCCCAAGCTTCCATTAAATCTCAATCCGCTATATCTGCTGCTATATCTAATGCCGCTACCTCTAATATCATCACTGTTGGAGTTTCCGCTCCAGTTATTGCTGCATCCTCATTAGTGCAATCAGCATCTGCTAACCCAGTAGTTTACCTCTCAGCATCCGCCAGTCCTGGAGCTGCTGCCGCTTCCGCTTCCGCAGGACCAGTTACCACGCTTTACAACTCCATGGTCACCACTGTTATAGGATATCACTTTACTACTGTCAAAACCCAAAGCTCAGCTTCCAGTTTTTCTAGCAATTTCGTCTATCAAAACAATACAAACACCGCCGCAATTGCCACAGGTGCAGGCACAAAAGAATTTATTCCAACATTATCTTTAGTTGGATCTAACGTTCTCGTTGGGAATGGTACTACAAATAGCGGTAGCAATACCATTGCCGTATCTTCTACCCTTTCTTCCATGATTGCGACAGGTGATATTGCGAATACTGGTTTGAATACCAATAATAGTAGCGCTGCATCTGTTATCACTGATGGATTGATTGCTTCCATTCCAATTGTAGTTGCTACTCCACTAATTGAACAACCAAAAAATGTCTCTGGTGGTACCGCTGCCACTCTTAGTTCTACTTCTGTTGGAGTTTCAACTGGTGGCATCGTCATTAAGCAAGCTTCCATTTCCGTGGCATCTTCTTCTTCTGTTGTTGTTGTTTCTCCTACAACATCATATTCTAACGATACGGTCAAAGCTTCAAATGATGCTGCAACTTCTAGCGTTGATCAAAAGGCTAAGAGGGATACTACTGAAGGTACACATCCAAAGAAACTTATTCAAACTCACAAGTTTTACACAAACATGCTTCTCGATGGTCAAAATAATACAATTTTTACATATCCTTACAACATCTTTTACTCTACGTCTGCAATTGATGATCCAAACAATCAAATATTTGCTCAAGGTTTAGGTATTTCCACCGATGATGTCAATTCTCGTCTTTTTACATCGTCTGACAGCTCCGTGAAGACTAACAATGGAGACTATCAGACAAGTGTTGACTCTGCTCCAATCACTTATTCTAATCCTACTATGGTTGCTGGTATGATTTTATCTGCTTCAGAATTCAGATCTCATTCTTTGACAGGTACTTTAGCTGTTGATAATCAAAAAATAATGTCCACTACGGCAACTCTTGCCTTACAAGATGGAGCTAAAGACAACATTGAGTTCCCACTTTTTGAAGGTCAAGGTATGGTCACTAGTATTTACCACGGTTCTTTAACCGCCTTGTTTTCTACCACTAGTTATTTTAGCAATGTCCAACAACAAAACAGTTCTATTGCTGGATCTATTAAGTATATATTTGAAGTCTCAGGCACTTCCCAATGGGTCGTTTATATTACCTTCCCAGATGGTAACGCTAGTTCTAATTATACTTTGTCTCTTAGTACAGATTTAAGATTTGTCACTGCAAACATGGCGATTGATGGTTTGATTATTCAAACCGCTATTATGTCTGATAATCTATCTTCTGTTTATGATAAACACGCGGGTAACTATGTCACTGATGTTTCATTAAATGGTGTTACTAGCACAGGTACAACCTTCCAATACGCTTTTGATTATCAAACCAACAATAATAAATCTGATATCTTAGTCTACTTGATGCCACATCATGTTGCAAGTATTGACTCCACCACCTCTGAATATAACACTGGTGTTAAGCTTGATTCTCCAGTAAATGGCCAACTTACAGGTTTCAACACCAATAAAGTCAGTTTTGTGGAACAGTTCTCAGGTGATGGTGATGTTCCAACCTTTATGCCATTCAAAGATAATTCTACTTCTGCTTCTTACACTTCCAGTGATGTCCAATTATTACAAACCATTATTGGTGAAGAAATGACATTTGTCGGTTCCAATTTTACGGTGTTAACAGCCAATACTGACACTTACACAGCTGGTAAAGTTTTGGCAAAATACGCACAAATGTTGCTCATCGCTCATGAAGTTATTGGTGATGATGAGCTTACTAAGAGTATCTTTGATCCATTAGTAGAAGCTATGGCTGTTTACGTGAACAATAACCAAAAATACCCACTCTATTATATCGAAGATATTGGTGGTGTCTCAGTCGTTGGTGACTCAGATTTGAATTATGGTGCTACATATTACAATGATCACCATTTCCATTATGGATATTTTATTAATGCTGCTGCTATTATGGGTAAAATCAGTAAAGAGATCAACAGTGATTGGTTGGATGATACTGTTAAGAATTGGGTGAACTTATTAGTCATGGATGTCGCTAACCCGAATGAAAATGACTTGTATTTCCCACAATACAGAATGTTTGATTGGTACCACGGTCACTCCTTTGCTCTGGGTTTGTTCTCTAGTGGTGACGGTAGAAACCAAGAGAGTAGTAGTGAAGATGTGAATTTTGTTTACGGTATGAAATTGTGGGCTGATGTCATTGAAGATGAATCCTTGTTGGCAGATGCTAACTTAATGTTGTTGGTCATGAAGAGATCTTTGAACACCTATTACTTTTTTGATTCTTCCAGTGAAAATATTCCTGAATGTTATACACCTCACATGGTTCCGGGCATCTTGTTTGAAAACAAGTTGTCATATGTGACTTTCTTCGGCACAGACGTGAAATTCATCCACGGTATTCAAATGTTACCTATCACCCCAGCATCCATTTTGATCAAGGACAAGACATTTGTCCAGACCGAATGGGAAAACTTCAGTATGGACACTGTTGCTGCTGAAGATGATCCATGGAGTCATATCTTGAAATTGAACCAGGCCTTGTTCAATGGTGAGCAATCATATGAGCATTTTTCTGAAGCAGGCTTCAGTCTTTCTCAATTAGACGATGGCCAGTCCTTGACATGGTCTTTAGCTTTTTCAATTGCCATGAAATGAAGAGACCCCGCTTATTTTTTCAATTTACTTGAGCACTGGTGGTTCAATGTTTCTTTTTCTAAGAATTTTATTATTATTTTTTTTTAGTTTCCTCCAAGGTCTTTCATCAATAGTCTGGTAATTCCTCAAGTTGATAGATATACAAAAAATGAGAAGAACCAGGGATGATTGCTTTGCTTAGCCTCTAACTTTTGCACCTACATTTTTTTGATAGATCCACTTTTTTTTTTATTTTTATTTTATACACTTTTTCCTCCTTACAACTACTTATACATACTAATAGAACCAATAGAAAACCTCAACCTTCTAGGATGAAAAAAAAAGTTCAGTAGACTCAAATGATGCTCTGCATAACCCAGTGAATAGATAATCGATAATCGACAGCACTTACCGGAAAGGGAAATTCTACATGTTGAAGGCACAATATGTAATGTCACTCACTCTCAAAATTGTGTTCTCGTCAAAAGCGTCACAATTTTTTTGTGATATAGCAAGAATACGGCAAAGCCGTATGTAGCGCGATTATTTTCGCCAATTATTCATGGCTATGCTTTCATAATTTCAACACAGCCTTGAAAAAGGAATTCACAACACATTTTATGTGACGTATTTTTCTATTACGTCTTACCAGAAAATATGCACTTTTTTTTTTGAACATTCAATCAAACGACAGGAAAAAATTGAACATATAAGTTTCAGATACTCTGGAAAATTTGCAAAACTGGTTTAAACTATATTTCATGTATTGAAAAAATACATACATTTTACTTTTTTTTTTTTTTCAATTAGTTTTCATATTGGTTTTTTGAATGCAAAAATTTGCAGCGTATTATAATTGCTGAAAGAACTGCTCAATTTAGATCTGATAAAAGACACATTGACTGACTTGTGTGCACATATAGAAGAAAGAAGCAACTAACCTGTTTAGAAAACTATCTCGTTTTCTTGTTACATTTCGTGGACCCTTAAAAACATAACTTCAAATTATTGAAAATGCTGCCAATAGAAAGCACTAACACGTTGATCATCAGAGGATTCAGTTCGGACGAAATCAACGACGATGAAATGATCCAGCAGTTGCAGAACCAAATCATTGCGAATACGCCAAGTACAGAGACCATCAAGTTTTCAATTTTGAAATCGTTCAAAAGAATAATCATTGTTTTTGAAAGCATCGAGTCTTCACAGAGCTTGTACACAATCATGAAAACAAGCGGGTTCAAGGTTGGATTCAGCTCTACTAACAACTATGATGACTTCATCTTGACCAAGGACGGATACAAGTTCGACACTAGAGATTTTCTTCATTTGCCTTCCCATGGAACCACATATATAATATCACCACCGCCATCGCCACCGCCTGGATGGACCAGCAGACCGGAGGAACAGCCAGACAATAGAGCGATATACTCTCCAGATGAGTTGAAAGAGTTGTTGTATCAAAGAGTCGACGAGAAAAAATTATTGAATTTGAACACCAAGGAAGTGTTCGAGCAAAAAGTGTTGTTGGATACCCACATGCCGGGCAGCCCAATTATTGTTCTTGAGGGAGATTTTGAGAACGACGAAAATGGGGAAGATAGTAATCAAACACCTTCTAGATTAATTAAACCTGCTAAGGTTACGTTGCCTCCATTTTAGGGTGACGTATTCAAAAGATCATTACGATAACGCTGATATATAGAATAAAAAAAATACTGTTCTTTGAACATATCTGAACAAAAAAGCTTTCCCATCCATATTTTATGTCTTTTAGTTTGCTTGGTTCCTTACTTTCCTTCCTCTTTGCATGTTTGGCTTACTGTCTGCTATAAATTTGTCGTTATAAGCAAAATTGCAGTGTCCTTAAAAATTAATATTTTTTTCCTTTTCATGATCCTATTTCTTTATTTGCATTATTTCTTCTAGTGTTTATTATTATTACCTTTTTTTTTCTTTATTATCTTTGATACTTACGGGGCAGCCAATTGTAAAATATCTAAATATATATTTATGTCTAGCTAATCACTTTCTGAGGTTTCTCTTTATTGTTATTGTGATAGAATCTATTGTACCCTAAGGTCAAATAAAATCCATATCACCGTACCGGCACGTATTCTTTTTTTTTTTTTTTTTTTTTTTTTGTTTCTCTTCTCACTACAATGTTTTTTTTTTTTTTTCTTGTTCTCTTTTTTCTCACTTCTGTCTTCGAGTATAAATATCAGTGGAAATCCTTGATGTTTTCCAGACACTATCTACTACTTTTAATAAAATTTTGCTTTATTTTGGTTTTATTTTCTCTTTTTTTTTTTCCTTTTCTCCATCCTTATGCACGGGCATTACGCATATCAGTGAGGATTCGTCCGAGATTGTGTTTTTGCTGGTTGAAAACTTTAACCGTGACCCCTCCAATACATGTTGTTTGGTCTCTGTTTCTTAGCAGTTTCTTAGACATGTAGCGGGAATTTTTGGAATACCATTTCGTTAATCGATTTGATTTGATTTGATCTGATGACCTCTTACCCGTTTTTCTGTGTCGTTGCCCTCTACTATAAGTTGTCTGGATTGGTTTAGTGCTTACTACTTAATTGGAGGTCAACAAAGTTTTCAAGGAAACAGAAGAGATCTCATTTTAATGAATTCAATTCAATTGATAGATTGATTAGCCGCCATGGCTGATACTATTTAGTCCTTCGTACAATCAAATTGGCAGAGTTATGTTAAAGGCAAAAATATATGCAACATAGGGATATGTTTATATATATATATATATATATATATGTATTTGTTAAGCCTGTGATTCTTTGATCTCTACTAAAATCATTTTACTATCGGTTTAATAGTTTTACAATCTCGACCACATTATATCGTGTGTTGCCTATCGTTTTCTCGTAGAATTTCGACTATTTTTCTTTCATTCTGTTGACAACATAAACGGTATTTTTTACGGTCCGCTAAATTGATTGGAACCAGGCCAAAATCATGGTTTTCAGTTTAGTTAGAACTAAATCAATGTTGAGCTGAACGATGCTGTAAATATAATATACTATGAGCACGGTATTTTGTGCCGCTATTTTTTTCTTTTGCAGCGTCATCTCCAAGATGCATGCCTTTTTCGATATTTTTTCTTCAAGTTGTCACTGAAATCTTAAGAGTTGATCAATTGTAACACCAAACTGATTGATTGATTGATGGCCTATCATTGTATAACCAGATAGATACTCCGTTTAATAACAGAGATTAAGCTTCATAAATCATATTGTAAAATGTTCAAAAAGTAAGTACTCTACCAGTGTTCGGCTCCATATCACAAAGCTAATTACTAATTCATTCGTTTATCTAGATTCTCCTCGGAAGATGTTCGCCAAAGTTCCAATATCAAATCTTCAGTTCAAAGAAACTTGAAACTGAAGTTTGCAGGACAATATCCTCTTATTTCTACAGGAGATTCCTTATCAATTTTGGATGAAGCCATACCGAAAAAGCTGCAAATGGTTCAACACAAATGCGAAGAAAGAATCTCGTTGTATTCAATCGATGGTAATATCATCTTTTTTCAAAAGATGGATGACGAGCTTTACCCTTTTTTGAAATTTGTTCATAAATACCCAAGTGTATTTCCCAGCGTACAAGTCGATCGTGGTGCAATCAAATTCGTGCTTAGCGGTGCCAATATAATGTGTCCTGGTCTTACTTCCAAAGGAGCAAAATTACCTGAAACCCCATTGGATAAAGGTGATATTGTTACTGTTTACGCAGAAGGTAAAGAGAACTGTTTAGCCGTAGGAAAGTTGGTAATGAGCACCGATGATATTAAAAGTTTGAATAAGGGTATAGGTATCGAGGTTGTCCATTACCTTGGTGATGGTCTTTGGAACTTACAGTTATAACGATGACAGGTTGAACGAAATTTTATATTTGTGAATAATATTAAAAAAAAATAATATATATAAGTAGTTTTAAACACAAAAAAAACCCCCTTTTCGTTATTTGATCACGTACTGATAAACCCACTGCAGAGCAATCAACTATCTAGTAATCGCCTGAATTATATAATCCAATATCAGTATCCGCAGATCTGGAAGGCTCGTCCATGTTACCTCCTTCCATAGCAGTTAAATCGCTTGGTTCTAACAATCCTTTTTGTTTTCTTGTTTCCAATTCTTTAATTCTTTGATTTTGGGCTCTAATCTTTTCCAATTCTTGCAAGTAATTATCTTCTGAACCAGTGATATAATCACCTGTAAACACACCAACTTCAAAGTCTTTTATGGTGTCGGATCTACAACAATCCTTCAAGTCTTCTAAATCTTGGTAAAACACTTGATCAGCGTGGATAGCTTCACTTATTTGTTCATCGGTTCTATTATAGGCAACCAAAGCTCTAGTATCAGCCAAATCAATACCATAAATATGATTGAATCTGATAGCTGGAGCACATGATGCAAAATACACTTTTTTAGCACCTGCTTCCCTAGCCATGGTAACAATTTCTTTACTTGTGGTACCACGTACAATCGAATCATCAACTAGTAACACATTTCTACCTTGAAATTCAGATACCATAGGATTCAACTTCTTACGTACGGATGACACTCTTTCTTTTTGATCTGGCATGATAAATGTTCGACCAATGTACCTATTCTTCACAAAACCTTCTCTGTAATCAATACCTAATTCTACAGCACACGCCAACGCCGAATGTCTAGAAGTGTCAGGCACGGGAATAATTACATCTATTAATTCTTTCGCTTTATTACCCAATTTCTTGTCAATATTATGAGCTAATTTCTCACCCATTTTAATACGGGATCTGTAAACAGAGACGCCATCAAGTACGGAATCCGTTCTTGCAAAATAAACGTATTCAAAAATATCTGGAGTGAACGTCTTAGCTGGGACAACTTGTCTAAATTCTGGGACCATGGTATCTCTTGGAATAATAACAGCTTCACCAGGTTTGAAATCACGTAGGTTGATGAAACCAGCAGCTTCTAAAGCAATGGATTCGGATGCAAGCATGTAATCCTTTTTTCCATCAAGATTGATACGTTCACCAAATAACAACGGTCTAATTCCGTGTGGATCTCTGAAACCAAACATACAATAACCAGCAATCATACCAGTACATGCATAAGCACCACGACATTCTTCATATACACCTTTCAAGGCATTGAAAATATCTTCATTATTGACTCTTGCCTTATTGTACACATTCAACTTTGCAGCAAAAATATTTAGTAACAATTCACTATCAGAATCAGTGTTAATGTGACGATGCACTTCTTTATCCAAGATTTTTCTTAAATATGAGCCATTCACCAAGTTACCATTATGAGATAAAACAATACCATAAGGAGAATTAACATAGAAAGGTTGAGCTTCACTACCAGCGGAAGAACCAGCGGTTGGATATCTAAGATGGGCAATACCCATGTTACCAACAAGGTTTTCCATTCTTTTTTGAGTAAAAACGTCTCTAGCCATACCATTACCTTTGCACTGATAGAAACGACCACCTTTACCGTTTGTGACTATACCTGCTGCATCTTGGCCTCTATGTTGAAGGTACATACAAGATTCAAATAGCTCACCAGAGACATCTTGATGTTTATTGTCTAAAAGGATTCCTATTACACCACACATTTTGTTCTGTATCTAAAATATAAGCAAATCAATAGTAAAACCTAGGACAAAATAACAAGAAAAAAGAAAGAGGAAAAGTATAAAACCACCAAGTTTTAAGCAAAATATACTTGAATTAATCTGTTGAAGAATTAATTAGGAAATTCAAATGGAAAATATAAAATAAATAAAATAAGTTAAACAACAGGAATCATAGTATAAGAAGAATGAGAAAAATAGCAGAGCAGAGAAAGAAAGGCCATGGAATTTAAGGATATATTGTTTAACGGCTTTCAAATATCGATGTGCATTATTTTCAGCTTAAGGCAAAAAAAAAAAAAATTTTTTTTCCTTTATACTTTTTTTTAGCTCTTCAATCTGTTGACTCATTTTATTTTCTATATTTTATTTTTCACATAATAGTAAAGTCTCTGCGCAGAAGAATTTCAACATGCAGAGACAAGAATTATGGATTTGTAAAATCCTGCCATTTATACTGATAGGTTCAATGTCGTCAAAGTTGGAATATCAGACATGAATTTAACTTTCGTGATTCAATGTATAGTCTTCTGTTCTACGGTGTGTTTCAGGGTTTGGATATTAGATAATTTTTTACCGTAACGTTGAATTTTGATTACAGCGTTAATAAAAAAAAATATGCTGATTATAAAGATAATTATATCCACCTATGTTATCTCTAACCATGAAAAATAGAACCTTAGATAGTGCAACAGTCTTTTTTAAAATTATTCATCCATAAAGTACAAAGATGTAATAACTAGCTAAATTAAAAAACCATCGATGACATCCAAATATTGCTCTCCACTCGAACTCACAATTAATTCAGCTTTAAACTGTTGTAAATCTAACAATCTTAAGTATTTGTCACTATCATTTTCATTTTCAATGTCACAATCAACCAAGTACCAGGATTGGATCAAAGTTATTAACTTTACTATATCATACCCATAATCGATCTTGAAAAGATAAGAATCTGAAATAACGTAATCTTGTATATCAGTAACAGCTGTGATTTCTTCATTTAAACTTTTCGAGTATTTGATTCTGTATTTCTTTTCTATTTTATCATTGACGTAGTTTTTAATCATTGATAGCTTTTCACAAAATGAAAAAGAAGAAATCACCTTTGAATTTTCATCTTTTTCGAATAATTTCCTTCTCAATCTTGTTCTCTCTTCACTATCGAATTGCAAATTGTTCAACAAACTCACAATTACTGAGATCCAATACTTGTAAAATTGAAGAACCTCAAATTTTTTGGTTGAATCTAACGATTTGACAAACAAATAATCTATAGGAAACAAAACAACACACAACATTTCCTTAATTAAATCACCTTCATCATTATCTAAATCTTCTTCGTCATCATAATTCACAATGATTATATCATTCAATGGTTTAAATAGATATTTCAATATTCCACACTGGATCAGTTCTGTGCAATACTGCAAAACTCTTAAATTCTCTTGATCTAATTTTTCGATATCCTTTTCGACAGTAGTGATAGGCTTCAAGTTTCCGTTGACTTTATCTCTTGATAAGACAATGCATAGCAATTGAAAAAGGATAGGCAAAATAAACTTCAAACATTGCTGCCATTCTGTTGAATCAAACTCCTCTAATAATTCAGCATCTTCGGGTTGTTGATCAATCATATGCTTAAAATTATCTTTGTTGTAGTATTTCTTGAAACAAATCATTAATAGCTGCAATCCTTGTAATTTATCAACAAATTCAAATTTTAAAAACGAATAATTATCCAAAAGCATAAACATTAAACCCGTAAGATTTTGCAAGTTTTCAAGCATATTGGAATTTCCGTTATTGCTTAATATTCTTTGTAACTTTTTCGGATTCTTAAATTTTGAAAATTTCACAACTAAAAACTCTAAAAAACTCTCAAACTGATCAATTTTCTCGTTTAAATGATTAATTATATTCCTTATTATCCGTTCATCATTGAAGGTAACTACCTTATTAAACATAGAGTCAAAATATTCATACCAAATATCTGTATCATCATAATCGTTAAATTCCTCAACATATTCAAAATTGAAAACTTGCAATTTTAAAAACCAAGCATTCATAGCATTAATCTGCGTGATCTTATCGTTAAGATCCCCAATGATTATTTCTTCGAAATTTTCTTCATTGTTTGAAAAATTTAATAATGAAGTATAAAATTCAGCGATTAATATTTTGAAATCATTAATTTCATTTTTGTTTTCTGTTATTTTTTCATTAGAAAGATCCATTTTTAATTGGTCATAAACCTTGTTGATTCTTTGAGAAGCTTTCATCTTGAAAAATTTATCAAAGATTAAAATCTGCCAATTTTTCAATTGTTTTCCTTCAAGATTATGAAAATCACTAATCATAAGATGGAATTTTTGTAGAACTAAGTATTTAATATCGGAATTTTCATGTTCTTCAAAAATCGCCATTAATAAATCAATTAAGCAATGTCTCAATTTGAATGCAACAGGTACATTCATTTTCAGATTCAACAAATTATTATAAAATAAAAATAAATCTGATTGATAACGATTATTTTGATTGGCGGGATCACATGTTTCGAAATTTTTAATATCATCAATTCTCATTATTAGATCATATAAGAGCTCTTCATTTGGAAGTAATTCTTTGATCAAGTATTTATCTTTTCTTATCTTTAAATCATTTTTGGAATCAGATGTTGTGGATTTTGTTGTCATGGTTTTCAACGTTGCATGAATTCTCATATTAGTAAGATAAGTACACCATAGATGTAAAGTTAATTTATTACACCAAATATTATATGTTTGAGAAGCTATCAAATTATCATCATTTTTCGGAGCTATCAAACTGTCATTGATTTTCGGAGCTTCAACTTTACAGAATTGTATGGCTTCAGATTTCAACTCATCAGTGACTTTAAAAGTCGATTTTGTAAATATTGATTCAAAACTTGGAATATCATAATCATCATCATCACTGTAAATTGACGATTCATTCTTAGTTTCATTTCCAAAATCATTATCAGTTTGAAAATCTGTTTTTGGTTTCTTATTAAGGAAATTGTAATTGTCTGAAGAACCGGAAGGTATATGTCTTTTCACTTCTACTTTTTTTCGCTGATAATCATTGTTATTGTTCATATTATTGATATCATCCTTTTTCTTGGTGTTGAATTCATCAAATAATTTATCCACGTTCATTTCAATATATTCGTTTATATAAGTAATAATGTATTGTCCTGTAAATTTGTAGGGATTGATCAAGTTTATTCAATTAATAAAGTCAAGAAAACTAGTATGTCATTATCAATGAAATATATAGGTTCTATGGTCTTCTCTGCTCCGATTCTTTCTCTTTTTTTTTTTTCTTTCTATTACGACGCGTCGCGCGCAACAAAATATTTCCAGAATGGGAAATTATGCTATAACTATTTGATATTTATAAGCGTTTGCTAATTATATATATCTAGAAGAATAAAATCAATTATTAAAAAATAATACGGTGAGTTTAGATAAATAAATACAGAATTTTTTAACCAATTCTAATCAATGAGCATAAATTAGTGATAAGTCAAATTGATTCATTGAAGCGAACATTCTATAGCTTGCAATAGCTAAACAACCAAATATCTAACTCCATTTACAAAATATGTCCTTGATTGCATCACTAATTGTTTTATAAATAAATAATCAAACACGAGTAACTATTTAGCTATATAATTCAAGGCTTTGGATTTCAAAGAATACCTTTCACATTATTTGTGTATCAATTTCGTTTCCCGGTACCATTATCATGTTGTTTCCGTTTTTGTAACCGACGATTGAACTGCCGTACTGTCAATTCTTTCAACTTCAAACTTCAATTTAATATTGTATAATTTTGCCAACTTTTTAATTTTCTTAGAAATTGATTTAATTCTATTACCTGCCCCTGAACCAATTTTTAAATTTCCTGTATCTATTGTCAAAATCACTTCAAAACTTTCCTGTGGGTCGCTATTGCTATCGTTGTTGACAGATGGTAATGAGTTATTTTTCTTCTTTTTATGTTTGACTTTGAATTGGAATGGTTTATCATAATCGGAAATATTACCACCTGGATGAATTCCACAAATGAAATACATAATTTTCCCAACATATAAAGTCCAAAATATTAATTCGTTCAAGTAGTTATTATTTTTATTTTTAATGTTACTTCCTTCTTCTTTCAATACTGATTTCACAAGTTCATTCTTGACACACTGTTGATTAAATGGTAATTCACCGCCCCATCTTTCCAGTAAGGCAATTCCAATAAGTGATCTCATTCTATGTGAGAGTCCATGTGAACCTGCAATAATACCAGTGATTGCAACTTGAAGTGCAGCTGTAGGCTGTAATTCTTTTTGATACATGGAATGAACAAACGCCAAATTACATAAAGCAGGAGCAATTCTTGAAGGCACAACCAGTGGAACGTGATCAACAGGGATGGAAGATAATAAAATTTGAAGATACTTATCTTTAAGAAATGGCGCATATGGTTGAGTTGCAACAATAAGCGGATCTTGAGTGCGGACGCTAGCTGGTAATGTATCAAAAAGAATACCTTCACGTACACCACCTTGTGAAAAATTTAAAGATCTTATCTTTGGAAGAGCTTCAAAAGCTGCACTTAAAAGAAGTCCAATAGCTGGAAGCTGTTTTTTACGACGTTCGCTAAGTCGAAAAATCTCTGGAGAATTGGAATTATTATTGGAATTATTGTTGGTGTTGTTATTGCCATTATTATTATTACTGTTATAACCTGCATAATTAAAATCCGAATTGAAAGTACTAGGGGAATATTTTGTAGGTAATTTTGACTTAAGAAACAAATAATTAGCTAAATTAGAGATATCGACGAAATTACATGCAAAACCATTGATAACGTTAGGGATCGGATAATTATCAATCATGGCCAACATTAAATATCCAATACCGCGAAGTCCGCCACCCGAGCAAAAGACTTGGAAACCACCTTCGTCCACACATTTTTCAAGGAGAAAATGAGGAATATCCAACTTCTGTAAAGAATCTGTAAAAGACTGTTTAATTTCAAGAAACACATCCTTAAGCGGTTCATTTTTCAAACGACGAGTAAGAACTGCCGCACCATATGGCAAACTTATTGGATTTGGGGAGTATTGAATTGATCCATCACTAGTAGTATGAATCCAATTGAGCTGAATTGAACCGCCGCCCATATCCATGAAAAGACCAGAGACGTTATTGAAACTCGACACTACTCCAAGGGAGCCAATTCTTGCTTCTTCCTGCTTTGATAATAGTTGGACTTGCCAACCAGTAGTTTGAAAGATGCAATCTCTGAAATACTTGGAGTTGTACGCCTCACGGGTGGCTTCGGTAGCAACCACCCTTACATTGTTATTCACACCAAAATCATGGCAAATGATCTGGAACCTTTTCATGGCACGGCACACCTCGTAGATTACTTCGTTGGGGATCGGAAGCTTTTCCGAAGAGGAGCTGCTCATGAATTGCGAATCAAAAAGGGACACGTTGAGACGATCCTTGAAAACACATGGAAGCGATCTCGCGTGATGCTGAGCAGTGGAGGATATGGAAAACCGAATCCCGTTGGAGCCTATGTCAACTACGCCGATGAGCGAATGCGCAACTATATCTGCCTCTTGCTTTGTTGTGTTCGGCGTTGTTGTAGCATGTATGTTTGACACGGTCGAGGTGTTGGAGTTGGATCTCGTGTTCGAGGCCGGAACCGAAGGGGGCAGGATAATGCTATGTGTGTTGCTACCACTGACATTGCCTGCGGCTGGGTTGAGCCCCGGGGATTTCTGCTGGATGCTCTGAAGCGTTGACGACGTCTTTTGATGCTCCTGGGAGTGCTGGTGCTGCTTTGAGGGAATAGTAAAGCAGAGCGAGTCATCATCCTCCGAGTCCGAGAGAAGGACGTGAGAGTGGGCTAAGTTGCTGCTGTCCATTTATGCTGAGCCGTGGTGTAGCTGAATGATCAAGTTCGAACAAGTGGGAATCGTACGTCCAATATTCACTGATTGTATGAAGAGTATTCACTGATTGTATGAAGGGTATTCACTGATTGTATGAAGAGTATTCACTGATTTTATGACGAGCATTCACCGGTTGTATGACGAATATTCACCGAGTGTATGATGGATATTTACTTTGGCGCTACTCCGCAAGATATATCGCTATCCATTTAATGTATGTATGTATGTATATATATTTAGTGGCTGACTCCTGAATTTTTTTATTTTCCCAAGAAGAAGAAAGAAGAAAAAAAAAGAAAAAAAAGAAAAAAAAAAGAGAAATTTTGTAATATGGAAAAAGTATCTGACTCACGCACGAGTCTGTTCACCAAGAGGAGCCGCCCCTCCGGGATGCCTAGATGCATTAAATGCTTTTTTTTCTTTTTTTTTACCTGTTCGACACAAAAGAAAGAAGCGAATATCAACGTCACGTGGGAAGCACGTGACAGATATGGGCAGCATAACCGTATTATTGTTTTTTTGGTTTTTAAAAATATTTTTTGCTGTTGTAAGCCTCCACTTTACAGACTATTGGTTATGATTCCCTTATTGCCGGCCCAATTTTTCAGAATAAAGGATCACGATCACATATAAACGGAAAGCTCTTTTTTTTTTTTTTTGTGGTTTACTCTGCGCACAACTCAGATAATCACGTGATAGCCAGTGCTTCAAATGCATTTTCCTATTAGTCTCTATGAAAGCTCCAAAAAATATAGTGTGTCCTGGGATCATGTTACGTACTAGAAGAACAAACGAAAAGACATTTTCACTTAGGAGTGTCTTTGCAAACACTTAGGATGAACTGAATTGAGGCGAACTAAGTGAAATCAAAGCAGGTCGAATAAGCTCAATCAAGGTAGATTAAATAGATGCATTATAGAAAATTCTAATACACCATGGCAGCCACAGAAAACAACATTTCGCAAAACATCCAGCAGTACATCCAGCTCATTGACGAGACATCGCAAAACACGCCATCGTCAGCGAATACCAACAGCGACAACACGTCGAGCTCCACGTCGTCCTGGTCGTTGATCACAAAAGACACAGAGGAAGGCAGGGCATCGGCTGCTGGCATTTGGCCGCTGGTTTGCTCTGTGTGCATCAATCTTTTCATCCCGTTCATCAACGGAATGATGCTTGGGTTTGGCGAAATCGCTGCCCACGAAGTGGGCTTCTATTTTGGCTGGGGCGGCAGCAAGGTGGCCGAGCAGAAGGAGAGAGAACGCCAAGCGTACCTCCGAGAAAGAGAAAGCAATGGCCGAGTGGTCTGGGACACCAGCGGCAGCCTCAGCGACGGAAACGCCAGTAGCGGCGGGTTGCTGACCAGCAAGTGGTTCAAGTAGGCCGCTTGTGTAGATAGAAGGGGTCGCGAGCGGAAGAAGGGCATGTCGTCGCTGATAAATAACATACTACGTACAACTCAACTGAACTAGCACATAATTAATACATATCTTCCATGTGGTACATCCTCATGCTGAACTGTCGTAGGTTTACAGGGTGCTAACGGATCGAACACCCGCAACAGTAACAGTAACAGTAACAGTAACAGTAACAGTAACAGATTCTGTAAGCCTGCAAAAGAACACAGGAAGTGCAGAGCATAGCCGATATCTCGAGGATACACATCTGCCAGCCGCAACAATTTTTACTTCCACAGGAGCATTGTCCGTGCTTTGTATGTCTGAGAAACTGCAACCCAAGTACTACCGCCATTGGATTCAAGAAACAGTCAGAATTGAAGATTTGATCTGATTCAAGCACTATCGTTACACATGTTAGCGAACATATTTCGCCCCGGGGACTCAGACATAGGCGCCCCAAGAGACTTGGTTATTGCCTTGGATGAAGACTCATGGTGGTTACGTAACCCTGTGTTAACTAATCTCAACCATTTTTCTTCTTCTGAACAACCAGAAACGTCCATCTCACCCGGCGTTCACCGTGCAAATGCATAAGCTGCGATATCGGGCAGGGTAAATGATTCATTTCATAAACTGAAATATTCATTTCAGGTGTGTCATATGCAAATTGCCCAACATATAAATACTCCTGCTCGCCCACTAATAATGCTAATTTTGATTGCATTCCATAATCGACCAGTCATCCATTGCCAATCATATAAAAATGTCCACCATCGAGGTAAGTGAATAACAATAGTAATATATCAGCAATACAGAACCTCTTGTATCTATCGCAGCCTCAGCAGCAGCATACTAACAACACCAACTTTAGTATCGTATCGAAACAGACGCCTTTGGAGAAATCCAAGTAGACAACTCCAAATATTGGGGGGCTCAAACCCAGCGTTCTTTGCAGAACTTTAAGATCGGCCAACCTTACGCGCGTCTTCCACCATCCTTGATCAAGTCTTTCGGTGTCTTGAAGAAGGCCGCTGCCGTTGTCAACGCTGCCAATGGCACTCTTTCCCCAGAGATATCCAGCGCTATTCAGAAGGCTGCCGACGAGGTAATCTCTGGTAAGTTGATCGAGCATTTTCCTTTGGTTGTCTTTCAAACCGGTTCAGGCACTCAATCCAATATGAATGCCAACGAAGTCATCAGCAATAGAGCAATTGAAATGCTTGGTGGCAAACTCGGTTCTAAAAAGCCAGTTCATCCAAATGATGATGTTAACAAGTCCCAATCTTCCAACGATTCATTTCCAACAGTGATGCATATCGCCGCAGTCACGGAAATCACTAACTTGCTTCTTCCGGAACTCATTGCTCTTAGAGATGCTTTTCACGCCAAATCTGAACAATTTTCTAAAATTGTCAAGATCGGTAGAACTCATTTGCAAGACGCTACTCCCTTGACTCTTGGCCAGGAATTCTCTGGATATGTTCAACAGCTCACTAATGCCATTACTAGAATTGAATCCACCTTACCGTCACTAAAATTTTTGGCTCAAGGTGGTACTGCAGTGGGTACCGGGCTCAACACAAAGCCAGGCTTTGATGTTGCTATTGCATCTGAAATTTGTGAAATTACAGGGATCCCAGATTTCAAGACTGCTCCAAACAAGTTTGAAGCATTAGCTGCTCACGATGCCGTAGTTGAGGCACTGGGCGCTCTTAACACTGTTGCTGTTTCTCTTTTCAAGATAGCCAATGACATAAGATATCTTGCATCTGGTCCTCGTTGTGGATATGGGGAATTAAACTTGCCTGAAAATGAGCCAGGATCTTCGATCATGCCCGGCAAAGTAAACCCTACGCAAAATGAGGCACTTACCATGGTTTGTACCCAAGTATTTGGTAACCATGCCACTATTACATTTGCTGGTGCGTCTGGCCAATTTGAATTGAATGTGTTCAAGCCTGTCATGATTTACAATTTGTTGCAAAGTATTGAATTGTTGGCCCAAGGATGTAAGTCGTTCCGTGAACATTGTGTTGTTGGGATCACCGCTAATGAAGATAGAATTTCGAAATTGTTGCATGAATCTTTGATGTTGGTAACAGCTTTGAACCCTTACATTGGTTATGATATGGCTAGTAAAATAGCTAAGAATGCCCATAAGAAGGGAATCACCTTGAAGGAATCGGCATTACTGTTGAATGCTTTAACTGAAGATCAATTTGAAAAATGGGTTGTTCCTGAGGATATGACTCATCCTAAGTAGTCGATTGGCTTGATATCTGGCCGGGAAGAAGCGCTTACAGAAGAAGAAAGTGTCGACAACTTCTGTCGAAGATCTGTTTTTCTATATACAAACATTTAAAAAAAGAAAATATAACTTACAGTAAATGAACAAAAAAAAAAGAAAAAGACTTAATGAACATGTGTGTGTGTGACAACACATCTTCATGATATTTGTATTGACTTGTTCAGATTGAAGACGTAGCAGCATTGGCCAATTGAAAATAGGTTTCTCTGAAAACAAATTCTTTGTACGTAGCATCCAAATTAAAGTATTTGAAATCAGTAAGTACTATTACTGTTATTATTATTTTTTTTTGTTATGGTAATTGATATTAATTATTATTGTGATATTGGTCAAAGAAGCTAAATCCACGCGATTTATGATTGTTTACTATCTGCAGCTCTTATTATGGGTTGATAGCTTTGTTGTAGTGTTAGCATTTCTGAATTCTTCCCCGCGCCATTCCGTACAGCATATTGACGCCACTCGCCTGTATTCTCCTAATCCCCACTGGGGGCGCTGTTTGGTTTGTTGGTTGGCTGACTAGAGGAGTGCCCAACTCCAGATGGGCCGCCGCCTAGCCGCCGCCTGGAAAATAAATAGATGAATATATATATATATATATATACAGTGTTTCTGCTGTACGATTTAAACGACCGGTTAACGAGGATCATTCTGACACATTTCGAATTTCACTTTTAAACTCAGGAATTGTTTAATAATCTTTTAACAGTAACTAACAGTAAATGCAAAGATAACAACAACCAAAAATTAAAATTTGAAGAAATATATTGATAAGATAAACGAAACTCTGTTACTCTTTATCGTCTATTTGGTTACGTATTATGTATTCCTGCTAAACACTCTTTTTTGAATACACTATTGGATAGTATAGCATACTAATATCAGTAAATATGTGCATTCTACTAGCCACCACAAAACATCCCGAATATCCGTTAATTTTACTCTCTAACAGAGATGAATACTTCAAAAGAGCTACCAAGCAAGCACATTGGCGAGACTCAAAATCCAGGTCCGTTCTAGCACCAGAAGATTGTGCAAAGCCAACAAGAGGCACCTGGATCGGCGTCAATGCCAAACTCGGCAAGTTTGCAGTGGTCTTAAATTATTATGAGTACAATCAGAAAACCGCTAGCAACAGTTGTCAGCATAGTAGAGGCAAGTTAGTGATGGATTACCTTGACGAAAGTCCAGATGAAAACACTACTGTCGACCAGATCATTAGCAACGAAAATGTTCAGGGTTTTAACTTTTTATTTGGCGATCTTTTGGGCAAAGACTTAAGAATAGTGTCGAATAGAGATGTTGTCAAACAATGCAGATTGTTAAATAATGTCAACGATCGCCATACCGGAATCACTTTTGGTATTTCGAATTCATCTTTTTTGGGATCGCCGCCTTGGGAAAAAGTAGAGATTGGTCAGGCTAAGTTAAATGACTCAATTGAAAAGAGGACGGCCAAAAATGAGCAAGAATTCATTTGTGAGCTATTTGACATTTTGAATTTTAACAATGGATTGACTCAAGACAGTTTTATGATTCACAAGGATTTGCAAAAGTCTATTTTTATACCTAGATTAAAGACGCAATATTTCCGCGATTCAAGATTCGAGAAAAACCCATTTGTGGGTGACTACTATGGAACCAGAACTCAAACAGTTATTTTGGTTAAAAGGCTTAGCGCAAACGACAATAGTCATTTCACCTGTAGATACATCGAAAAAACTTTACACGATCAACACTGCGAGGACTTTTGCCATGATGATTGGAACAAAACCGAGAAAGACTACGATATTATTGAAAAATGTAATGTTGTTGACGAACTGTTTGAATTTTAAAAAAAAAAAAAAAACAGTAAATAGTGGATATGCATGATAGAAAAAAATAAAAATAAAAATAAAAAATTTTTCAATGTCGCCGGCTGAAATATTCAAGCTTCCAAATATATAGGAAAGCTGGGCTAACTTGTAGCAATAAGATAGATGAATACAATTGAGGTTGGATTACTTATATAATTACACACTAATCATTATAAATTATTTGGTATATAATAAATTAATTAATATTTCGCCCACTTTTGTATAGCATATTGCTTTTTCAATGGTTGCTTTTTTCCGATTATTATTGTAAAGATAAATACTGGCTGACATACTAAGTAGATAGCCATCTGACGATAAGTAAAATAGCCACTTTATTTAACTCATTTTTTTACACAGTTTATGCTTAATCTTTGTGCGTGTGCCAAAAAATGCTGAAATGATAAAATGAAATAAAGGGAGAAAAAAAAAAAAAAAAAGAAAAAATTTACACAAAAAAAGAAAAGCAGAATAATATCAAAAAAAAAAAAAAAAAAAGATGATAATAGTTGAAAATCATCAATATTAGTAATTGACTCACTCTTATTTGAAAAAAAAAAACTGGCTACACATAGTATTCATTTCCAGCCGTTGCATGCCAGTGTTTAATAAAAGTATATAACATGTCTTCATCATTCTACAATCATGCGAACGTTTCGGATTCTCAATTGAGAAGAAGCAGCAGATTGTTGCCTAAACCTCAAGATACAAATCCTTCAGAAAATTCACCACTAATAAACACTCCTCTAATCAATGCACAACTTCTGATCCACCAAACAACGGCAGAGTTGGCTTCTTTTGATTTTGACTCGGATGAGTCGGCTAAAAACCCCAATGCTACTAATAACGGCACCAGCAACAATAATAATCATACCAAGATATCGGCATCTTCATCAAATTCTTCCTCGTCCATAACCTCTCCAACAACGGTCCATAATAACCAGCATCCGCATCATCACAACCAGCATTCTCATCATGGGGGGACTTTTCACAACGAGGAGTACACTGCTACTGAGGAATTTGCTGATGATATTCATAATCATTCACTAAGCTCACAGGTTATCGACATTAATAACAACCTTATCGATATGGATCTTGAAAACCCACCCCAGAACCTAGAGTCTTTCAACACTTTGTTGGGAAATGAGAGCAACTACATCAGCAGCAACAACAATAACGAATCAAGTACTTCAAAGGCGTCTTCCATCATCAACTTCACAAAAAATATTAATAGAACAGTGTCCAATAAATTCTTAAACTTGACTACGTCAAGCAATAATAACAACAATGCAAATGTTAGTTTTGATGACGATTACTTCAATTTTTATGGGAGTAACACCAATCCTAATAACACAAATATAGGGTTTTCTCTTCAAGACTATACTGCCACTACTACGACTTCTCTTCTTTCTTTCTTTTCGTTGAATAATGTCTTTTCATTTTTCCTTAATTGTTTCCACTTGTTACCCAGTGTGTTCCTCGGGTTATTATTAAACGTGTTGGACGCCTTATCTTATGGTATGATTATCTTTCCAATTAACCAACCTGTGTTCTCGGATTTGGGCCCTTCGGGATTATCCATGTTTTATGTATCCAGCATAATTTCCCAATTGACCTTCTCGTTGGGTGGTTCCAATTTTAAAGCTGCCATTGGTTCAGAAATGATTGAAATCACTCCATTTTTCCATGCTATGGCTGATAGTATAATGATAGCCATCGGAGAATCAAACCCAGCAAATAAAGAAAGTATAGTGGCAACCACTATTGTATGTTATGTATCTTCCACTTTTTTTACAGGGTTCGCTTTTTTTCTCTTGGGAAAATTCAAATTGGGTCGTCTCGTTGGGTTTTTTCCAAGACATATCTTACTTGGATGCATTGGTGGTGTTGGCTACTTCTTAATTGTGACAGGTATGGAAGTCTCTTCAAGAATGTCTTGGAGTTTCGCTTATAATTGGGACACTTTTTCATTTTTATTTGAAGATTCTACGAATTTCATTAAATGGTTCTCTGCTGTCGCTATAGCTGCCATTTTAATCTTGATACAGAATTTAAATAAAAGATTGGCTTCCTTCTCCTTATTATTACCTGCTTATTTTATGTTCATTTTTGCATTGATTCATTTCGCTATTTGGGCAAACCCTCATTGGGATTTAGACTTGGCTCGTAAAAATGGATTTATTTTTGATGTCGCAGCTCCTTCAAATTCTCATTCGTCTACCACAAATGAAGCATGGTATCGTTTCTATACATTATTTAAATTCAGAGCTGTTAGATGGGATCTAATTATAAAACAAATACCTTCAATGCTAGCGTTGACCTTTTTTGGTATATTGCACGTTCCTATAAATGTTCCTGCATTAGCTATGTCCTTAAATAGAGATGATATCGATTTAGATCAAGAATTGATCGGTCATGGTTATTCCAACTTCTTATCTGCCATGGCTGGTTCCATTCAAAATTATTTGGTTTATTCGAATTCCTTGTTGTTTTACAGATCGGGGGTCCCCGAGACGGCTTTAGCTGGTATCCTCTTAGCTTTCTTTACTGCTATTGTCATGATTATCGGACCCGTTCTTATTAAATTTATCCCTGTGTGTGTCGTTGGATCTTTAATTTTCTTATTAGGTTACGAATTAATGAAAGAAGGATTATATGATTCCTATTCGAAATTGTCCAAATTTGATTACTGCACTATTATTGTCATTATTATCACTATGGGTTTAGTCGATTTTGTATATGGTGTCCTATTGGGCATTTTAATTGCATTTATTTCATTCATTGTGGAAAACGCTAACCAAAATCCAATAAAGAATATCTTTACTGGGGAGGTAGCTAGATCTACAGTACAAAGAAATTCCTTGACAAACAAATTCTTAAAAAATATTGGTTATCAAACTTTGATTTTCAAATTGCAAGGTAACATTTTCTTTGGATCCATTGGAAAAATTGAAAAAGAAATTAAAAGATATTACTCAGAAGAAATTAAAAACGGTAATCATTCATTCCGCTATTTAATTCTTGATTTTGGTTCCGTCTTATCTGTTGATTACACTGCAGCGGAGGGTTTTCAAAACATAAAAAACTTCACTGATAAAAGTAACGCCTATTTGATTTTATCTTCAATAAATAATGATTCTATTTATAATTCTTTATTGAATGTTGGTGTGTTAAACAATGGAACCTTTGCTGTCTCATCTGCATCATCTATGATTTCTGCATCATCTTCTAATCATGAAAATAATAATGATGCCCAAGCCAGTAATAATTCTGACAGTACTCAACTTTTTCATGATTTGAATTCAGCACTTGAATGGTGTGAAAATGAATATTTGATTATGTTGTACCAGTTAAAACATTTATCTAAAACACAAAAACTTGCAAACGCTAACGCTAGCACTAATAAAGATTATGGATCGATTAATGGTGACAACTCATCTAGCATTAAAAAAACATACATAAACAATAATAATTATTCATATAAGTCTGCTTCTTCTGGTCCTCAACCTATTTCTACTCTTATGGCAGGTAGCAAGAACACAATTAAAAAACCAACTGATGATTTCAAGTTTAATTTAACTGAATCCTATCTTAATCCAATGTCATTTGTCATTAGCAACAATAGTAGTTCAGCCCACAATAATTTTCCTGGTGTCACTCATATTAATACAGTTGGTGGCGCATCCCCAAGAAAGCGTACAATTATGGACGCAGCTACAAGATCTATTCGCGATGACAGTATTTCGTTTCCTGCAACAGATTCCTTAACTGCACATCATCAACAGGATGAGCATGCTGCAAATGTCAGTAAGTGGTCTGCTATTGGTGCTCTTGATTTTAAGAGAAACAGTGTCAACACTGTAACCACTTCACAAAGCGATTCTAAAACTCTTGCATCTTCTACTGGAAGAAGTGCCAGTACCAATGCAGCTGCTATTGCTATTACTTCAAGTGGTGCTACAGCAAATGGATCATCTCCTTCTGCCGGTAAAAGCAACAATAATAATAACAGCAACAATAATATTAGTGTTGAAGAACAAGAAATCATACTGTTGATAGTGAAGACTTTCTACGGAATTTCCAAACAACAAGACAGTTTCTGGAAACCATTGGTTCCATTTTTGCAAAGAGTGGAGATTCAGAAAGATCAACTATACTTACCAACCAATAGCAACAGTGGTAACAACACTAGTCTGTTTTTGAATACTCCTTTGGCATCGCCTATTGTTAGCAATCACCGCACCAAGGAAAAGGAACATGGATTATTCTTTATTGTTGAAAGTGGTTTAGTTCAGTTGAGTTACGATTATCATAATCAATGTCGAATTAGCGAAACCTTGGTTCCCAAAACAGGTTATGCATCTTTAGGTGTTCACAAAGGACCTATTGGAGGACATCGTAAAAAGTTGGATATTCTTGCACTTAGAACTACTAAGATTCTCAAATTGAACTCTTTGCAATTTAAAAAGGCCACACAAAATGATTTGAAATTGAAAGAGATTGCTAACGAGTTATTGCTCATTGAAGCTAATTTGTTAAGTGAAAGATTTGATAGAATTACAAACTACATTTTAATTTCCAGTTGAGTATCCTGCTTGTTAATGATTATACATCATAATTAAGATTCGTTCTTTTTTCTTATATCTGCTATTACTTTTTTTCTTACTTCCCTCTTTTTTTCAAATATATGTATATGTATATTCTACTCTAACTTATGCTCTCGTCATTACAGATAATATATCTTTATTAAACAATTAGATTACATAATAAAATAATGTATTATCACCGTAGGTAAAGATTATTTCTGATTTCGGCAATTTTTTTTGATAATTCATGTTGGGCGCTTCTTTTATTTTTATCTCATAAAAAAAATAGATCAATTGCATGTCCTAATCGGTCTCATTTGCTGTAATTTAGCGCATTTTCTTTTCTTCTAGGTTAAAAAAAAAGGGTTGCTCTTCAAAGTTGGGGAAGCTTCAAGATTTTCCATTCCCAAGAAATAACCTATGATATATATAATGAATTTGTTTAAACAACAACTCTTTAATTTTTGTTTATATTTCAAAAATCAAGTTCCATATATTTCAATTAGAAAACTACAAATAAGAGCAAAAACAATGATAAACGAATCTTTCATAGGTCCTTATAAATATTCTACGGTTGGCGGAGGATGCTCGATTTACCATATTCCAGCAACTTCAGAACCAGAATCGAGAAAAAAACCAAACCCATTATTGGTAATGATTCCAGGTAACCCTGGTCTTGTTGAATTCTATATTCATTACATTGATAAAATCTATGAACACTATCAGAAAACACATAGCGATGGTACTGAACTTGAAACATTGATCATTTCTCATGTCAATGAATTTGATGATACTTCAAAACAAATTTACACGCTTAAAAAACAAATTGATTCCAAAGTTGAAGTGATCTCAAATTTTGTCAAATATGAAAATGGTGACGTTAACACAAAGGCTACAGATGGATTGCGTGATGTTTACATTTTAGGACATTCTGTCGGTGCTTACATGGCTCAAAGAATCGTCCCAAAGATAGATGGTCTTTGTAATGTAAAATTCATTGGTTTATTATTCCCTACCATTATTGATATTTCTAAATCTGAAAAGGGATCTCAGCTTACAAAGCTTATAAAAAAAATACCAAAGCTTTCTATTTACATTAGCTGGCTATCTGCATTGTTGACATGGATTCCTTCATTTGTGTTGCTGCCTTTACTTGCATTTTTAATGAACATTAAAAACACACCTTATAAAGCTATGATAATGAATTGCATTTTGAAATTGGTTTGCCACAAAGAATATGTTATTCAAGTTTTGAATTTATCAATTGACGAAATGGATTCAATTAACCATGATGACAAATTCAATAAATCATTCTTCAAGAAATATGATGGTAAGATCTGGTGTTATTTTGCTCATGAAGACCATTGGGTCAGTAGCGATACCAGAGATTTGATATTCAACAATTATGCAACCGATAAAAATATAATGCAAGTCTGTGGTGAATCTGATGAATCCAAAAGATTCCCACACAGTTTCGTCATGAATCACAGTGATGAATTCTCCAAATTAACAATTGAAATAATGGATAGAATGATTAAACCATAATTTACCCAGTCTACGCTATTTTAATTTGAATTATCTTTTTTTATATACAGATTTGCAGAATATATTATTGCGATTTATAGCAAATAGATTTGTTCCGAAATAGAAAATAATAGATAAATTTACTCTAGTTTTTTTAAAAAAGAATATTTCCCAGCAAAAAATTCTTAATTTAAATATCAAGCTCTGGTTTCTTGCCTTCAAGAATACCAATTACGGTATCTTTGGCATATTTAGGAATAACAGCATCATCATGTAGCATTTCAAAAGCTTTTGAAGCATCTTTCCCAGCAAAATTCAACAATGATTGCTTTCCACCGGGGTGGTCATCAAAAAAATTAGAAACATCAAGAACGACATTCTTAACAGCAATCCAACATGATTTTTCAGTGTTGTGTTTTTTAAGCTCAGCCATACAAATATAACGTTCTGGAATCAAAAAACCCTTCTTGGTTTTAAACATTTTCACAGTTGATTTCTTTTCGTTTTTTGGTTCTTGCTTACTAGCTGGTGGAGGAGCCGAACTGGCATCATTTACTGGACATGAGCTGGTATCTTCGACACTTTCCCGACCAAAATCAATAGTTATTGAGCCTTTTGGATCCAAGTGTAATCTGATTTGATTCAATCTATTCACAGCATTATTAGCTTCAGAGTCAACAGTTTCTTCGGATAAGTTGTTCAACATGTAGTTAGTAGCAGCTCTTGCACTGACTCTACCGAAACAAACACATGCCAACAACGAAGAACCGCCTAATCTGTTAAATCCGTGGATATTACCGGCTAATTCACCGGCAGCGTAAAGACCGTAAATTGGTGTAAATTGATGTTTAGAATCATAAGCTAATACTCTAGAATTCTTATCTATTTTGACACCACCCATGGTAAAATGAACGACTCTTTCAACTAAAGAAACATGATAAGTATCGTTGATCTCTAATGGAGTACCGTTAAAATATAACTTTCCATATGGATCTATGGTTTTACCATTGTTTTCTGCGGCATACTTAGCGCACTTGTTATATTCAATAAACTCGCTTTGCAAAGCTTCTGGAGTAATTTTTAACTCTTTAGCTAACTCTTTGCCGCTCATAGTTTTCATTAAGCCTCTGGATTCATAATGGGACACATGGAAAGATAGCTTCTTTGCACTCTTGGAGTTCAATACCAATCTTATTGGGCTCTTAACTTTAGTCATTTCACCGGAAACGTAATCCCTCGTACCTAATTCATTACAGAATCTCTTACCTTCGGCATCCAACATAATACCACCTTCACCCCTTAATGCTTCACCAGCCAAAAATTTGAATTTAGAATGTGGATCATTTGGAGCAATTAAGCCAGTTGGATGAATTTGAATTTTCTCTAAATCAATACCGATACCACCATTTCTAATAACCATTTTTTGACCGTCACCAGTAGCGTGATTACCGTTAGTGGTGGATAAGCCCATAATTTCCGGCTTATATTTTCTCAACAAGGAGTCCTTGGAGTTAAAATCAGCAGCATAACCGCCGGTCGCCAAAATCACAGGACCATAAATCTTGAAAGTTTCTTTGCCCTTCGTAAAAATCAAACCTTTGCAGACATTACCTTCCTTGATTAAATCAACGACTTTGGATTTTTTGGAGATTAGAATTCGTTCAGGGTGTTTGTCCGCCATGTCCTCAATCCGGGACATTAACTCATAGGTGATTGCCATCCCTGGAAATTTGGCACCTTTACCACGATGCGTTCTTGGTTGGGAATGGCCACCCAATCTGGAGACCAAACTCAAATCTAAGTTGAAATGATCTTGCAACCATTCAACGGAGCTTGCTGATTCATAAGTTAAAACATGAACCAAAGTTGGGTCTGCCTCGTTCTTACCGGACTTGATTGTATCATTGTAAAATTGCTGCACAGAATCATTGATGTGCAAGTCTACCTGAGTTCTCGTCAAAGCGCCATTGATACCGGATGTTGCCTTTGTCGAGTTACCACCAAAAAAGGCCTGTTTATCCAATAAAACTATGTTTGCACCATTGATGTAAGCCTGATGAGCAGCAGACAAACCAGCCAAGCCACCACCAACAATAATAACAGGGTTTTTCGGATGTTTTGCGAAAAGTGTAGCAGTTGATTCAGACATATTATTTTCTTAAGATATTGATAAGTACTTAGATAAAAACTTAGATGACTATTTGTATCATATAAGATATCTATTAGAACTGTAGCAGATAGATATTGGGTAAAATTAAAAAAAGTATTGTATTTATCTCGAAGCCTGGATTGTCATTAGTATTTATATTCAAATATGACTGACTATATGTATTTGCTTTCATTTTCTTTTTATTTTTTTTTTTGAAAGTGAAAAGTTCCTATCACCGCGGAAATAATCACCTGTTACACCAAATTGACATGTCGGATATAAGAACGGCTCGCGCTTGAAACTTGCTATTGTGATTGAACTTTCCAGGGTGCCGGTCCTCCATTTCTGTTTCTCCACAATTTGCTGTCTGCCAATGAGCTTTCAGCTTTTGTCAGCGAAAACTTGAAATGCCAAACATGGATCTATGACAAAGCTTAGATTGGACAGATTGCTTGGACCGACAAAATGTAAAAGCCTTGTTATTGATATCATTTATATATATATATATATATATATATATCTATGTATATAGTCAGAAATTCTCAAAGGAATTCTGGAATTGGATATTTTGAATAGACGTCAATTGCCCTCTGTTGATGGAAATGGCTTGTTTGTAGTTTTTGATGTTTTTATGTGGGATATTTTATTCCTTTATTAACTTGAGTTATAGTATTTACTGCTTTTGCTAGTCTTTTATACTGTAAACAATGAAAAGTCAACTAGTGGGTAAAAAAACGGGTGATACTGAGTTCTGTCTTTGCTAGCACCGGCGCTGCTTCAGATAATATAAAGCAAACAATGAAAAGCAAGGTGAAAAATTTAATTCAAAAGATTGAAAGCCAAAATCATTAGGAGTTTCAGATGTCATTTTGATTTAAGTAAACAAGCAAGAATTTATCAAAAGGATCGGCGATTATTGCAAATTAGGTTCATTGAAAAAAAAAAGAAGAGAACAATTCATTTTTCAGGGGTTAAAGTGGGGCCTATAGATTTGACTCGTGTTGGATTGGCTACAGAGTTTCTAATCCCAAAACATAGTCTAACATAAAATACAAAAAGTGTCTTTGCGGTTTCGTTCAATACAGGGAGCGGTTTCAGAATTTGTAATATTGGGTATCTTGAACTACGCCGTAAGCAGTAGACACTTAAATGAAAAAAATTTGTAGACTAAATTTCCTGTATTTTCTGTTTCATTTTGTCATAATTGGATTATACAGACATGTATTTCAAGAAACGATGAGAACGAGTGTTCCAATATGCTATCTACTGCGCAGCGAATTACAGAATCTGAAATATTATTCATGTTTGAACAATATATCAAAACCATGACCATAAAATGTCGCAACTAACATTTAAAATTATTATTCACGTGATTACAACGTGACTTGATGTGGCATACCAGTTTTTTTTTTTTTTAAATTGTCTATATGCATATATGTTCAATTTGTATGCATGAAATTTTCACACTGAAAAAACTCAGTAGGCGGACCGAAGAGAATGAAATAAGAAATACTGTTAGATTTTGGAGAATGAGACAATTAATATGGATCAGAAAACATTATTTATATTGTAACGATATTGACTCCAAATACAATACCCTAATATACAACCGACATAGCAAATAAATATCAAATAGCGGGTTCTAATGATAAGGCTATTCCAGGGTTCGTGTGGCAGAATAAGGTATACTGGCAAGAATTATGTGTTTGTTAGTAGGAGAATAAGAAGAATATTGCCGTCAAAAGGCAAGGAACACTCTGCTACAGTGCTTGATGAAATCAGTATTCGCAACTTCGCAAGTAGTGGTTCTTCTGGCTCTCTAATACTCGAATCTAATGAAAATCATAATATTCAGGATAAAAATGCTATGAAGGAAGCGTCGAAAATTCTAAAAAATTTTAATGGATTTACATACAATGAGTTTTGCCAATATGTTAAAAGCCACATGGAATCAGATAAATTTGCGCTGCAAAACATGAAATTTCTTTTTAGAGCTTTGATATTTGAAGAACCAAAATGGGCGGAAAAGTTCTATAGTGATTTTGAAAGCAATATTAATGAATCACATTTGACAAAGTATGAACTATATTTGAATTACGAGTTGAAAAACTTCATTAAGATTGAGGACGAAATCTTGCCAAAATACTTAAAATCACTATCAGCTAATAATGAAACAATGAACGCGGTTACACTTAATAAGATTTTAGTTGCGATGATATCAAATCAAAGGAATATTGGAAAAATTCCTAGTTTTATCAAAAAATTGGTGAAGGATGATAAATTAATCATTTATTCTATGATACCCACAAAAGTAATTCAACTTTTGATAAAAAACCATTTTCAAACAAAAGTTATTGAGGAAGTGTTTTCATCTTTTACTGAAAATAATAAATTTCCTATTTCTAATAACTTAATTATTTTGTTATTGGAATATTATGCCAAAATTACGAACGATGTCACTCAGACCAGTTTCTATAAGATTTATTACAAGAAATTAACAGAATTAGATAAAAACATTTATTATGTTTATTCTTTAATACATACGAAATTTGAGAATCAGACAAATTTATTAATTCACAAGGAAAATGATCCACTGAAAGTTAATCAAATATTAAATGAAAATACAGTTCGATTATACAAATCAATACAACAAATCTTAATAATTTTAAACACTAATAATGGTGAATTAGATGCGGAAAACATTAATAAAACCAAATCTTTATTTTTAACCAAATTGTTGAATTTATTAGCACATAAGTCATATTATAGAGATATGATTAAAATTATGAAAATCCTTAAGCTTGAAAGTCTATTAGATCAAAACAAGATAAAAGTTAATGACTCTATAAGTTTTTATTTCTCAATAACTGAACAATTTCCCGGTTTATTGAAATATATCACTACTACTACTACCAACAATAAAGAGGAGTTCAACTCTATCTCAAAATCCACAATTAGGCATCTCATTTTATCTTTCAAAAAAACTTACCCTGAATTAATTCATCAATACGTAGAAAGCATAACAAGACCATCTGCGGATTCGGTGATTATGAAAAATAGAGAATTTTTTGATTGGGTTTTATCAGTGTTAAACACTAAATCAGAAGAATTAGAATGTTCTAATAACCATGATACTAAAGATATTGAATCAGATTTTGTTTCAAAAGGGTTGAATCCTAACAGGAAAGATATTTTCTATTCTTATAGAAAGGCCTTACTAACCAATAATTTATTTACAGCAGAAAAGACCTCCAGAATGTACAAGGATTGCAACTTAAATTTATCACCATCATTTAAGATTTTTGAATTGAAATATCACCTATATCAATATTTGTTGAAATGTGAAAAATTGGAAAAATTACAATTATTTGAAATTGATCATCAAACAAACCTGATCATTTCAAAGAATAATTACAATATTGTCTTCCAGAACTCTATTATCAAGTATTTCAATGACAAAACTAAAGAAGATAGTGAATATATAATGAAAAAAATGATTCAAAATTTTATCAAGACAAACTTCGAACATTTGACATTTAATTCCTTTATTGAACTAGGATACATTGCATCTGGCTTAAAATTAAATGATTATTCAAATAAGCTATTGGTTACCTGTGATTCTATAATTACTGACCACTCCAATCATGATGCTAATAGCAAAGATCCGGTTTTAAGAAATTTGAATGTTATGATCAATAGATCAGAGATTGATAAATGCTATCTTGGTTTACTAAACAACTATAAATTTTTGAAGAATTACGATGGTTTCAATAATGTGTTGAAGAAAATATTGAATAACCACGAGTATAAGTTAACTGGGGGATTGATTTCAAAAATTAGCACCCAATTCAAGCACTTTATGAAACTTGAGAGGTCAGAGATATTGAAGAGATGCAATGTTGAAATCAACGTTTATTCTCATAATAATTTTGATAGTGATAACAAATCGCACGAAACTGTTCCTATCATCAATCTGTTGGTGCCATTAGAAAAATTTTCTGAGATTTTGAATTCAAAATATAAAAATGAATTATTGATTATTAAAAATGAAACGGAACATTATGAGAATATTTTAGTGTTCGCTAGAGAATTTGAGAAGCTTTTTATCAATATTAAGTTGAGGTTCGGTGACCAATCCATGTTTTTTGAACTGTACATTAATCAATCTATAGAATTTATGAATGATTGGTATGAATATTCCATCCAAAAAAACTTTCAAAAAAAGTGAAAACAAAAAATAAAGAAAGATTAATTAATATATAAAATAGATGAATTTATGTTATAATTAGATATACATTTTGCTACATAGTTAAATGAACTCTTGTATTTAGTAATCCCATAATAATGATTTATGAAATCAGCATATGCATATGAAGTTTGTAAGAATGTTTCCATTATAGTAATACAAGATATTTGAGTATCCTAAAAGAATATCACATTGGAGAATCATATATAGTCAGAGCAAAATATAAAACTATAAAATATCATCGTCAGCTTCAACAATGGAGTTTTTAATCTTAGAGAGAATTGCGACCTTCCATTTATCTAACTTGTTGAATTGGTCATAATCGTACAATTTGTCAGAGAAGAGCTGAGCGTCTCTGTTGTCGATGGCTTCAAATAAATCATTTAATAAACCAAATTCTTTGGTTTGTTGGAATGATGGATCCCAATCCAAGAAAGTGTCAACAGCTTTTTTGCTAGCAACCATATCATCAGCAGCTAAGTAACATAAACAGGCTTTAAAAAAATAATCTTTCAAACTCCATTTTGATAATTGATTATTTATGGACTTCTTAGCAACATTTTCATATAATTTAGCGGCATTAATATAATTGCCTAAGACAGCGCCTAAATCAGCAGCTTTTAAAAACGCCTTGTTAGCTAAAGCTTGTGCTTGATCAGATGCATACCATTCACCAGCTTGCTCATAGTGGGATACGGATTCGTTCAAATAATCTTTATTGTTATTGATTTCACCTTGTTCCTCATAGACAGAAGCTAAATCCATCTTGAAATTAGCAGCTCTTCTAAATTGACCTTTAGTTGAAAAAATTGTGATAGATTCTTTCAAGACACGAGCAGCATCCATTGGCGCATCATCCTTATAACTCTTGTAAGCTTCGATTAAAGTGTTACCTGCTTCATCTATGGAGTCCGCTTTACGTTGAGCAGCAGCAGCTTTCTCAAAAAGTTCACCAGCTGAAGTGTACTTCTTATTAATTCTTTGCAAATTGGCTGCTTGTATATAAAGATCACTAGCTTCTTCAAATCTGTAGCTAGAGCTGCCTCCTGTGAACCAACTGGCAAGCCCAGTAACTGGTGCCATTTTTCTATCGGCCTGTATGGTAATTGCTGTCAGTAAATTTGCCTTTCGATGATAACACTGAAATAATCGTAGCTTTCATAACAGTTTTCTATGCAACTTTTGATGTAAATCAATAATGATTATGAATACTTACTTGAGCAATCAAATCTTGAACATTAGACATATCGACGGATTAATGTGATATCTGGTTATAACAAAGTTTAAACAAAGAAAATTCAAGAAAAACCTAATAAATTATATAAAGTTTCGAATGCAATTAATTATCCTTTATTCTAAGAATTAATTAAATGGCTGAGGTAAATTCTGGATTACAATTTATTTGTTTTCAATATGGCATTGGTGAATATATTAAATGACAGTTTAGCTATCAACGTGAACGAAAGCCATTTAAATAGATTTTTTTTTCTATCTACTCTTATATTATTTTTACTCGCAGCAGTTGTGATTTTGTGTGCGGACCTCACTTGTGAGTAATTTAAATCCTAACATATTTAAACCCGCTTATGTTTACCTCTAGTCCTTAACCCACCGATATCCGGATGTTCACATGGATCAGGCAAAATCCATGATATCTTCTATCAGGTGAATTAAGTTATCGTAAGCTTACTTAAGCCTCTAAGTATAACAAAATCAAAAAAAAATATAACCCCGAGTTTTCTATTTTCTAAGCGCCGGTACAAAATGGATGGTAACTTTTTGCTTTGCAGAAGATTTTCAAAAACATTGGCTGTTTCTTAGTCAAATGCGGCTAATTAACCAATTTAAAACTCCCGAATCAGTAAACTATATAAATAATGACAAAATTAGAAAATTTATGAGGTAAAATGAACACTGAAGAATTTCATTAAGATTTCCTTGTCAATTCATTTGTTTTAATTTATCTTATTTTCTTTTATAAAAATGAGTCTCTTTTTCTTGTGAATTTCGACTTCAGCTTTTTGTATCAGCCCAAAGAAGAAGAAGCAAAATACTAAGTGCTTCATATTTATAAAATAAACCTTCAAGTACTCAATTCAAATAAATATTTAACTCCACTGTAATAAATATGACTTTCAGAGCCTTGATCAGACGGTATGTTTTCATCTTTTTATGAGCTATCTTTTCCTAATTTTTTAAAAAAAACGAAAGCAACTATAGATCTATATACTAACCGTAATTCATAACTATAGTGCTTTACCAGTTCAAACTAGTGCTTTCTCAGAAATTGAACCAGAAGACAGCGTCTCCGATATTGTGGAGGAAGCAGAAGAAGAACTTTTTGAAGAGGAAGAAATGCAACAAAAGCATGAAAAGCCAAAAGCAAAGAGAATAGAGGGGGTTACTGAAATTCCAGAGAGCTCTGCCTATGTTGCCCATCTTGCAACGTATCCAGCTCTAGCCGCTATTAACGGTATGCTTTCCTCTTTCCCAGTTGTTAAAATCTTCACATCAAATGGTATTCCTTTAATGATGTACATGAATGAAAACAACGAAGCCGAGGCTGGCGCTTCCAAAAAATAAAGCAGATTGGCTTAAAATATGCCCATTTGCTTTAATAGGTTATGTGAAATGACGTTTCTGCAGAAACTTGAAATGCTGGTGTCATTCGGATTTCAACCTTGTGATATCAGAAAATAGCCTTTAAACCCATAATCCAAAGACTACGACTATATATTTCTATTTTAATATACTTTTGATAATAATGAATTAACAAGCAAAAAGAGAATTACTACGAAAGCTTTATTTTCCTTTATTCTAGCCGTTGGACCAAAGAATCATGTCATGGCTTTAATTGAACCTTCGTTGCCTGACAAGTTTTTAAAGGATTTTTTTTCTTACAGCACAAAAAGAGTATCTGAAAGTGCGTATATACATTTTCATTTTGTTTTCTACTTTGGGAAATGACTTAAAAAGAAGACGAAGGTGAACGCGTCGCGTCTTGCTTCGTGTCAAATACATACGCGACGCGTAATTTTTTCTAACTTTTTTTTCCTGCTTCTTGATTTTTTTTAATATTCGCCCAAAATAGGAAAAAAAAAAAAAAAAAAAGAGAAAAAAAAATACCATTTTTCATCAAGAAAAAGGGTATTTCTCTTTATTTTACTACCTATATGCAAATACGATAGCTATCATCAATTTTAGATCCTCCTTTCACTTTTTATTTGTTATATTTTTTTTTCATTGTTTTTGCAGCAACATACAATATTCTATTTATTCTCTTTCATAGATAATATTGTTCAGCTAAAGCTTCAATAATATTGGTCCTCATATTCCATATCCCATAAAAAGAAAAGAAAAAGAAATTTGAATTGAATCAACCGAATCCAAATTACAAAATACCAGAAATTTATGAAAAGAAGATAAGAGAATCAACAGCACATCTGAAACATCTATTACTTGAACTTTGTGAACTTTAAAGATATATTTAAACAGGCCAATGGAGGAAACAAAGTCTTCTGCTGCAAAGCACGACCCCAGTACAGTTCAAAATGCATTAGGATTTCTTAAAACTCCAACAAAAGATGACGAAGCGTCGATTACTATGCTAACACCATCTCCAACCACCCCTATTAGATCTTCCGCTCTGAAATTGTTTTCAAGCAATATCAAAAGTGCTACATCTGAGAAATCGCAAAGTAGTAACAGTAACACAGAGGAATTCAATGATGAAGAAGAAGATGAAGTTTTCAACCACCAAATAAATTGTGCCAATAGCGGTCATCGTAATAGTATTGCAACCTCTTGTGCTTCAACGACTTCTGATGATTCCAATGATTTTTCAGATTCAAATTATTATGTGGGCGCTAATAAAAATGAGATCATTACAACGTCCAGCGGTAACAAGTCTACGAAAATGAAAGCCGTCAGTGAAGATCCAAACAAGGTTCTTGAGAAACAGCCAAAGCAACAGCAACAGAAGCAACCTGGTTCTCCTAAATCTGCGTTTGAATTGAGATATGGCGTAAAAATTGTGGGTATTGGCGAACCTGATAAACCACCGTATTCATATGCTGCAATGATTGGTCTTGCAATTTTAAGTAGCGAAGATAAAAAGTTGACTTTATCTGAGATTTATGATTGGATCTCTGATAACTTCATATATTATCAAAGATCTGATGTGGGCTGGCATAACTCTATCAGACACAATTTGAGTTTGAACAAAGCTTTTTGTAAGACTGACAAATCAGAAGGAAAGAAAGGTCATTATTGGCAAATCGAATCTGGAATGGAAAGTGCTTTTTTGAAAAAGAAGTCCAGAAAATCAAATACACATTCAAATTCTTCTTTTGCAAACGATAATAATAATACTAATGTTGCCATTAAGAAAAACATTTTCAAAACTAGTAAAGTTCAATCATTAAAGCTCAAGGATAATAATAATAATAATAACAAACAAAGCAACCATGAAAAGAACGTTGATAATAGCGCTTTACCTAAAGTGTACCAAGAGTTGACCCCACATTCAAGTATGATTCAAGACGACGATTCAGAATTAAAATCTTTCACCAACACAGATTTGTTATCAAAGACGAATATAAACGAGAATTTGATTCAAAAAACTCCAAAGAAACAAATTTTCAGAATTAAATCAAATCATGAGGATTTTCCTGAAAAAAAGAAACGTGCTTTTGATGATAGCGATATTGATTCTGATTTTGATGATAATGTCGAAGTAGATGATGTTGTTGTCGATAAGTTCCTTAATAAGCCAACCGGTACTTTTAATAAAAGACAAAAGCTATTAACTCCAAAATTCTCATTTAAAAATAACATCATAATAGGTGAAACAAATAATAATGATTCTAATATGAATAATCTTTATAACGAAGAATATTCTTATTGGAACAAAAAAAATATAACTAATGAGCCAAGTCACTTGCCTATTATCAATATCAAGGAATCTAACATCTTTGAAGATCCCGGTGAACTAGTAATGCATCATCCTCTTGCCTCATCTTTCAATTCAAACTTTGAATTATCACCAGTGAAAAATTTGACTTTAAATAATAACATGTTAGACTCATTTGAAACCAAGAGTAACAATGGAAATTCAAAAAATATTATTGGCATCAACAGTAGCAGTAACATCAACCACTTAAATAATACACCTGGTGCTGTTAGTGCTGGATCTATGCTGCTGATTTTGAAACAGAATTCTAATAATTCAAATACCTCAGGCACTTCCATAGCGTCGGCTACTAACATTTACATTAATTATTCAAATAGCATCACAGCACATTCAACTGCAAACAACACACCAAACAGAATAGTGAGAACTCCTAATTCAACAAATAGAAGAAAGATTTGGAGCACTCCCTCTTATTTAGATGACTTCTACACATCACCTTCTAATATTAAAAATAGATTGGAAATCAATAAAAATGGGCAGCGCACACCCGATACTAGTGGCTCACCATTCAATAGTTCAAAAAAAAGAATAAATTCTCCATATAGATCGTTAGAATCTAACATTATGGGAAATATATCCACTAGCTATAATGATTTTTTTGGTGTTGATATCTGCAGTGTTGTTAAAAGGGCTGTTAAAAGCGTTGTTGATGAGAAAAAGGTGAAGAACTCAGTCAAAGAATAATCTTATATAATTTTTTTACTGTTCTTTTAGGATATTTACTGTATTATTAGTTTGCCAAGATCAAATATTGATAATTTGTTGTTTTAATCTTGTTGTGTTGTGTGGTCTTGTTTTGTTTACCATTTTTGTCTTGCTTTTATTTGGGTTTTTATTTTTATTTATTTTTGAAAAGGAGAAGCAAAATTGTTTTTCATAGTTACATAGTTTCATTTCTTCATTATATTTGTCTTCTCTCATTTTTACCGGTTATTTTATATCATAAGTTTATTTATCATTATTTTTATTACGCTTATTTATCATTAAATATTATCAGATAAATATCATTAATTTGATTTACTAATGTTTAGATAAGTATACATGTAAATTTTTATTTGCTTTTTGAAACCATCTTCCAAAGATAAGCAGATGCAATTGATATTACACCAATAGTTGAGGCCATCGTGACAAAATTTTTGAAATTGTCCAATTCATCTTCTTGCAATTCTTCCCTAATATTTGGGGTAAATAAATTGGGATATTGAGCAGCGTCAACCAATTGAAGGAAAAGCTCAGTTACGGAACTGGGCCAATTGCAAGACACGTGTAAAGGAGGATTTAGTTGTAATTCCTTTGTGTAAGTTTCTGGTTGAATAACTGTTCTTTGTTGTTGTCTATCTAGATCGGCTTTCAAAGCCACAAAGATCAAAGGTAATTCATCCAAATATGGGTTTTCTTCTCTAAATTCAACCAAATACTGAAAGGATTCCGGATTTGAAGAATCATACACTAGACATACCACGTCACACTTTTTCAATCTATTTTCATTCTTATTTATAATTTCAGATTCTAATCGACTCCCTAATTCTTCCATGATTAAATAGTGTTGTTTACCACCTTTTACTTCAACGGAATTTACAACTGTTCTCAGCTTCATGGTAGGTATATAATTTTCATTATATGGTCTTTGTAAGAACGTGTCCAACAATGAGGATTTACCACAACCAGGAGATCCAAGAACTAAGCAATTAAATACCGTTCTATTATTGCTTATTGGAGTTCTGTAAGTCTTGCCATTAATTCTTCTAAACTTTCTAGGTTTTGTGATTTTCAAAGCAGCAGTAGTACTAGATATGGAATTAGACGATGATGTAAAATTATAAAGGGCCTTGTTTGTGTTGTATGTCAAACTAGTAATCTTTTCGTTATTTTTGAAATGGTCAGATGAATTTTCAAAACCTAAATATGCAAAATATTGTAACGTAGTTTTATAATCTAAGTAAGTTGACATACTCCATTGAGCTAGCCAGCCTTGAAGTGTTATAAACCCTTGTTCATTCATCACTGTACTCTGAGGAAAATTACATTCCTTCCATTGTTTCGGAATTCCCGGTGTTGGTTTAAATAAGTTTCGCAATTCTAACTCATTTAATTCACCATCGTTGTCTTTATCAAATAAAATGAATAAATCTACCAAGAATCTATAACCTAATTGACTCAACTCAACTGTAGAGTTTTCAGGAACATCAAATTTTGGAAATAAAAAATCCGGATCTAAGGATAATGAATCAGTGTAGTGAAAAGATCTCAAAATTGACCAAGTCGTCTCGTGCCTTCCACTTTCAATAAAATTTTTATTCAAATCTATGAAATTCTCCAAAGATATTCCTGAATCAGTCGCGTTCACTGAATGTTTAATTTTTTGTAATTCAATAGAATCTAAATTTTTATTGAAACATCTCTGCTGTAAATAAAAAAGTTCTTGATCATTTAAAGATCCATCTTGATCTCTATCACAAAGAAAGAAAATTCGCGTTAAAACGTCTACTAAATCAAACTTTAACTCATTGTTTTGTGAATCGTATAACGGAGATAATGGATGGATGACTGCTCTTTGACATAAATAAAAACATTGAACAACATTATGATTCTTGGCTGCTGAACATCTAATAGCAGATTCGATTTCTTTATATTGCTGCAATAAAGGTATAAAATCATCTCTTATAATATTTGTATCACTTGTCTCATCTTCATCACACTTATTGGCACATAAGACAATTGGCAAATTCACACCCATGCTTCTAAGCATTACCATCCAATAAAGTGAGATACGTTCATATGTGTAATGGTCAGAGTATACCAACCAAATGACATCTGCGTTTCTTATCTCATTTTGTAAGGTCTCCAAATCATCAGAGCTTGTATCTATCAAATATGACGAGTTTGCTGAATATGGTGAACTTGAAAAGTCTCTTGGTATTATAACTGGAGGAATTACATTTTCTATGTTCTCGACAAAAGTATCCTTCACCAAAGATGTAATCAAACTAGATTTACCCACATCTTCATCACCACACACGACGACTCTTATCGTTTTTTTGTCATACATTGTGATATAATAAAGTACACCTTTTAAAAACTAGTCCTCTATAATGTTTCCTTTAATTTACTATTATGTAATGTAATACATTGGATCATTTAATAGCTTCATTTTTGTATACTCATCAAAAGAATGATTAATGTTGAATGATTGATTCAAATTGGATATTTGTGCAATGAAGCCCTTGTACGTTTTTTCTTTTTTTTTTACGTATTGCCATTTTTTGATTTTTTTTTCTCTATTTTGGATGGCAAAAATCACAAAGTGGAAGAAACCAGAAAACTAGAAGAGAGAGAGTCTCTCAAGGAGTATTCTTTAAAGGCATTCAACAGGTATATCTGTATTCATCAGGAATTGTAATTGAATAAGATAATTAGATAGATAATAGTGACGTTAATAGCAGATATTTAACAATGGTATGTTTTTTTTTTGTTTTTTGGCTTTCATTTCGTATAAGTTTTGATGATTTGCACAGTTTATAATTTGTACCCGTTTTGTATACCAAAGATTTGATGATATAAGGAGATACGCTACTGGTGAGGGAATGAAATGGATGCATAGATCAATTATACGATTGAACTTATTTAGATCTGGGTTCAAGAGAACATATATATATATATTGTGTTTACAATATTTTTTTACAGGAAGGTATAATACTAACCATCAATTACATTTCACCAGACATCAATTGGTACTGGTTATGATTTATCCAACGGTATTTTTTCACCAGATGGTAGAAACTTTCAAGTTGAATATGCTTTAAAAGCAGTTGAGAATGCAGGTACATCAGTTGGTATCAAATGTGTGGATGGGATTGTGTTGGCCACCGAGAAAATTGTGAACTCCAAGCTTTTGGTTGGTGATGCAAACAAGAGAATTCAGACTATTGATAGACATGTAGGTTCTGTTAGTTCAGGGTTAGTTCCAGATGCCAGACATTTGGTAAATCGTGGAAGACAAGAAGCAAAACATTATAAAAGCACATATAAACAGCAACCGCCAACCAAGAAAATAGTTGATAGAATGGGGTCATATGTTCAGGTATATACCACAGCTAACTCCGTGAGACCATTTGGTATTTCTACTATTATTGGGGGATTTGATGATAAAGATGGATACAGCTTATATATGATTGAGCCTTCGGGCGTTTACTGGGGATATTCGGGTATCGCTGTTGGAAAAGGAAGACAAGCTGCTAAATCAGAACTTGAAAAATTAGATTTAGCAAGCATCAAGGTAAAGGATGCAATTAAAGAAGCTGCTAGAATAATTTACATTGCTCATGAAGATTTGAAAGATAAAGATTTTGAGTTGGAAATTAGTTGGATAAGTAAGGAATTCACCAGCGGTAGACATGAATTTGTTCCAGAAGATTTATTGAAAGAAGCCAAGGCATACGCAGAAGATGATGAGGACGATGATGAGGAAATGAATGAATGAGTAGATTAAGTAGGCTATTGGATTCATGGTGAAAATTGTACATGGTCCATGTATACAAATATGCTTATTTTTTCTTTTTTTTAAGAAAAAATAAAGAAAATCAATAAATGAGTATCATTGAGAAATAATAAGAAAGCAAAGAGCTGTAAACGCCGAGGAAATAAACAAATCACGGGAACTAAATGAAGTTTGAACTGTAGCGCAAGTACATCAGATGGAAAAAAAGACTGACGTCTTACTGTAACAAAAAAGACAGATCTGAAAGCGTTGATAAATTTCAACTAAATAAGTTCAGATATCTCTGCGTTTATTGGTTTTAACACCTTTGAAGTGTCCTGGTGAATATACATACTTAAGAGTCAAAAAACAGTTTGGCTAGACCACTGAAATTTGTCGGCAGGCCTGTCAGAGGACATGTGAGTGTCGAGGTTTTTCGGCTGTGGTGGCAGTTCTAATGTGTTTCAAATTCTCGTTTTTTTTTTCAATGATTTTCTTCCGCCAAATCATTGCAGTCCAAGCCGCTCTAGAATGTAATAAAAATAAAATAGACTGCGATTCCGAGAAACTTAATTTTGCATACATATATATATATATATGAAAAGCAAACAAACCTGTACCTGAAAAATCTTTCCTTTATGTTTTAAGCTTTCTTTCGCTTATATCTTCATCTAATTTTTTTCGTTAATAGCCAAATTCAATTAAACAATTTACTGTTTGAAAACGTTGCAATTTTTAAATCTACGGTTGAATCAAATTGATACATAGAAGCTTTAGCTATAATTCGGAAACCTGCATTATCCAATAAATTAAAAAAGCATAATCAAAGGAATATTTTGGACAGACCGCTAGTTTGTTGATCGAACCATTATTAAAATTTACCAATAATATTATTACCGATAAATTAGAACATTAAGCCACTTAAAGTCGGGCGATACTCTTACTTAAATGCTATTAGGTAGACCGTCGATACTTTTCAAACGTATCTTGATTGTTGCAGGGGTTTTGTCCTTCTTGGGCCCCTTGTATTTTTTCCATTCTAAAAACTATGATTTGAAAGAAATTAAAAGTTCAGCAAATGAGATAATAAACACATACCTGCTGAAATTATTTCCGAGTACGATAGATTCAGAATCGGATTTTAAAGCATATGGTGATCTTAAAGCTGATGACAACAGTGATGTCGATTTTGATAATAACGAAGTCAAAGATATTAACTCAAAACATTTTGATTATCTTAATGAAGACGGGTCTTTAAATATTACATTTTTTAAAACCTTCAGGCATCATACAGATAATAGTAAAACAAAACATTACATTGCAAATGCTGATCTTTTCCAGCATTACATGAAGGAACAAATACTTGAGCCTCATGGAAAATTGCGCAGACCTAGTGAGTCTTATCAATTAGCTAATGCTACATTTGTCTGTCTTGCCAGAAGTTCAGATTTAAAAGATTTGATAATCCCAATTAACCAAGTAGAAGACACGTTTAATAAAAAATTTGGCTACCCTTGGGTATTCATTAATGATGTTGAATTTACTGATGACTTCAAACAGACAATATCTCAAATTATCGATTCAGAGGTTCATTTTGTGACAATTCCCTCAGATATGTGGAATAAACCATCTAATATTGATCCGAAGCTTCAAGCTGAAGGTATTAAGAAAATGATTCAAAATGATATCTCATATGCCGATATGGAATCATATCATAACATGTGTCGTTTCTATTCCGGAAAATTTTATGATTTGGATATCTTGAAAAACTTCAAATATTATTGGCGAGTTGAACCAGGAACAAAATATTTTTGTGATATAGATTATGACGTTTTCAAGTTTATGGAAGACAATGAAAAAATTTATGGTTTTAATATAAATTTGTATGATTCTCCTCAAAGTATTCCAACCTTATGGAAAGAAACCTTGAATTTTCTTGAATCCCATACCGAATATCTTCATCCAAATGGTACTTTTGATTGGCTATTAACAGATATGCAACACCCCGATAGAACTTCGGAAGCAGGTTACTCCACGTGTCATTTCTGGTCGAATTTCGAGATCGCAGACATGGATTTTTTTAGAAGTGAACCTTACTCTGAATATTTCAAACACTTAGATTCAAAAGGTGGTTATTATTATGAAAGATGGGGCGATGCTCCAGTTCATTCTATTGGATTAGGTTTGTTTGCTGATAAAAGTAAGATCCATTGGTTCAGAGATATTGGATATGAACATATGCCATTCACGCATTGTCCAAACAGTAAAAAATGTAAGGGCTGTACTCCCGGTAAATTTTCTCCTTGGGATTTAACTGATAGAGAAAACTGTTTACCTGAATGGATCAAATATGGTTTATCTAACGAGGAGTCTGAACTGTTTAAGATTCAATTATGAGGTACTCTTGTTATTTTCACTATTCTTTTCTCTATTTCTTGGTTTTATTTCGGTTATGACATTTTGACGTAATAATATTTACATTCTCTTTTATTCACTATTACTATATATTCTGCCCACTCAAATAATACACACTTTTGCTGAAATAATTGTATATCATTAGATGAATTTCGTGTATCAAAAGTATCAGTATCGCACGTGAAAAGGAATTGAAAGTGGGACTTAGAAAAAAATCTAGGGAAAGAAATTAGGAAAATAACTGCAACTATTTGTATGTCTATAATTAATATAAAATTTTAAACTTTATCATATATACGTTTATTTTTGATTCATTTATTACTTATTCTTTATTTTATTGAAATATTTGACATCTTAGAACCAAATATGCAGATGTTTTTAGTAAATAGTTGTCCGAGCTTATCTCGGATATTTCCAAAGAGGCAGAATTCATCAATTTTGATGACCTTAATTAAATGCAAAGTGAAACATAATGATGCCATAAAATACAATTTAGCTAGAAATTTAATGTTCCAGCGATCTATTTATTCTATGTCTAGTGAAATCAACGATGAAGAACTATTACAGAAATCTTTGACCAATAAATTGAATAATTCTTATAATGAAAGTTTTCTCAGATGTTCAATCTTTGATAAAGAAGGACACATCAAGCAATTATCTACCGATATCAAAAGACGTGATTTGATAAGTAAATATAAATTACTTCCCAGAGATATAAGAAAGATCAATTATCATCCCAAGGGAAACCATAGTTTAGTTCCATATATTTCAGTTCGAGATGAATTTATCCTAGTTAATTTTTTGCGGATTCGTGCATTGATTAAGAGTGATTGTGTCATTTTATTTGATTCTACATCATTACTGGGAAATCTAATTGATTATGAAAAATCAAGGATCTTCAATGAATTACTGATGAAATTAAGGTTGCAAGATTCCGATTTACCCTACGAATTAAGAGCATTAGAAGCGATTTTGATAATTGTAACCCATTCGTTGACACAAGAAATTAAAGTACAAGAAAATGTGATAAAAAGCGTACTAAGTGACTTAGAGAATCATATTCATACAGAGAATTTACAATTATTATTGAATCAAAACAAAAAAATTACCATGCTTTGTAGAAAGGCAACATTATTAAGAGATACTATAGATGACATCTTGGATCAGGATGAGGTTTTATCAGGAATGTATTTAACTGAACCTAGACTGTCCATTGAAGACCATGCAGAAGTTGAAATTTTATTGGAGACGTATTACAAACATTTTGATGAATCTGTTCAAATTGTGGAAAAAATCATTAATAACATAAAAACTACTCAAGAAATTATTAATATTATTTTAGATTCCAACAGAAATCAACTAATGTTATTAGGATTAAGATTCTCACTTGGGATAATGTTTCTTGGCTGTTCGATTTATATTGCATCTGTTTATGGTATGAACTTGGAAAATTTCGTAGAAAGAGAAAAGTATGGGTTTATAGTAGTAGTTGGAGGAATCACTGTGATTTCTTTTGTTTTATTTGTTTCAAGCTTAAAGACTTTACACAAATTGGAAAAAATCGCAATTAGTGGGAAAGCTTCAATGCCGAAAAGCTTTAAATGAAAAGAAAAAAAAATATTATAAACTGCTACTAGTTATTTTTTTTTCTGTATTATAGATAGGCACTTTTACGATAGATGAAAAATAAATGAAATTATTATTTTTTTATATTGCATGTAACTATGATATGAGATAAATATTTTTTGAAAAATAATGAGAAATGATCGAAATATAACTATAATATTATAAAATCTATGTGAGCAATTTACTAAATTTTTTATATGGATGAATCAGTTGTTGCAGTGAAGATTTCAGCAATTCAGAAGAAGAAGACATAGGTAACACAGAAGGAGGTCCCCCATTTCCAATAATATTATTTGATGGTGTACTTGATGTTGTGGAGGATGATGAAATTGAAGAAAAATTGGATGAATTAGTAACCGATTTACTAATTTGTCTATCCAGGATGGATTTCGGCAATACCTTGTACAGTGAAGAAGCATGAGCAATTAACAGTTTTCCACTTGTTTTATTATTCTTGTTGCTGTTGTTACTAGAATGTAATGAATGTGTCTCTTGTTCATTCATTTTTGTTGCCGCCATTATTTTTTGTTCCTCTTCATATTCTTCATTAGTTTTTGCAAATTTTCTGTACGAATTTGTAGATAAGTGATTATCATTGTTTTTGTGTTTTTGTTGTTTTAAAGATTGTGATGATTCCTTCGGACTTCTTTTTTTTTTGAAGAAACTTGGTTTCAAAATTGAATGTTTATGATGATGAGATTTACTAGATTCATTAAGGTTAGAAGTGGATACACTATTTGACAAATTTGTTACTGATTTCTTATTTTTCTTACCATTAGAATCCATAGTATTAGGTTCGTCATTGTTATTACTTGAAGTGGATTTCAAAATATTTGCCAAGTTTCCAAATGATCTGCTCTTTTTTAGCGAGGAAGAAGAATCCAAAGTATTTTTATTTTTTCCAGGTTTTTGAAAACTGAGCTTCATACTATCAGTTAATAAAGTTTCTTCTTCACTGTAAAATGGATTCAGCATATAATTAAAGTTTTTCTTTTTATTCATAGTTGGAATAGAATGAATTATAGGACTAGATAAACCACTATGATTGTTAACATTATTATTATTATTATCAGTCTGTTTTGTAGAATTACTTAATACTTCAGTGATATCCAGTAGTACTAAACTTGAAGAGCTTGTAGATTCTTTCATATTTTGTTGTACAAATGGAGGCTTAAAATCTGCATCATTATTATTAATCAAGAATGTGGTATCACCACCAAGATCATCATCGTCATCATCATCGTTGTCTTCATTATCATTACCACTCATGGAAGAAATACTATTATGAGAATGAGAAATTGCAGAATAAAAAGATTTGCCATCTTCTTGTTCATTTTCATTTTCTTCTTCAACACTTGAAGTCAAGCTAGTTCTTTTATTGAAGGAAGAAGAATTCGAAGTTTTATCAAATAAGCCTTCATTTTTGAAATCAAGGGATTTTGGATTATTATTACTCTTTATAAGTTTCAAATTCATGAGTTTCACATTAGACGAAGCTTGTTTATTATTAGAGGTACTGTTGGAGGTGAAAGTAGTAGAAGCACTGTTAAATTCATTATTAAAAGATGAAGATGCGTCACTATTTTGTCTTTGATGAAAACTACCAGCATTAGAAATTAAAGAACGTCTCCAGGAAGAAGAAGCGTTGCCATTTCCTTCATTGTAATTATAATTTTCATTGATCATTTGTGATTCAGAACGGATCATTTGTGATAACGACAGTCTCAGATCCGGCAGTTTTGCAGAATATGCCAAGGGTAAATTTCCATTATTATTGTAACTCAGCTTGCTTCCAGGAGTTGTACCTTGATAATTGATGCCACCACCAATACTTTGAAATAATTCAAAGGGACTTCTCGGAGTTGTCATGGTAGGTGATTCTGCATGATGGATATTGACAGTATTTAATGGAGATGGAATTGCATATTGCTGTTGCAGCATTGTATTATAATTTTTGAAATTTTTCGAAATTGGAGACAAGAATACTGAGGGATTATTATTATTTGTTGTTGTTGTTATATCTTGTGTTTGAATCAATGAACCCATCAGGCGTGCCGAATTATTAGAATCACTTCTGTTTCTATTCCTTACTGATGCTGTGTTTACCTTTCCATTATTATTATTATTATTATTATTCACTAAAGACGAACAAGAACCCACAGTTGATGCAGGAATTCCAATAATTCCATTAAAATTATTATTAATATTATTATTAAATTGTTGCTGTTGACGTTTTGTGGGAAGGAATGAATCATCATCAAGAAAATTCAAGATATCTTTTTTTGAATTGTGCTGCAATTTTTGTTGCTGAGGAAAATGTTGTTGATGTCTATGAGATCTTTCTAATCTGATATCTATTTCATGTCTAGATTCAAAAGATTGGATTTCTTCCGGTAAAGAAGGAATCGGGGATAATTTAAACCATTCATGATCCAAACAATCCAATGCATTAAACCTTTTATTGGGGTCCAAAGTTAAGAGTCTACTTAGTAAATTAAGAGCTGCAGGATGCAATAAATTGGAAAATACTTGATTGAATGTCCCTGGATATTTCATTTTTAATTGTTGAAAATCTACAATATCTGGGTTTGCAGTAGAAGAATTATTACTTGCACTAATGTTAGCAGTGTTGATAGCCGTAGTAGCAGTAGAAATAGCAGTAGTCATTGTCGTTGGAATCACTTCAGCTGCGGCAGCAGTGATGGACATCACCGTGGAAGAAGTCATCACAGCAGGTGGAAGTGCTTTATCATGATTACTATCATTATTATTATTCTTTGAAGTAGAAGAATTTGGTATTGTGTCGAGAAATAATAATCTATCATGATTCAATTTATCAAAAAGTGGAAATTTTCCCTTTGGAACAGGAGACCCCACCAATTTGAAAATTTCATTAAGCTGAGAAGAATTAGTATTGCCCGTCAATAAAGGTTTTCTAACAAAGAATTCGGCGAATATACAACCAATTGACCACATATCAATAGCTGTAGTATATTGTTTTTCATTGAAAAGAAGTTCGGGAGCTCTATACCAACGGGCCACCACTAAAGTTGTCATGAATTGTGAACCACCACCATGAATACAACCCTTCTTATTGGGAAAAGACGATACTAGGTGAGAAGAAGAACAATATTTCCTGGTGAGTCCAAAATCTGCGATTTTTAGAATGTTATTGGAAGAGACCAATATGTTTGCAGTTTTGATATCCCTATGAACGAAGCCTTTATTATGAAGGAAGTTGATACCTTCAAGAAGTTGAATGGTGAAACATTTGATTTCCGACTCCAAGAATGAGATGCTGGTATTGGAGATTAAGCCCGCAAGATCACTGGATAAGTAGGGTAGCACAAGATATACATCACAAAGATTTATTTTGTTGTTGTTAAGCGTATCGGGAAATGGGTTCTTTGAAGATGATTGCAAGACCTCTATAAGCGATAACAAGTTTTGATGTTTGAGAGACTTGAAAGCTTTGATTTCACGAAGTGTGGTGATATGGAATCCCTGAGAAGGGTCATGATTGACCAATTTCTTGATAGCTACGAGCCTGGGAAGATTTTTATGTTTTTTCTTTGTCGATGCCTTTACTACCAAACCAAAGGTACCTTCCCCTATCTGGCCTAGGATGTTGTAGTTATGCAACACTTCCTGGATCTGCGAAGACCCGTTGGCGGGCAATATGCCTGTCTTCGGAAAAGAGTTATGGGGGAGCTTGTGAAGCTGCTGGATCTGGGGGGATTGCTGGATCTGCTGCGCAGGCTGCAGTCGAAGTGGCGCCTGGGGCTGCTTATGGGCCGTGTACGGTCTATACGACATGGTTGTTAGTTGTTGAAAAGAGAGCGGCTGTTACTGAAAAGTATGGATGGAACATATATCTATTTGTGGGTTGGATTAGGCTATTGGGGCGGATTTGGTTTCTGATTTGGCTTGAGTCGATCTAAATACGGTTATCAAGGGAGAGTAGATCTAAAGGTTGAGCACTGCAAGTATCTTAGAAAAAGAGAATGACAATATACTTGGCTGTTTTTACTTTATGAATATATGTTTTTTGCCGCTATATTCTAGTGTTATGTACAAGCATTACAAAAAAGCGATAAAAAAGTGACTATCCCTTATTATCTTGATCTAGTTGAACCATCTACACTCAAAAGTATGCATTTGCAATACTCGAAAATACAAAGGAGAAAAAAAAAGAAAAAAAAAGAAAAAAAAACTGAAATTAAATTTCTATTGAAAGCCGGGATGGGAAAATGTGTGTAAAAATAGATGCCATATAAAAGCGGGATCAAACTGGGTTAATGATTATGTGCGCTGTGTTTTTCTGAACAATCATCAATCAATCATTGTCGCTTGATTGATTGAATTCAATACGTCCACTCTTCAAAACAGAAACATTCTCTTTGGGTTTGGCTCACCATTTTCTGACACTCCTCTCTGCACCATGTACAGACACAACTCGCAACAGTCCTCAGTTCAGCCGTCTGCGGCTTCCGGCTCCTCTTCGCTCATGGCTGACAGCACAACACTTTCGTTGGGAACCTACAAGACCAGAAAGGACTCGCAGCGGATCTCTGTGCTTTCGAAATATGAGATAGTTGGCTACATTGCCTCCGGAACCTATGGAAGGGTCTACAAGGCAAAGGCTCGGACGTCGAGCGGCGACAGCGCCGCTGGCGGCAGTGCGGTTGGCAATAACCTTGCCGAGAACAAGCCTAGCAGCAGCAACAACAACAGCAATAGCAGCCACAAATACAATAATAATAACAATAATAACGATACTTTCCGCAAGGCAGGATGTCTTTACGCTATCAAGAAATTCAAGGGGGAGTCCAAAAACGACCAGTCCCAGTACACAGGAATCTCCCAGTCGGCGTGTCGCGAAATGTCTCTTTGCAAGGAATTGAACCATTGCGAAAACTTGAACCGCTTGGTGGAGATAATTCTTGAGAAAAAAAGCATATACATGATCAGCGAATACGCCGAGTATGACCTTCTACAAATCATACATTATCATTCGCAGCACAACAGCAAGCCGATCTCTGAGCAAAGCTTGAAGTCCATGATTTGGCAGATCCTCAACGGGGTGTCTTACCTCCATCAAAATTGGGTCATGCACAGAGATTTGAAACCAGCCAACATTATGGTCACCAGTGACGGCGTCGTCAAGGTGGGAGATTTGGGTTTGGCGAGAAGATTCAACGATGCATTGCAGACCCTTTACTCAGGCGACAAAGTGGTGGTTACCATTTGGTACAGGGCTCCGGAATTGATTCTAGGTGCAAGACACTACACCGCAAGCATAGACAATTGGTCAATTGGCTGCATTTTGGGCGAGCTCCTAGCTTTGAAGCCATTCTTCAAAGGGGAGGAAGCCAAGATGGACAACAAAAAGACCATTCCATTTCAAAGAAATCAGATGATGCGGATCATGCAAGTGTTGGGCACCCCCGCCGTAGACGAGTGGCAGACATTGCCACAATACCCAGAATACAGTGTGCTAGCCGATATGGACCAATACCTGGACAGTTTGGCTACCTGGTACAATTGTCTACCGCAGATAATCTATCCTGATCTTTCAACAAAGCGAAGAAATAGCGCAACAGATCTGTGTTTTTCGTTGTTGCAAAGTCTACTACATTACGATCCGGCCAGGCGGATCTCTGCCATGGACAGTCTAACTCACGGTTGGTTTCTTGAAGATCCAGAGGTTTCAATGAACATCTTTGAAGATTCGCAAATAGTGTATCCGCCAAGGAAGATCACGCGAGACGGAACCACCACACATAATAAAAGACACTACGAACAGCAAAACCTTGCTTCGTCGGGCGGCGTCAATGCTGCCGCTGCCTCCGCCGCTGTTGCGGCAGGCCAGTTGGGCATCAATAACAGCGTGCTTCTTGGGCTCGGCGGCAATGCTAGCCACAATGCGAACAGCTCGGGAAACGCGCGAAAGAGAGCAAGACATGGCTCCGGAAGCTACAGGTAGGTTAGCTGTCCTCCTAATACACACAATAATTAGCTATTTTAATATATACAATTTCTGATAGAGTAACAATTGCACCATCATTGTAGTCTCCAAACATGTACTGGGCAGCAATACTTTTTTGGCAGCGTGAGTAACTAGCTACTTGAGGGACAGCCCGTGCTCACCCCTTTCCACAGCTATTCTTTCCAAAATACTTTCCAAATATTTTGCAGTAGAAAAGATAAAACTGGTTGGCAGTATCTCCATTCAAACGTGTCACTACCAGAACAGAGAAGCGAGCGAAACAGAGAAACCCCTGTATCAATATTAGCAAAGGAAACTGCATAAACAAGGGTTCAGTATAGTAGTAAAAAAAATTCAAAAATAGTCACATGATATTCACGTGACTAGGAAAATTCTTAAACAGGGCATCAAGTACTTTTTATTTTTATTTTTAGTGTGGAGAAAACACAGAGAAAAAAGAAAGTCGTCTTTCTTTCATAAAGGAAAAAAAAATTTTCTTAGAAGAATGGCTTCTATGCGGTAAATCTCTGTAAAAATAGGTGAGAAATGCAACAAAAAAAAAAATAGAGATGAAGCAGAATTGCCTCCCTTAGAAAGACAACACAAAATAAAACAAGGGGAAATGAAATATGAGGAACTAATATAAAGCATCCAAGAGCGTCATAATTTACTATCCGATATTCTTTTAAACTGTTTTAGATAGCGTTGGACACTCATAGAATCATCATCACAACATCGACAGACCATTTCTAGTAATATCATATAACATCAATACCTACTTGCCAGTGCATCCTTGCTTGCTATTTTCTACCTGGCATAATACCAATATCACTATATTTTTTTCGTCTGTTGCCGCCCCATAGTTTGCCCCCTGCTCTTTAGTTGCTCTATATATTTATTTGTCCGCTATGCTTAGAATCATCTCGTCCCAAGGTATTTCTGCCGTCAAAACCAAGGTTGGCTCCCAGGTGTCCCATGTTGCCACCAGACCTCCTACAATTTCCAACTTCAACTTATCGTCTCGCCGTTTCAACTCCTCCACAATCCAAAATTTCGAACAAGATCTTTTGGCGAAGCCGCAAGGAATCAATAGCAATCCTAACATCAACAGCTCTCCCATCGTCAACGAAAGACGTAAGAACAAGCGCGCGTCTTCCAATAACAACAACAACAACAACAGCAACCGTCGTAACTACAATAACAACAACAAGAAAAATTATACGCCGGATATCCCACAAGGCAAGGACAACCCGTGGTTCCACCAGCTTGTGGCTTTTGATGAAGCTGTTTCCAACACCTATTTTTCAAATTCCCCACACCAGCAAAACAATGATTTCTGGGATTCTCTTACCCGCTCTGTTGATTTGTACTCGCAGCTTGCAGGTACCCCAGATTTTATTCCTGAAAGAGTAGCTTCCATGATTTATTTGCTTCACACAGGTCTCAGACAAAACAGAAAATTAACTTTGAAGTTGGATAAAAAGCCAGATTTCGATGCTACGAACTTCCACAAAGATATGATGGATTACATTTGTGCCTCTTTGAGAAAAATTGCTTCAGATATTATTTCTAACAAGGTGGTAGTCAACCAGTATGGTGCTATGCATTTAATCACTTCTTTTAAGGAATTGCAACTTTATGATGAAGCCATTTCAATCTGGGAGAATGCAACTATGAATGTAAGTCAATTAGAGTCACCAGAAGACACCGTTACTAAAATTTGGTTTGATCCTAGAGTTGTGGGAGTCATCTTACCTTTGTTATACACCAAGTATCAAGATTTCGTACAAGTCAAAGAACTTTTTGAAAAATCAAGAAGTACTCAGCTGAAGTCTTCATTGTGTCATCCAAATTTGGGCGCAGGTATGATCAAGACCTGTCTTTTAGCAGGTGAAATCAACTTTGCTTTACAATTATTTGAAGAATTATGCAGTGTATCAAACGTTAAGAATTTTGGATATCTAACAGAAATACATTTGACATTTATTGGTGAATGTTCCGATTTGTCTGTGGCTAATACTTTTTTCGAAAAAGCTTTAAATGATGAAATGCCATATCATGTTGATTTGCAAGTCCCATATGTGAAATCCTTCATGATTAATACATGGAATCAAACCAAAGATTTTGAACAGGTGTTAAATATTTGGGTTAAATGCTGGAAGAATTATGGTACTTCCGTTACTAAAGGAGTTTCATCTGCCTTAAATGATTTATTTTTGACCATATTCTTTAAAAATTTTGAAAATGATAAAGTTCTCGGATTTGAAAATTTGAAAAAAATTATATCCATATATGCAAATATTAAACCTTTGGATGAACCGTTCTTGAATATTGTTATGACTAAATGTGTGGTTTGGCAAGATTATCAAATTATCAATGAAATTATTAATTATTACCAATTATACAACGTTACAAAAACACAAGTAGCATATAGAGTTGCTCTTAAAGCTTTGGGATCTGTACCAACCACTGATCAAGATATCATCAATAAATGGAATGAGTTATTGGTTTTTTCAGATTATCAAGGTGCAACATTTATTCATAAAGCAGATTGGGCAGCACTTAGGGATTCCACAATTGCTTCAAAATTTACAGATCGTGCGCTTTTATATGCGAAAATTGTAAAAGTTTATTCAATTTATTCAAAAAATATCACTCAAATTAAATTGTTGACCGAAATTACGGCTGTTAAGTTTCCTTATGTTGCTCCTATCTTGAATTCTTTAGATACCGTTGACGTCTCGGATATTTCAGTTGCCAATTTCAGAAATATTCAGGCTTTAAAATAATTTTTTTTAAAAAAACATTTAAAAATAAAAAAAAAATTACTTAGATTGATTTTTTCATTTCTTTCTTCTTACTACTCATGTTCATAGTTTACGATACTTTTATTATTTAGTTTTATTCCCATAATGTTCCGTTTCATAATATAATCAATTGTCTTACATTATTGTTGCTATGTATATTATTATATATTACTTTGTAAATATATTCTTCTATTTGTTATTTACAATTCATACATTATAAATGCTATTTCTAATTTTTAATTTTTTGACGCTTGTTTTTATCCTTTTTTTTATCCTTATCATTCTCTAACTTTTTTTGTAATTTTTGCTTCTCCTTCTCTTCAATTTCTGCCTCAATTTTGAAAAACTCATTTAGTTTTCCCAAGGATTGTCTTTGTAGAGTTCCAATATCTTTAAATTTGATGAAAAGTCCGTCAAATGCAAATTCTGTAGGTATAGTATAATTATACCCATTTTCTTCATGATTACCAGCATTCATAGATGATTCACCATCGTTTTCTCGAACTTGTTCGCAATGAACGCTGTCAAATTCAGGAATCTTAGGATATCTCTGACTGAAATGCGTCAAGATTAGTTTTTTACATCTCATCCATTCCCCAACTTTTAAGGCTTCAGAAATCGTGCAATGCTTCTTTTCAACAGCTGCTACTTGTAAACTATCCTCTAAGGTAGCTTCGTGAATCAACAAATCTGAATTTTGTCCAATTTTTGCGAATCTTCTAACCGGTCTTGTATCTCCTGAATAGCTTAGCTTAAATGGAATTCTTTCAGACAATTTGAAATTGAATGTAACACAATATGACCATTGGCAATGAAATGCTCTAGTCATTTTTATAGAGGATAAATTCAAAGATTCATATAATTGAGAAATGAAGCATCTTTCTTCGATATATGAGTCCATATTATTATTAAATTTCATACTTTTAATGATAAATTTCTCACAATCTATAAAAATAACATTTTCTAAATTTAAATCTGGGTCAATATGAGAAACATCATTTAGAAATTTTTCAAATTGCCAAGGGGCAACAATATACAATTTTCTATTCACATTATCATTATAAAAATTCCATTTTTGAATTAGTGAAATAATTCCGAGATGATGATCTGCATGAAGATGTGATAAATAAATCAATTTTAATTCTTTTCCAAAAAATCTAGATATTTCATCCTTATCGAATAGTCTTTGAATAGTTCCTAATGTGTTTTCCCCAGCGTCTAAAATTATAGATGACACACTGACCTCGTTGGTTTTCTCGTTGAAAAATGGCAAGCGAACAATAGTAGATGATACATTCCTCAAAAGAGATGGAATAGCTGATCCTGTTCCTAAAGTAATAGTTTGAACACTGTCTTTCAAGATCTTCAGTAATGGTGACATTTCTAATTGTTCAGTTATAGAATTACTGCTTATCTTTGTAATGTTTTCAGTTCTTTGCTTGAAAATTTCAGGAATTTCTTTACCATTATTAATAGTATCATTTTTCCCGAATTCTTCATCAACTAAAAACTTTTTTACTTTTTTATCATAAATCTCATTTAAATATTCTAATTCTGTATTCTTCTCCACTGAATCATTTGTTTCATTATCATAACTAATCTCGTAACCTGCATTAATTTCAAATCTCTGATTTCCCGTTAACGGATAAATTTTAACATCATTATCTAATTCTTCTTTTTTGGTTTTTAACAGAAATATAGGTAATTGATAATTATCAGGTTGTAAGGATTTTAATTGCATTGTCAATTCCGTAGTTCTTTTAAAATTTATTTTATTATTGATATAATGTTTATGTGATATAACATGATTCTTAACATTTAAGTCATCACTGAAAAATGAAATCAAATTTTGAAATTCTTTATCTTTGACATTGATAGAATCATCAACAAAATAATAAACCAAATTCAAATTTTCCCATTGTTTCTTCAGTATTGATTTATCTTCGTCATATTTGAGAAATGCATTCAAATTCATTAATGTGTCCTGCGTAGGTATATCCAACACTAAAATCTTATTGAAAGATCTAGGTGGTCCAACTACCTGATTAGGTGTAATTATTCTTCCATCTTCTAAAGTTACTGTGTTTCCACTTATCAACTCTGCATACACTTTTCCCGGTTTAATATTCAATTCTTTAGCTTTTTTTAAATCAAACTTTCCTCTCGCTGGTATAAATTCAATCAAATAATTCGAAGAAAAATTAGTGACTTGTTTATCAAAATCACATCTTGGTAATTCCGTATTCACATAATCATCATCTAAATTAGGATCAGATTCAGACATTTCAATCAACTCTTTATCGGTGATCTCGGACTTTTCATTTATAGCATTAGCCCTTTCATCTAATGGAAACATTCTTAGAATTATTTCATTCAAAAATTTAATATTTGATAGTCTAGTTTTATCTATGACTTTATCAACTTTTCCAAAGGGGATCCCGTTGTTATTATTAATTCCAACCGTTTGTATTTTAAAACTTCTCACATTTAATAGTTCATCTTGGAAAACATTCTCACCTTCAAATTCAATCTTCGAACATTCAATATCCATTCCTTTACGAAATACAAAATATCTCCAACTAGATATTAAGTACTGAAGAATCTCATTACCATAACTAACATTTAATTTTTTCAAGCCTTGATCGCTGGCAGTCAAAACGAATCCTGGTAATCCACAAAGCTTATCCCAGTTGAGTTGTCCAGTTAAAAAAATATTTTTCAATTTGCCTAATTTCACAGAATTGCATACTATGGTTCTCTGAGATCCTGCAGATACATTCCCTATAAAATATTTGACACCTGTGTTTGAGGTTATACAAAGCAAAGGATGGCTAGTGTCTAATGTTGGATGTGATATTGTTTTAATTTCATACATAGAAGCCAACGTATCTCTGTTCGTCTTCAATTTACTTGATTGTTTCTTTTCTGTTCGTATATTTTTACTATTATTGTTCAATTTACTTTTCTTTTTAGCAAAACTAAATGATTGAAAAAATGTTCTTGTTGGTGTATTCCTAGTTGTTCTTCTTATAATATTCTTGGAAATCAAAGTATGGAGCATAACCCAGATATATATTGTTGGTTGTCCTTGCTTCTATTCCTTTTGTAACTTAAAATATCTGAGTTTTGTCAAGATATATATACATATGCCCCAATACTTTTGGAAACTTAATAATTCTTAAACTATTATATGTAACTCTTCTTTGAAAACAGTTGGATTATTCGCAACGAGAGAAAAGAATATAATAAAATCATCACATTAAGATGATGATGACCATTTATGCATGAAAAATCAATCAATTGATAAACATAGTTACTATCAACTAAAAAAAATTGTGGAGGATGCGAGATTCGAACTCGCGCACCTTTCGATAACCGATAACCCAACCTTTGCAGGTCAGAAGAATTTGAAATTCTTGAGTCGGTCGCCTTAGACCGCTCGGCCAACCCTCCTTAATTTTGTTTTTTTAAATTAACTTTACAGGCGTTGGTAAAAGTTTTTCCATAAAAACATCAATGATTTTTGTTACTTACAAAAATAGAAATCGGAATTACTTTATTGGTAATTCGAGACTAATTGGGATAAAAGTAAATCACTTGAAGGATCAGAAGTGATTTGG